>CM075869.1:14849585-15332085 GCA_038021265.1 Cyprinella venusta | reverse complement strand
GGGTGACACTCTAAAACATCAAGAGTACAAAATAGACATACCCACCCCTACACACACACACACACACACACACTTTTATACACAAAAACACCAATAAATTGTGATTAAAGAAATCTGTTTTGAATATTTAAAAATCACAGCTTCTTCAGAAAATTACGAAACTTGGTGACTTTTATGGCATTATGTATGTGAACACACAAAAAATTGAGGTCATGATCTAAGCAAGCTAAGTGGTCTTAAAAAAATAGTTTAACTTGTGGTCTTTGGTCAAAAATGACCCCCATAGGAAATGAATGGGAAATTGTAAAAAAAAAAAAAATTGTGAATTTTTGTTTTTTTGTCAATTTTTTTTATAATAAATAGTTTTTGAGATTGTTACAACTATATTCAAATACACCAAAAAAAAAAAAAAATGTGTTCATAAACAGCTGGGGAATTCACATTCCTCTCCATAGAGAGCTGTACATGCTATCTACTGGTTACACCATGATTCTACGCTTTTTCTCTATACTGTAACCAGATGGTGCTAATTTTCTTCAATATATATATATATATATATATATATATTTTTTTTTTTTTTTTTTTTTTTCCTGAAGGCCTAGACTCTATATTAAACTAAAATACTGTATTAATAATTTTTGGAAAAAAAATAATATATATATATATAGAAAAAAAAATATATATATATATATATATTTCCATGGCAAAAATAAACCATACATATTGCATAAATATTAATAAATTCAATTAAATTGTCTCAAAATACTAAATTAAAAAGAATAAATATTATAGAACAAAAATAAATTGCATTGGTTTTACTAGGATGGAGAAAGTTTCATTTTTAGGTGTCCGGTCAGTTTTGACCGGGAAGATAACAAGTGTGACTCCGAAACGGAGAGCACCTGAGGGTTAAAGCTAAACTGTGCGATTTTTACCCCCATCTAGCAGGGAAAAGGTATATGACCATTCCAGCGAATATTAGTTTCTGTTCCTCTCAATTTCGATTTCGTTTTAACTCCTACGGTGGCCAATGTAGTCCAAGATTAACATGGCTTCCAGTTCGACCTCGTCCATGAGTGTTAACTCAAACATAAACGCAAAAGGCGAAGCTTGAATTAACGGGTATGTCCCTCTTTGGCTAATGTACTTTCAAGATGGAGGACAACATGGCGACCCGCATTAGAACCCCTTACCCGTATGTATTTTCAATGGCATATTATACACTCACGAGAATACTTTATTACTTGAACGAGTAAATATACATTAATGAGCACATATATTTTTGAAAAAACTAAGTGTTTTAGCTCAGAATAAACTAAAAGAGTTACACAGTGTAGCTTTAACGCAAAAGCAGTAGTTAAACTATTAATTAAAAGAAGCATTTCACAAGAATCTACAGTCCATTTCACTTTCGAAACACTCTCCTAGACAGAGCAGAAGATAATTTCCTTTAATGACTCGGTTTAAATAAGCAATGAGTTTGCTTAGTATTCAGCACATACAAGATCAAAATACAAACCTGGAGAGGACAACCAGTCTGTGTCGACAACCAGTCACAGAATTTCCCAAATGTGCCCTTCCACAGAGATTAGGGTCACAAAAAGGGATTTTACTAAACAGATCCACCAGGAAAACGCAAAACCCTGCTCTGCTATTCAGAAACTGCAGTAGTAAACTGCATGCATTCACACCCCCCCCCCCCCCCCCCCCCCCCACCCCCCCCCCCATCCCAGAATGCATTGCTGGATAAACACAATCTCTCGGGTCCAGATTTTTACCTGAACCTCTGTTTTGGTGTCTGTCTTTCGGGGCTCTTGCACAGATGGCCAGCGTAATACAGAGGAAAGAAGAGGCAGTTCCATGTGGTGGCGAACCATGTGAGAGTGAAGGGTGCATCGTACTGCCTGAAGGTCAGCTTGGCCAGCTGGGTGGAGCCCGCCCATGACGAGCACACGCATATCACCATGGCGACGCCCCATATTGCTTTTCGCACCTGGACGGCAGTCACTCGTACGCAGCAGCGTAATCTCTGCTTCCCCGTCCCTGACTCTGCCCCCGCTCCGCCCACCATCGCCTGTCCGTCGGCGGTGCCCATGGCGGTCTCCCTCGGACGCTCCTCTCCTGCAAGCAGACAAAATGTCCTCAGCTGCTGATTTATGAGACCATATCATTTCTTTTTGTGTGTGTTTTTGTGCAAACAGACAATCAAATCACTGTATAAATACCCCCATCCTCCCTCCCCTCATATATGAACTGCAAGGTTGCAGTATTACTACAATCTCTGCAGTGAAATGTGACATTTTCAATGATGCAGAACAAATGAGGTAGTCTGGATGCAGTTTTTATGCAGTTTTTCAGCTGCACTTGCTATTTTTGTAAATATCCCGTTTACCACAGAAACATACAAAAAGATTTCCCCAAATTTTGGCTCTTATGATGAGTTTTTCTTTAGGTTCTTCTTATGAAAATGCATTAATCAGAGTTAGAGAAACAAAAAATTGCAAGTTTTCCTTTCAGAACTCTTCACAAGATGGAAAGACTAAAAAAGTAATATTTTATATATATATATATATATATATATATATATATATATATATATATATATATATATGCATTGCTTATTTTTTAAATAAAAAAATTCTCAAATTAAAATTAAATATAATTACAATAAAACAGTTTCTGATTAAATTAGTGCTGGGCGACGATTAATCACGATTAATCACATGCAACATAAAAGTTTGTGTTTACATAATATATGTGTGTGTATTCTGTGTAATTATTTTGTATATATAATTATACACATATGCATGTATACATTTAAGAAATATTTGCACGTATTTATTGTATATATATATGAATGTATGCATTCATATATATGAATGTATATATGTGAATTATGTATAAATATAAATATTTTATATTATATATATACACTCACCGGCCACTTTATTAGGTACACCTGTCCAACTGCTCGTTAACACTTAATTTCTAAGCAGCCAATCACATGGCGGCAACTCAGTGCATTTAGGCATGTAGACATGGTCAAGACAATCTCCTGCAGTTCAAACCGAGCATCAGTATGGGGAAGAAAGGTGATTTGAGTGACTTTGAACGTGGCATGATTGTTGGTGCCAGAAGGGCTGGTCTGAGTATTTCAGAAACTGCTAATCTACTGGGATTTTCACGCACAACCATCTCTAGGGTTTACAGAGAATGGTCCGAAAAAGAAAAAACATCCAGTGAGCGGCAGTTCTGTGGGCGGAAATGCCTTGTTGATGCCAGAGGTCAGAGGAGAATGGCCAGACTGGTTCGAGCTGATAGAAGGGCAACAGTGACTCAAATAACCACCCATTACAACCAAGGTGGGCAGAAGAGCATCTCTGAACGCACAGTACGTCGAACTTTGAGGCAGATGGGCTACAGCAGCAGAAGACCACACCGGGTGCCACTCCTTTCAGCTAAGAACAGGAAACTGAGGCTACAATTTGCACAAGCTCATCGAAATTAGACAATAGAAGATTGGAAAAACGTTGCCTGGTCTGATGAGTCTCGATTTCTGCTGCGACATTCGGATGGTAGGGTCAGAATTTGGCGTCTACAACATGAAAGCATGGATCCATCCTGCCTTGTATCAACGGTTCAGGCTGGTGGTGGTGGTGTCATGGTGTGGGGAATATTTTCTTGGCACTCTTTGGGCCCCTTGGTACCAATTGAGCATCGTTGCAACGCCACAGCCTACCTGAGTATTGTTGCTGACCATGTCCATCCCTTTATGACCACAATGTACCCACCTTCTGATGGCTACTTTCAGCAGGATAATGCACCATGTCATAAAGCTGGAATCATCTCAGACTGGTTTCTTGAACATGACAATGAGTTCGCTGTACTCAAATGGCCTCCACAGTCACCAGATCTCAATCCAATAGAGCATCTTTGGGATGTGGTGGAACGGGAGATTCGCATCATGGATGTGCAGCCGACAAATCTGCGGCAACTGTGTGATGCCATCATGTCAATATGGACCAAACTCCCTGAGGAATGCTTCCAGCACCTTGTTGAATCTATGCCACGAAGAATTGAGGCAGTTCTGAAGGCAAAAGGGGGTCCAACCCGTTACTAGCATGGGGTACCTAATAAAGTGGCCGGTGAGTGTATATATATATATATATATATATATATATATATATATATATATATATATATATATATAAAATAATTATACACCGTAAATAAAAATATATCATTTAAACACAAATTTTTATTTTGGATGCAATGATGAATCACGATTAATCATTGCCCAGCAATAATTTTAAAATGTAATTTATTCCTATGTGTTATGTTTAGTTTATCAGTTTTGTATTTTAGTTTTGTTTTTTTCTTGTTTGACCTGCCTGTAATTTCCTTGTCTGTTTCCATGGTTTTTCATTGATTGATTAGTTGAACACCTGTTTCTTGTTTCTTTGATTTGGTTTTGTTCTAGGTGTGTTCCGATTTACAGGGTCCCTACGCAGTGTTCACTGCTCCCTACTCCCTGAGCATGGGATATCCGTTGAAGTGGACTTCTGACAATAATCGCTCATTTGGAACGCCCTGCAATGTCATCAAAGAAAGGCAATGATGGGGTCACACAGATTATGATATAACATGAATATTGTCATTTACTGTACATTCAAATTTAAATACATATACAAAACACACATTATGTTGGTCTTTATATAATATAATCAAATCTTGGTAACACTTTATTTGAAGGGGTGTGCATAAGACTGACATGACACTGTCATAAACATAACATAACACCTGTCATGAACATGAGTCTTTATGAATGTTTCCTCTTTATGACACTCTTTATGAGTGTCATTCGGTAAATTATGACACTTTTAATGCAAAGTTGACATTGTTTAAAATGTCTTTGTTATGACAAATTGACATTAACAAAGACAAAAATGTCTTGTTTATGACAAATTGACATTAACAAAGACAGAAACCAAAAAATCATAACCTGTCAACCTGACATCTTTATAACTAGTCCAACATGTTCCACTTTACTTGAGGTAAAGGGATTAATGACACTTTTTTTTAAAGCATTTGACAGTGTAATAACCCTTAATGACATCTTTATAACTAGTACAATGTGTTCCACTTTACTTGAGGACTAGTAAAATATTCATGACAGAGTTACATGTATAATGGTGTCATGACGGCCAAAGTCAAAACCAACCATATATGACAGGGTAATATAATGTTAACGCAAAGCTAAATAACTTCTTTAAGTTTGATAATTAGACTTGTTATGACATATTTGTGACATGTTATGATTTCTTGGTCAAGTTGTCAAGTTGTCATAACAAAGACATTTCTGTCTTGGTTAATGTCAAGTTGTCATAATCAAGACATTTTTGTCTTAGTTAATGACAAGTTGTCATAACAAAGATATTTTAAACAATGTTAACTTTGCATTAAAAGTGTCATAATTTACCGAATGACACTTAATGACAAAATTCATAAACATTCATAAAGACTCCTTCATGTTCATGACAGGTGTTATGCCATGTTTATGACAGTGTCATGTCAGTCTTATGCACACCCCTTCAAATAAAGTGTTACCCAAGTCTTAAATGTTCATTTTAAAATTGTATGACTATAATTACAGCTATCAATTGACGATTATTAACAGATTTGAAGTCATGCCATATGAAAATAAATTCTGATTTGGTTAACCATGTGTATATGTTTTCCACATCTATGGTCTTAATCGAATTGTAGTGGTCTCAACTTGTGCGCTTTCTTTAATAAAAACTCCTGAGGTAAATGAAGTAAAAGCCAGCTGCATCTTGCCAGTTTTACTTTGTCATACCTATTCATACAATATAATATGCAAATGTAAAAATTCATTGCCATAGCCATTCATAAATACTCAAGTTTGTATAATAATAACAACATTTATGAATACTCAAACGCATAGAGCCGTTTAAAAACACTTGCTCCATCTTTAGTTCTGACTAGATGCGTGGTGCTCAATGACAGTAGGGTGATATTTCTTCTTCCTGTAATTGATGTTGGGCTTATGGGCTATCGATGTTCCCTTATTCCCTATGCCGTTCACAGTGCCCTTCAAACTGAACATGTTCACTCCCTTTGGATTGGAATTGCACTTAAGATGGTGAAACAATTCACAGTCCACTTACAGTCCAATGGAATGAACCTTCTGTTAGTTGGTTTTTCTGTTCTTGTTTTTGGAAGCCCAGTAGCTGAGAACTACTGAGAACTTTTATTTCATGTTAAATTTTATGTAAATAAACCATAACTGCTGCAAATAGATCCTGCTTGATGTCACTGCATCAGTGCTCTGTGACAGAAATACCGAACCACAAAAATGGATCTAGTGGCAGTTCATAGCAGTTTTTGTGGAAACCGTGGTACATTTTTTCAGCATTCTTTAATGAATAAACAGTTCGAAAGAATAGCATTAATTCGAAATCTTTTGTAACTTGTAAATGTCTTTACTGCGCTTTTACATCCTTTGCAAGTTAATCTTTCTGTCACCATTTTTGTCAAGCATTCCAGTATTACATGGGTTCTCAGATGTTTAAAAAATCCATGAAATGACTTGAAAGATGTCTAATCCATTGCTTTCTAAAGAAATTATACATCACATTCTCACCAGTGTTCCCTGAAATATCGAAGAAGCAATCAAAACCACAGCTTACTGTGCTTAAAGTGTCAAGGGTAAGTGCTTGAAAACCAAGAATATTTTATAAAACAGGAACTCTGAATGGAATCTGTCCGAAGTCTCTCAAGAACTGTAGTGCTATTGTTCAGATCAGATAAGCACTTCTCAAGCCCACCGTCAATTCATAAACGCTCTTAATGGGTCTTAATAGCCCTTCATCTATTCACACACAGAAAAAAACAAGTGGAGTAATCACTCTCCCTGCATCTGGTGGAAGATTCAATCTGTTTATCCATAAAGAGAAAAAGGTGCAGTGCTGAAGCATGATTACTCTATGAAACACAATAACATAACAAGGTAATGATGATTTTTCATTTGCAAGGCTATTCACAAGAAAGTAAACACTCAAATACATTGTTCACAATGGCAAATTAACAAACATACTAAGTAGATTCCAGTACGTGCGCCAAATACTGTATCTCGTGTTAAAGGGATACTCCACTTTTTTTGGAAATAGGCTCATTTTACCACTCCCCCAGAGTTAAACAGTTGGGTTTTACCGTTTTCAAATGTATTCAGCAGATTTTCTGATATTTAGAAGAATATCAGTAACCAGACAGTTTCTGGTCTCATTGACTTCCATAGTATATATTTTTTTTCCTACTATGGAAGTCAATGAGACCAAAAACTGTCTGGTTACTGATATTCTTCTACATATCAGAAAATCTGCTGAATGGATTTGAAAACGGTAAAACCCAACTGTTTAACTCTGAGGAGTGGTAAAATAAGCCTATTTCCAAAAAAAAAAAAAAAAAAAAGTGGAGTATCCCTTTAAAGTTTTTAAAAGAACACTCTAGACCCTGTTTAAAGCTGGTATTGATGCGTTTTGGTCAATCAGATCACAAATACAACCTCTGTTTGAAAGTGGACAAGTTTAAATAGTTCCAGACCCCATTTACACCGATATTTAGCATTATCCATTTGATACCGGATTGACAGAAACAAATTAAGTCTTCTTAATACCTGCTGAAAACAGTGCTGTATGCTCACCAAAGCTACATTTATTTTATTAAAAGCAGTCATGAATCATGTCTTCAGAGTCACATGATCCATCAGAAATCTAATCTAATTATGCAGATTTGCTGCTTAAGAAGTTGTTTTTTTCTTATTATCAGTGTTGAAAACAGTTATGCTGCTTAATATTTTTTGGAAACTGTGATTACATTACATAATATCTAACATTAATCTATTGGTCTCTTAACACTAGATGATACTTTTCTAGAATTTTTCAGAAACATTACATTGCCGAAAGCTTCCATTTCAAATGAAAGACACTGAGAGCTCAATCATCACATACTGGGCTAAAGTCACAAAATACGCTGACTCCTAATCTTTATAGCAAGTGATTTAAAGTGAAATGTAGGGTGATGATGGCACAGTGGATAAGACATGCCTTTGGTGTGAGAGACCCGGGTTCGAATTCACTGTGACACACCAATGTGTCCCTGAGCAAGACACTTAACCCCTAGTTGCTCCAGAAACGTGTGACCTCTGACAAATATAGCAATCAGGGGCGCAACTACCCAGTTTCAGAGGGGTATGCGGCAACAATTTTAGGGCCCCCCCCCATAAAAATGTAATGTAAGTGTGCTGTGTAATAAGTGAGTAGGAAGAAATGAGAGCTAACAGAAAAAAATAAGTGCAAAATTGTCATTTATTAACACAATGAAACTACAGCTACTCCACCTTGATGAACCCCCCTAAGAAAACTAAAAGCTCCATTGGAACAGCAATACCAGTGTTTCTCACAGGATTTTAGGTAAAACTGTGTTTGGTCGACTTCTATTTTTGTAGGGGGGTTCGGGGGCATGCTCCCCCGTAAGAAAATTTTGTGTTCTGTAATGTTATATTCAGCAGTCTGGTGCACTTTGAGAGTTCAAAATTAAAAGCTCCAACCCATATTCAGGGTGCAAATTAAACAAAGAAAAATTTGAACCTCTTTTAGTAAGTGTCTGTCTACATTACACTACTACATAATAATAGTTACAATATTAATCCCATGATAGTAGCCTAATAGCCATAAAGGCTATTGTAAAACAAATGCACAGAAAAATAAAGGAAACTTTCATAATTAGTTTTGCACTAATTTCTATACTTGAAAGATATAAGCGCATAATAACATATTTCATGGGCCAGTGTGTCAGAAAAAAAAACTAAAGCTGACTTTTTTTGACCAATGCATTACACCAGCACAGCCAATTAAGCAAAAAACAAAACAAAAACAAACAACAAACCGCCGCCGATGTATGAGTTTTGTGGGCCGTTAAGACAAATAAATTAAAAAAGGATGAAATGTATTGGCTGAAAAGCACGTCGGCCCAGCGGGAATCTCCCGGTAGTCCCGATGGCCACCGAGATATAGATAGCCTACATGCCTGGATGTCACATTTTAAATCCTACCTGTTGGCTTTCAGCAATGCATGCAGTTATTTAGCTGCTGTCGCATCAATTGACATGCCATCTCCTTTTCTCACTTTCTTTCTCTATTTTTAGCCCCACAGCATTTTGTTTTATCCATCTTTTTCGACGACAACTCACTACTCGTACCTGCTCGCTCAGCGCTCACGGCGCCCCCGCCCGCTCGCGATATTACCCGCCCCCCTTCTCCATGAGGGCGCCTACTCTACCCTAGCTGTTAGTCCTCTAAAATGTTATATAACATTGAAGGAATGCTACATATAGAAATACAATATAGCCTATATATAATTTTTTTACCATCGCTTTGGCGCCCCCCATTGTGCTGCGCCCCTATGCGCCGCATATAGCGCATACCCACTTTTTGCGCCACTGATAGCAATTGTAAGTCGCTTTGGATAAAAGCGTCAGCTAAATGAATAAATGAAATATGATTTTCTCTTGAGACCTTCTAATTCATAACCAACAGCCTATTTTACACAAACAGATTGAGTGAAGACTATAGCACCTACTTTTAGTGGTGGGCGATACTGCAAAATTTGGTATCGATACGATACCAAATACATATAGGGTCAGTATTGCCAATACCGTTACCAATAAGATACTTTTTACTTAAAAAGAAAAATACTTTTGTTTAGTGGAGACAAGTATGTCATTATTTCTGAGGTGAATGAATGATCAATTCTTTAGGCAATATTTTTTTTAATAACGTATTGAAGTGGACACAGTGAATCCATGATTATACTTTTAGAGTTCACCAGTCCACCCGAACACACGCTTTAACCTTCATGTATCTGCATCCTTTGGGATGTGCCTGGAGAATCTTTCAACATCCAAACCACAACACAACAGCATGTTCATCCATAGATCTGTTTCTGTTAACAAAAGCTACAGAATCAAATTACTCCTAATCAAACAACACCACCCACAGTGTATGTGTAAACCGAAACTATCTATATTTACACACACGCACGCACACACAGGCAATGGAAGCTGTTGTCATATCATACACCGCAGCAAATGTACAATCTGTTTTATTTCCAAAGATAGTTCTTTGGTAAATTCAACGTTATATTTGGGCCTCAGTAGGCTTAAACAAAATAAATACTTTTAAAATTAGAATAGCACATAATACTTTTTTGGCATGGGTTTGTGACCATTTTAAATGCAGGAATCCTACAGAGATCATAAAAAACAAACAAACAGTTATCTCATACCTCTCATAAGCAGCGCTGTTTGTTAAGAGTTGCTGCAGGGCACTTCAGCAGCAGTTTTACACTGAGAATAATCGTGTTCACCAGCTTTGCTTGTCGTTGAAAACAGCAACAACATGACACATTCACTGAAATTTTAAAGGGCGAAGAACAGCCAAATAATCTCAACCAGGAAGTGGAATTTTACAAGAAAAAATCACATAAAAAATACAAATATTAGTAAGTGCACTGAATCTTTATGGGAAACCCAAAAAGCCATGAGGTGTATTTTTCATGCCAGATATTTCAAAGGACTCAACCTCAAAGCTCTTTTAAATGACCCATGAAGTGTAAAGTGTTCATGGATGTGTGAAACTACCCTTGAATACAAAGCCTAGCAGTCACTGCACTCTCCCAGCACTGCCGCTGTGTCTGTTTTCAAACCGACGCACCACTTCCCAATCCCTTCATAATGACCTGCCACTATCACTGAGCATTAAACATGTGGGTAATTATCTAAAAGCAGTGAAAGTGTGTTGTTACCATGGGAATCTCTAGAGACAAGTTAATATGTATAGTACTCAACATGAAAGCTCAGCAGAAATCTTCAAGAAATTTGCACCGTGGAAGAAAAGATTAAATAAATAAATGTAGAATAATTTATAAATATAAATATTAGGGCTGTCAAATGATTAATCGCGATTAATCGCATCCAAAATAAAAGTTTGTGTTTACATAATATATGTGGGTGCACTGTGTATACTTATTTTGTACACACACAAGCATGTACCTGTATATTTACGGAAAAAAAACATTTATATATAAAATATTTATATTTATATATAATATAAATTATATATAAATCTATATACAGTATATACATGAAAATATTTCTTAAATATATACAAGCATGTGTATATATATATATATATATATATATATATATATATATATATATATATATATACAAAATAATTATACACAGTGCACCCATTATGTAAACACAAACTTTTATTTTGGATGCGATTAATCGCGATTAATCGTTTGACAGCCCTAATAAATATATTTAAATATATAACTATTATTATGAGAGAATAAAAAAAATGTTTTATAATAATAATAATGATTCCATTAAAGGGTTAGTTCACCCAAAACTGAAAATTCTGTCAGTAATTAAGAATTTCGTTCATCTTCGGAACACAAGATATTTTTGGTTAAATCTGAGAGCTGTCGCACACTTTCATATAAGCTTCTATTGTAATTGAAACTTGCCGGCTCAGAAAGTAAGTAAAAACATTGTTAAAATAGTTCATGTGACTACAGTGGCTCAAATTTAAGTTTAGCAAGCAATGAGAATACTTTTTGTGCAAAAAATAAATAAAAAAATAAAAATAACGACTTTATTCAAATATTCATTTTCTTCTGTGTGGGCCTCTAAGTGAGATTGCAGGCTCATTATTGGCCAACACTGGTCATGTGTGTGATGCTGGCCAATAGTGAGCCTATGTTGGACTATTCCCTTGGACTACACTTGGACATCATTTTTGGGTGAACTAACCCTTTAACTCTGCCCTGTACCATCAATGCAATATGCATGTGGAAGAATGTTTTCAATCAAACAGATTTCATTCCCCATTGACAACCATAGTATGTATTTTTTTCCTACTATGGTAGTCAATGGGAATGAGATCTGTCTGATTAAAACATTCTTCCAAATATCTTCCTTTGTGTTCAGCAGAACAAATAAGCACATAGAGGTTTGGAACATGAGGGTGAGTAAATACTGACAGAATTTTCATTTTTGGGTGAACTAACTCTTTAATAAAATTTCAAAATTGTGTTATATTTTCCTTCGTTTTTAGTATATTTTCTTTCCTAAAGAGCCTATCCATTATTTTATTTTACTTTATTTAATTTCACAGTGATATTTCATCATTAAAGAGAAGATCTAAATAGATAGATATGTCAATATAACACAGTTTATCAATGTTGAGATTTATTTTGCATAATTTGAAAATTTCAGCACGTTTAAATGTAAAATTGGTCATTTTCATACCTTTAGCTACCTACATGGCACTGCTATCATGCATTTTTGTGGTCAGGGGGCATGCCTGTTTTGAAAAATAAACATTAGAATTGGTGCCCTTTTTGATATCAATTTTCTGCCCACCTCATGGACTATTAATGCAGTTTCTGCAAGAATATTCAGTATAATTAACAATGAGAAAGTCCTTGACTCTTGACTTCAGAAAGACATCTTTAGCAGGACTAATCGAGTCTAAATCAGAATTTCACTTAGTGCTAATGACTTGACCTTCTTTTTTTGACCCTCATAACAATTTAAAACGATTAAAATGTTTCTCATGGAAGCCTTCTGATATAATTTCTAAAGGATTAAGTGAAGTTAATGCAATTTCCATTTCCATTTTTTCACACATTTTCCAGTGTGAAAAATAGAGGGAATGTTTCAAAAAATCTTACATTACTTTTTTACTCCTTTCTAAATAAATTGACAGTAACAAGTATTCTAAATTTGGTATAGTAGTATAAATGTAACAAATTTATGAAAAAAAAAATGGGTCACCATAATTACAAGTGTTTTGAAGATTACAATAGTGTTTTTGGGTCATTGTTGTAAAATAATCCCATATACGGTGACCAAGACTCCAATTTGAAGCTAGCATTCCCATTCTCTTTTTTTATGCATGAACACTTCTGAAGGGTTCTATTTCAATTTCTATTTTCGAAGGGTTTTATATCATGTCTTAGCAGTTCTTCTTTTTGACAGGGAGGATTAAAATCTGTCTGCGCCAGAGGCTTGATGCTGAATCAGACGAGTGAGTGTTTCTCACAAAAAGCATTATACGAAATGAATCGACGTGTCAAGAGGAGCACAGACAAAGTGTATCGGCAATGAGTGGAGCGGTCAGAGCTCTCAGTCACAAAATGACATAAAAGTACAGCCTCAAAGATGTGACAGATTTGAATCAGATCCTCTGTGACCCAGACTCAGCGAAAACTTTGACATAGTGAGCTAATAAGAAGTGGTAGGGAATGACATTTGGTAGGTGTTGGGTAGGAGCACACAATCTGAACCCAGCAATGGAAAAATATTAAGATTTAATGAGTCAGTCATCTTGAACCCTACTTCCTGTGTTTGCCAAAATGTGTCTACAGCCCAAAATGGCGAGTTTTAAAAATGTTGGATGAACCATAATGGCAACTGCAACCATCTTGAGGAAGTCATTAAGTCCGATGATTGCTTAGTGTGACTGCCACGAAATCCCTTTTGTAAAAGAACAGATGCTCATGATTATCCTTATGATTCCCTATTCTAGGAGAATAATATAATGTGCCAATGCTATGAATAAGTTATTGATACATTCATGCAGCATTTTGAAGTGACATATGCCTTAAAACTGACTCTAACCGGGTCTACACCAGACGAGAGTGGGAAAACGAGTGGCGGCGAGACAAAAGACAATTGAACCCATTGTAATCCCGAATACTGTCGTCACGGGATGCAGTGCGACCTGATGCGACAAATCTCTGACAGTAAACTGTTGTTCCGTAGCATTTCTGACATAATCCATGCGCTCTTGCTACTTCTGATATGCAAAATAAATGGATTTTGAACCTTCATGTCTGGTACAGAGAGGCTACTTCTACATTAATTCAGATACATCTGAAAATGTCCACATTGAAACGCCGGAAATTTATTAAATTATCTTACTGTAAATGCAAAAAAAAGCTAAAAAAAACCCCAAAACGCATAAAAAGTTTTCAAGTTGTATAAACAGCCCCTAAAACTGCATCATCGCTTTCAAACACAGTTTTCTCATTCACACACTACAATGTGAAAACAGCGTTTTCAAATTCATCCACTTTGGAGAGTGTCTTCAAAAAGCTCTGTTTAGCAGGACAAAAGCACTGTCTCAATGTAGACAGAAGATGTGTTTTTAAATGTATCCAGTTTAGACGTAGCTTAAATTGTGCACACACACACCTAGAACCCTTTCATTGCCCTATTTTAAACGCACCTGCGAGCTTTACGTAGTTTTTCGTAGCTTTCCCCCTTTCAATGATTGTCCTTGCAGTGCAGATCTCTCTCACTGATAACTGCCAGGTCTTTATAGAGCCAACTATGCACAAAACTCAACTAGCATGGAAGGCTTTTCTCTCACACACGCAATACGGAGCAGGTCCATGGTATTTTGTAATAGCATCATGAGTGCGTCTGGGACATCAGTGAGTTCATGACTTCAAACAGTTAGAGATGAAATATGAACGTGTTGCCATCTGGGTAACAGTGGTACAGCTCTGCAGTGCAGCATCCCATGGATTCGGGAACAGCACGGGTTTTAGTGGATTTAGTGGATGTCCTTGAAGGAATATAGCCTACCATGTTAAATGCAAGTTAAGCTCTTGAAAGAATTAGAAGCATGTTGCATATTATCACAGAAAACAATTTTATGTTCAACTCGAAAAATGTTCTGCAGGATTTTTAATGGGTTTCTTTTGCTCGTTTGAAATGATGAATGTTGAAATGATGGTTCCTCTTTGTTTAGCTATTTTGTACAAAAATACATATACTACGGATACAAAGTTTTTTCGGTAATGCTTCCTTTTACAGTCCAGTTACCCATGTAAATACTATGTACTTATTTTAGTAACTACAATTACTGGGTAATAACTAGTACTAACCCTTAACCTACCCCTAAACCTACCCCTGTTCCATGTACTTACCTTATATTAGCCAGTACTTTCTAGTTAAGTACACTGTAAGTACCCTGTAAGTACTGTACTGTAAAAGGAAGCGTTACCGTTTTTTCTTTCTTCCAGAAATTTCAACGCATTCTCATCCTTTAGCGTCATATAGAACACTATATGACAAAACGGTGCTATACTACGCACATGGCACCCATTATTGTTAATATAACACGCGCCGTGAGGGCTACGTTTAGGTGTGGGGTAGGGTCTGCGTGTCATATTTACGCTAAAGGATTTATGACGTCTTGGGTTATATTAACAATAAAGGGTGCCATGTGTGTAGTATAGTGCCGTTTTGTCATATAGCGTTTTATGTGACGCTAAAGGATGAGAACGGGCTGGAAATTTATATTTTATTGAGCCAAAGGGGAGAGTAGAGACATTTAAAATTGTACAAGTGATTTCTATGTTAAATAAACGATGTTCCCTTTCGATGGAACATCTGTGTCTCGTTCCCTTCTCAGGGAACTGGGTTATATAATAATTAATGCTGTCAAACGATTAATCGCGATTAATCGCATCCAAAATAAAAGTTTGTGTTTACATAATATATGTGGGTGCACTGTGTATAATTATTTTATATATATAAATACACACATGCTTGTGTATATTTAAGAAATATTTTCATGTATATAGATTTATATATAATTTTTTATATTATATATAATATCAATATTTTATATATACTTATTTTTTTCTTCTTAAATATACATGCATGTGTGTGTATTTATATATATATATATATATATATACACAAAATAATTATACACAGTGCACCCACATATATTATGTAAACACAAACTTTTATTTTGGATGTGATTAATCGCGATTAATCGTTTGACAGCCCTAATAATAATAAAATTAATAATAATAGATTTTATTTATAATTTTAATTAGTTATAGATTTTATTTTCTTTCCGAAGAATCTCAAAGTGCTACATAGGAGAACGACAGTAACTACAAAGTAATAAAAACAATCAAAGCCTTTCTGAATAAAAAAGTCTTCAGTTCTGCTTTGAAAGTGTCCAGGGTCTGTACTGCTTTCAGCTCACTAGGGAGGTGGCTCCAAAGTCACAGTGCAGCTTAACAAAAAGCTCGGTCCCCCATGGTACGAAGCCTGGTGGGGACCTGAAGCGGCAAGATGGCCTGGTAATCTGAGGGTGCGGGGGGAGGATTTCAAAGTAGTGAGTTCTTGTAGATATGGCAGGAGGATTTTGTTGATCCGTAATGAAACAGGGAGCCAGTGCAGTGAATGTAAAATGGGAGATTTGTGATCATATTTTCTGAATTTCATTAGGACTCTGGCAGCAATATTCTGGAGGTATTGAAGCTTCTGTATATTTCAGCTAGAAATCCCAATGAAGAGTCAGTTACAGTAGTCCAGACTAGTGGAAATAAAGTCATGAACAAGTTTCTCTGCATCTGGAAGAGTTAGAAATGGGACAGAGTTCGTAGATGCTTCGAAGATGGTGGAAGGAGGTTTTGCAAATGTGTTTAATGTGGTCATTGAAAGTCAGCAGGTCAAACCGAATCCCTAGGTTTACAACTGAGGAGGAGATAGTGATGACCTGACCGTCAAAGATGAACTGAGATTATGGAAGAGGAGTGAATCCGATGAGGGGTGCCAACAAGAAATGCCTCAGTTGTACTAGAGTTCAGCTGGAGGAATTTGCTTTTCATCCATGCCTTTATCTCCTCAAGACATGTGGTGAGTCATGACATGGCTATGGAGGGGCTTGAGGCAGTCTTGATATAAAGTTCCATGTCGTCAGCATAACAATGGAAGGATAGTCCATGTCTGCTGATGACAGAACCGAGGGGAAGCATGTAAAGAATGAATAAGATCGGGCTGAGAACCGACCCCTGTGGGACACCAAATGTAACAGGGAGCATCCTGGACTCACATTCTTCCAAAATAACACACTCAATCCTGCCAGAAAGGTAGGACTGAAACCACTGTAGTACTGTAGTACTGTGGAGGTGTTCCCGGGGGATGGTATGGTCTACTGTGTCAAATGCCGCTGTTAGCTCAAGGAGAATGAGCAATGATGATTATCCTGAATCAGCTGCCATAAGAAGGTCATTTGTCACCCTGAGCAGAGCTGTTTCGGTACTGTGGGTCGAACAAAAGCCTGATGTACAGTACGTAAGCCAGAGACGTTCTTCTGAATCCTGTCAAACCATTCTTGTCTCTTAGTCATATAATGGAGGTATACAGTATGGGGTCCACCTCGAAGAGCATGCACAGAGAAGTCCAAATTAAACAAGATTTAATGACTTGTAAATGTAAGTACACATTGATGGCCTTAGACACAAAACGAGCGGTTTGTGTGAGAAAACGAACAGTATTTTATATCGTTTTTACCTCTTGTAATCAGAGTCACGTCCAAGTACTCTGAGGGTGTGGGCGCTTCGGTCTGCGCAAGCGCTGGCAAGCGCCAGAAAGCCCCGGAAGTGATCTCTCGCGCGTGTTCGTCACTCATTGTTTACACAGAGATTTTAGAAGTTTTACCTTTCACTGTGAAGATCTAAACATATTTAGATATACAGGAAATCGCAATGGAAGACGATTTCGATATATCAACAAACAACATAGAATTTTTTTCGCAACCGCACGAGAGATCGTAAACGTTCATTTATGAGAGGATCATTTACAAGAGGTAAAAACGTTATAAATACTGTTAATTTTCTCACACAAACCGCTCGTTTCGTGTCTTTGGCCATCAATGTGCACTTACATTTATGAGTCATTAAATCATGTTTAATTTGGACTTCTCTGTGCATGCTCTTTGAGGTGGACCCCATATACCTGCATTTTATGACTGATAGACAAGAACAGTTTGACCTAAAAATATCAAAATTGATATGCCCTTGAGGTATTGCCCTTGAATTGAATTGCCCTTGAGGTAAGCTAAAACCAGTGGTGGGCCGTCAGGGCCAGCAAGGCCTTCTCTGCTGCCCTAAACATTATCAGAATCACTGACTTGCACTTTAATATATTTTTCCATGAATGAGTATTTAATTATTCCCAATAGTTCGTTATTTTAATATCATAGCTTTTCTCTTGGTTGCGCTGCTTCCAGTGTGTTTTTATGTTAGAGCTTGTATCCAATTATATTTCAGCCATCATGCGTTGCCGGGTAAATAAATCTGCCTGGAGGCCTTCAGAATCGACAGAGCGGGTGTCTGTAACTTAAAATGAATGCCGTTGCTTTAACCAATCAGATAATCCGTCAGATTTAATCAGCCAATCAGATTTCGCTTTGACTGCAGCGGGGCCATCTAGCTGGCATTTGATAACGTCTGTATTTTCTCGTTCTTTGATTGGATGCTCAGAGCCCGTAACGTTAGAGCCATATCTGCCTACTATTACTAGTATCTGCATCTGTAGCGAACTGCTTAATCTAAATATTCCTGTAGATGTAATAGTTTTTCAACCCACAAATTAATATTTCTTTCCCTCCTCGACCCTCAGCAGAAAAAAATCCCTTATTCAGCCCGAGCTAAACGCAGATACGGAACTCTATTCGATCTCTCCGGGTAAAAACAGAACTGACTAATGTTAAGTTATACCACGAATGGTTCTAAAGGCAAAAGTCCCGCTGATCGCGTTGACTTTGTTCAAAACTCTGTGCGAGAGCATGGGGCAGCTGTAAACATCGTCATGTTTTGCGGTGACTGTGTGTGCTTCTGTCGAGCAGGCACTCTCAGCCATAAAGTGAATTAAAACTGCTAGAAATATGACGAGACAGACACGACATTGTTGGAACTGAAACGCAGATAGAACCTGCAGTCTTCTTGAGGAAAGAAATAAGGATGGATTTTGTGTAAAAATAATCTTGGTGAGTAATATGCTTTCCCCCCCCCCCCCCCGTGGTGAATATGATTTTCTTCTTAATTTTTCTTATAAATTTACGATCAAAACTTTTTTTTTCAAACATGCATACTATTGTAACGTCTGAAAAGGGACTATTGTACGTTAACCCTTGAACGACAAGATAAGGGAGGCTCCGTTTCTGAATTTATAATCTGATTCGGAACGCAAGAACCACTGTACAAATGCACCAACCGAACTCACGCGCTCGTTTCTCGCGGCCTTTCCCGAACTCATTAATCCAATAAATGCCGGTGCAAAATAAAAGCAACAATTATAGAGAGTCTTTGCGCTGATACACTATTGAAAGTTATTAATTCAGGTAGGACAGAAGGCCTAAGTGTGAAATGCACGGCCCGCCACTGGGTAAAACATATCAAAAATTAATTTCAAAGTGAACTATCCCTTTAAAGCTTTCGTGAACAATACATTTTAAAGGTATTTATAATGTAAGTTATGATGCATTCAATTTTTTCATAAAGTTGTTTCTTGTTTCAGGTTGTTTGATGAACAGATCAGTATAATAATGTATTATAATTCATGTGGTTACATAATTCATGAGGTCATAAAATGCATGAGGTGCATGACAAGACATGCAATTAAAATGCTTTTTATAATGCATTATATATAAACGCTTTAAGTAATGTGTTATCAGATTTATTTATTTTTTTTCTTGAGAACCAAATGAATGATTTCTGTAAGGATCATGTGACACTGAAGACCGGAGTAATATAATTTTTAAAAACATTTATGATATTTATAATATATTTCATGTTAATCAACAGTATGTCACAGATGCTTAACCTGCATTATACCTAAAATATATCCTAAATTTTCTAATTATTTTTTGATCAATGATCATTAATCTCTTTAATATACAACAAAATGTACATGCTAAATAGTAGCTTGGTGAAAGTTTCTGCATTCCAGTCGTCCCGAACGACTAAGAATGGCAGATGCTGTGCTGTCGCATGATAAAGACCTTCATAAATTACTAATCATTTATGCTGACACCACCCATATGTTTTCAAACTCATTGCTTATGCTCTGCATGTGGTGCTGTTACCGGTTTATAAAGTAAGAGGACAATCTCTTCCTATGCAATTAAAGGAAAAAAAAATATATTATTCAGCATCATGTTACAAGACATTATGGAAGCTTGTTTCCGCCACTGAATAAAAAAATAAAATAAATAATTGTGACTTTTTACTTCACAATTCTGACTTTTTTTCTCAGAATTGTGAGATAAAAAGTCAGAATTGCATGATAAAAAGTCGCAATTGTGAGTTATAAATTCAGAATTGCGAGATATAAAGTCAGAATTGCGAGATATAAAGTTAGAATTGTGTGATATAAAGTCAGAATTGCGAGATATAGTCAGAATTGCGTGATTCAAAGTCGCAATTCTGAGAAAAAAAGACAGAAGTGCGACTTTTTATCTCACAATTCTGACTTTTTTTCTCACAATTGCGAGTTTACATCTCGCAATTCTGACTTTATAACACATAATTGTGAGTTTTTATGTCGAAATTCTGACATCTTTTCTCAGAATTGTGAGATATAAACTCGCAATTGCGACTTATCGGGCCAATTCTAAGGGGGGAAAAGACTAACCTTTTTCCCCCTCAGAATAGTTTAAATCTCACAATTCTGACTTTATATCATGCATTTCTGACTTTATAACACGCAATTGCGACTTTATATCTAGCAATTCTGACTTTATATGTCGCAATTCTGACTTTATAACTCGCAATTCTGACTTTATATATCACGCAATTCTGACTTTATAACTCGCAATTCTGACTTTATATATCACGCAATTCTGACTTTATAACTCGCAATTCTGACTTTATATCTTGCAATTCTGACTTTATATCTCGCAATTCTGACTTTATAACTCGCAATTCTGACTTTATATATCACGCAATTCTGACTTTATAACTCGCAATTCTGACTTTATATATCACGCAATTCTGACTTTATAACTCGCAATTCTGACTTTATATCTCGCAATTCTGACTTTATATCTCGCAATTCTGACTTTATAACTCGCAATTCTGACTTTATATATCACGCAATTCTGACTTTATAACTCGCAATTCTGACTTTATATCTCGCAATTCTGACTTTATATCACGCAATTCTGACTTTCCATCTCGCAATTCTGAGAAATAATGTCAGAATTGTGAGATAAAAAGTCACAATTATCTTTTATATTTTTCATTCTGGGGGAAACAAGCTTCCATAAGACAAACAAACTATGTAAACCTGGTTTCACAGACAGGGCTTAGATTAAGCCAGGATTAGACCTTAGACTTAGGATATTTAAGTAGCTTTTATAAACATGCCTTCAGAAAACAAACAAACAAAAAAAAAAAATCCACACAAAACAATGACACTGACATATTTTAAGATATGCCAGTGCACGTTGCTTTCAGACAAAACAGCTTAAACATACATTTTAGTCTGGAATTAGTTTAAGCCTTGTCTGTGAAACTGGGGGGTTGTGTCTAATCATTCTCATCATGGTCAGATCATATCCATCTATATGCAAAAATGTAATTTCTGGTGGGTTTCTTTTTTTCAGCATCTGATGGTCAGCATCGGTCTGATGATGATGATGCTGGACAATACAGTAGACAGAAGTCCTGACGTTTGTGTGTGTGTCAGTAGAGGTCTATTAAAACAAGTGGCTGTGAACTGTGTGTGTGTGTGTGTGTGTGTGTGTGTGTGTGTGTTTTGGTGCTGCAGGTCAGTGAACCCTGGAGTGTCAAGCTAGAATAACAGATGCCAGCGATGTCACACTCTGTTGTGACCCTGCTCACGGCTCACAGACACGACAGAGAAAAGCATATCCCTGCCAGTCGCCCACTGTGTGTGTATGGCTGTGCACTTCAGTATTGAGCTTCAGAGACGTTAAGTGAATTGTTGAGTCATTGGGCCCTATTTTAACGTTTTGAAATGCAAGTATCAAGCGCGAAGTGCAAGTAACTTTGTGGGCGGGTCTTGGGCAATGTTGCTATTGTACCGGCGGGATAAATGACTCTTGAGCCCGACGCAAGTTTAAAAGGGGTTGGTCTGAAGTAGCTTCATTATTCATAGGTGTGGTTTGGGCGTAACTGGAAACAAACCAATAAGAGCGTCATGTCACATTCCCTTTAAGAGCGTGATGAACGAGGTGTGCTTGTTCCATGGCGCAATTCTATTATAACGGCGTATTAACCAGGTGTGCTTCACAATCGGTTCACAGCGGAGGAGATCGATGTTCTCGTCAAGGCCGTAAAAGAAAGAGAAGTGACATTGGGGATGGGACTAACCCACCCAAATTAGCTTCGGTTAAACATGCTTAGAATAATTTGGGTAAATGTGTAAGCTTTATGCCTATTTTTCCCATCGTCATGGACACAACAATGATTTTCCTCGTGTTTAAATATTTTTCTTATAATAAAGTATTATTTGCAAAAAGTAAAATGCATCTGTGTAGATGAGAGAATCATCTACAGTGTATGCGCGTTGTTTACACTCTGTATTATGGCCAAGCATGCGCGTTTAAAATAGCATCTGAATGTACGTGCAACGCGCCACTGATGTTGTTTACTGGAACTGTAAAATAGCACCAGGGATTTTTTTGACCAAAACACGACCCCTTTTTATTATTAACTTGCGCCGACCCACCAAGTTAACCCACCCCGCAATGATAATAATAATTTCCCAGTTTACCGACGTGCGTCTGTCGAGGGAAAAGTCCGCTTTGCGCGGGTAAAAGGAATGATAAATGCGTCAGTGTACAAAGTCTTTTGCGCCGGGTGCAAGATAGAGCCCATTGACTCTTTTCTGTTTATCAAATACAAACTAACAAACAAAAAAAACTATTTTATGGATTTGTTTAGTGACTAAATTCAACAGAGTCCAACCACCTCTCTGTCTCCTCCACAACAGCCTATATATCCTGAAGAAAGACTGCAGTTTTACAGACTGGAGTCAAGCCAGCGTTCTTGCTCTAGATCAATACATAATAGATAGTCCCCGTAAGTCCCCTGCTGAATCTAATTGATGAGCTAGCGCTGCAGATGTTTCCCCAAACACAGCTTTCCACACTAATGTCCTGACAGTGTGAAGTGCCCAGAATCTGACAGTTAACTTACAGCTTTTGACTTAAGTATACAATACTAATCCGGCTCAGTCTGTAAACACTGAGACAACTCTGCCGAAACTCATCAATAAACTGCTACAGAGCATTTTTGGTCAGATGAAGAAGACGATGTGAGGCACTGCGGATCTAAATGTAGCAGTCATTTTATTAAACAAAACAAAAACACGTGACCTGAAAGCACAAAGTAGACAACACCAAACAACGAACAACTGAAAATCAGGGCAATACAGTATACACAAGCTAATGAACTAAAATGACAAGTATGAGTAACTAATTAAAAACCTTGGTAACCAATGATGAGCGAGAAAATAGGAACTATGGAAACATGAAACCGTGCGAAACAAACTAAAAGTTCATGAAAATAGAAATTAATGGACAAATGTGCATGCACTCTGTAGATTGTGATGTGCAATGAAACAATCCTAAATCAGAAAGTTAGCTGATGGAAGCATAACACGACTTCATCCAAATCCAAATGTTTTTGATGAAAACATTCCAGCATTTATCTACATTTAATGCTCTTCAGTGGGACCCAAACGGTTCAAGGTGCAAAAGACACTTTCACTACAAACTGCAAACTGCCCAAAGGCCTTTAAACGATTCCAGACAATGAGTAACGGTCTTATCAAGCGATCGCTCATTTAAAAAAAAAAATAACAAAGTTTAAGTTTTATAAGCTCAAATGGTCGCCTTGCTCTGTACTGCGATGTACGTTCATGACTCTCCTGTTCGAACTCGTTCATCAAAATGAACAAATCTTTTTCTGAGTCAATTCGTTCGTTTCGTTCGTTGAATGAAACAAATGACTCGGAAAAAATTTGATGAACGGCATTTTGATGAACGAGTTCGAACAGGAGAGTTTTACAAACGTGCGTCACAATACAGAGCAAGGCGAGCATTTGCGCTTATAAAACTTAAACTTTGTTGTTTTTTTAAATGAGTGATCGTTTCGCTTGATAAGACCCATATTCATCGCCTGGAATCGTTTAAAGCCCTTTGAACTGTTTGCAGTTTGTACAGAAAGTGTCTTTTGGACCTTGAACCGTTTGGTTCCCACTGAAGTGCATTAAATGTAGATAAATGCTGGAATGTTTTCATCAAAAACCTTAATTTCTTTTCGACTGAAGAAAGAATGGCATGGACTTATTATCAGCAAAAGTTTTATCAGCAAAAGTTTTTTTTAAAAAAAGTGAACTATAAATTATCAGCAAAAATTTTTTTCAAAAGTGAACTACTCCTTTAATATAAAATTCAAGACTTCCTGAATATCTTTGTTCTGTAATCCATACAAGACATTCTATATGTTTGAAGTGACGCTTGGATGAGATTTCTCCCCCGCACTAGTGCACTGAGCAAGAGTCAAAAGCACCCGTTTCCACTCACGCAAAACGCCTCTAGCCTGGATGACGTGTATCCAAACCTAAACATGTCACGAGCAACATGCAAAAGTTATTCTTAGACTGAAGCTCTGAATCAAACTGATTGATGTCAGACAGAAAAAGAAAAAAAAAACAACCTCACAGCAACATAGATGTTTTGTGCCACGGCTGACTGGTGTGAAATATATTTGATTACAACGCTTCAATTAAAGAGTTGGGTATGTACCAAAAAAAAAAAAAACCCATAAAACGGCCAGGATTCCAAACAGGGACGCAGAGTTCTTACAAAAAGCCAAGATGTGAACAGAAAGAGTTTGGCAGTGAAGGCGCGTGAGTCACATCAGTGTAATGACTCACTGCAGGTTTATTACAGCCTCTTACTTCTGCCACCCTGCATTAGATTTACCACCTGACGAAGGAACGGCCCGGGAATGGCTCAACGTGTGAGCTGAAATGAATCTCAGCACTTATAAGTAGGCTGATAACTAAACATTGTATAACTCTATTTAGGATTGGGTGTGTGGAAATGTGATTGTTTAACAAGCATTCTAAAACTGATAGCTACTACTACATTTTATTTCATTTGGGGGAAATCAACCTGGAAATGGTTTACTTGAAGTTGTCCTGACTCTCTGTGGTCATTAAATCCAAGGATGTCCTTTGAAAAAGAGTAGGAGTGTAACCCCGTCATCCTGGCCAAATTTGCCCCTTGGCCCCTGTCGAGCCCGTTCTCATCCCAAGACGTCATATAACTGACGCTTTTGACCATACGTCAACATCCGACGTTTTAGGGTACCCTTTAACGTCAGTTAGATGACGCTATTTAATCCTAACCCTACCCCAGACCTAAACCTACCCGCGTCATCCAATTGACGCTAAAGGTAAAGCGTCAGTTAGATGACGCCCTTACACCGCATCCTAACTAAACGCGACGCGATAAAATTCCAGCGACAGCAAGTGTGTCTGTCCACACTAGACGCGACGCGAATGTGAGATGCCACTCATTCAGAACAGCGTGTGAGTCTATGGTGTGAGCAGAGTCTCTCCGTGAAAGTGCACTGTTGTCCCGCACTCGCATTGAATATGGGTAAGGACATAATCAAATCAAGAAATAACATTATTAAAAATCAAAACATTAACAAAATATACTCATTGACTAATTTTGTTATGAAGAACAGTTGTATTTTTGCATAGAATTCATTTTGAACGCTATATTACATGCTTTCAAAATCTGAGGTAAATTATCCGTTATCGCTTGTGGCACAGTGACATATTTTTAACTAAAAATAAATAATGTGTACTCATAACCAGTGTAATTTCTTCATTCTGTCTGCCGCGACGTCGCAGAAATAGGAACCGTTTCTAAATTAGAAACTTCGCGTGTCGCCGTCGCGTCTGGTTAGGACAAAAACTCTGATTAACATGGAAAAGATACCTTTTATCGCGTGTCGCTGCGTCGCGTCGCGTGTAGTTAGGACACGGTGTTAGACTGACGTTAAAGGGTACCCTAAAACGTCGGATGTTGACGTATGTTCAAAAGCGTCAGTTAGATGACATCTTGGGATGATGTGCCCTGTCCATCATGGCCTCCTTATCATCCCCCTATACTTATTCACTGTCTTCTCTCCACCAATAAGCTGGTGTGTGGTGGGCGTTCTGGCACAATATGGCTGCTGTCGCATTATCCAAGTGGATGTTGCACATTGGTGGTGGTTGACGAGATTCCCCCCTTCCATGTAAAGCGCTTTGAGTGCCGAGAAAAGGATTATATAAATGTAATGGATTATTATTAGTAGTATTCCAAACTCTATGGGCCCTATCTTGCACCCGGCGCAAATGACTTTATACACAAACGCATGTCTCATTCCTATTTTGCACGCGCGCAAATCGGGATTTTCCCCTCCACAGACGCACGTCGGTAAACTAGGAAATGAATTTGCGCTCCCTGGGCGGATTGGCGCAAAAAGGAGGCGTGTTTCGGCGCAAACATTCCCTGGTGCTATTTTACACTTCCAGAACACAATTGCGCCACTGACCAGAAAAAACCTGGTCTAAAGTCAGTGGCGCGTTGCGCGTTGTTCATAATACTATTTTAAGCGCGCATGCTTGGCCATAATGTAGCGGGTACACAACGCGCATATACTGATTCTCTCATCAACATAGATGCAGTAGTTTTTATTTTTGCAAATCATACATTATAACAAGGAAAAATATTAACACATGAGGTAAATCATTGTGGTTTACATGACGATGAAAAAAAAACAAATTACCCATTTCTTAAGGCTAATTGTAGTACTAAAGGATCAGACCTGTTTGCCCAATAGTGGCAAGAAACATACGTATAGGCTATAATGTTTAACCGACGCTGATGTGCAAGAGTTTCTCCCATCCCCATACAACGTCACTTCTCTGTCTTTCACTGTCCTGACAAGAACGTCGGTCTCATCGGCTGTGAACGCTCCTGGCGCGCGCCTGGTAAACCCGCCGTTATAATAACAATCCGTCATGCAACATGCGCACCTGTTCTTAAAGGGTATGTTGGGTGGCGCTCGGATTGGTTTATTTCACGTTACGCCCAAACCACACCTATGAATAATGAAGCTACTTCAGACCAACCTCTTTTAGATTTGCGCCAGGCGCAAGAGGCATTTATCCCGCCGGGAAAATAGCAATAGCCCCGGGACCCGCCCACAAAGTTACTTGCGCTAGTTAAATACACATACGCTTGTGTTAAATACACAATTGAGAGATTAATGCATTTATTGTATTAGGATATCTTTAAAAAACAAAACAACACCAAATAATAATATCATTGGTAGCCTACTGGTAGCCGGGAAATGTAACAAAAGAATACCGCGAAATTCAGTGCGGTCAATCTGACCATCTATGGCCGAATGTGTAATTTACGTGAAAAACATTTGAAATGAAAATGCAGACACTAGGAAAAAATCAGGAACCAACAGGATTTTATTAATTTTGTTCAACAAAGTTATTGCAGATTTAAAATTCAAAGCCGTTCTAGTGTTAAAGGGATACAGGGATAGGCTCATTTTACAACTCCCCCAGAGTTAAACAGTTGAGTTTTACTGTTTTCGAATCCATTCAGTCGATTTTCTGATATTTAGAAGAATATCAGTAACCAGACCGTTTCTGGTCTCATTGACTTCCATGAAAGGAAAAAATATATACTATGGAAGTCAATGAGACCAGAAACTGTCTGGTTACTGATATTCTTCTAAATATCAGAAAATCGGCTGAATACATTCGAAAACAGTAAAACCCAATTGTGGGGGAGTGGTAAAATGAGCCTATTTCCAAAAAAAAGTGGAGTATTCCTTTAACGTCTTAGAAATGACACATTTCAGTCAATTCAATTTTCTGCACCTCACCTCAAAAGAAAGCCCACAAGGCCCACCAGATCTCTGAACTGCCAACGTCAACCTTTTAGTAATCACAGAAGCTGCCAGAATTTGTCTGCAGGCAGGCTTACACCACTGCAACAGTCTGAGTAGACCCTTGGGTCTGAGCCAGAGCGGAAACCAAAGACCATTGAGTGTTTAACATCCCACCTCATTCACTATATTAGACGTAAACATCCTCTAGAGTATAGCAGCTTCTGCCGATCCTGCCTCAGCCTTTGGACTCCGCAGATCAAGTGTCCATATAACAGCACAATTGTGTGCAAATGAATCAACCAGTCTCAAAAGAAGAATTGATTACCAATAATCAATGAGCTCATTTGTCTAAAATGCTTGAGTTCATCAGTGTCAATTTGTAGTCCATTTCTCTAGTTGGTGCTGGTCATCGTACTGACGGTTACTCGTACTATGAAATGTGAAAAATGAGATGTCAGGGAATGACAAAGCTGCAATGTTCCGAGAGTAACCTTCTGATATTTTTGTCTACGCTCATACAAGATTTATACAGACCACAAAACCAAAGGAAAAATGTGAACTCAGAGAACCTGTCTTCTGTGCTGCTTTCTAAGATTAAAGTTGAAAAATAAATCCATGGTTTGTTGGCATCTAGAAAATGCAAGTTAAGGCAACAGATATAAAACTAATGGTTTTGAGCACACATGCACAAAACCACTCAGCTTCAGGGGAAAGGGCATGTACAGGGTTCATACATCATGGGAATGGGAAAGTATGGGGCATACTCAGCCTGATCAATAATAATAAAAATATTATGCACAGAAATGCTACAGTAAAATGTGTTATAAAATTGCAAGTGATAAATAAACCGTATGATTTAAAATACTATTATTATTCATGTCAACAATATCACTCTTAGAAAAAAGGGTTCTATATATGTAGCATAGGGTTCTTTACTCAACTGCAAAGGACCTTTTATGCAAAAAAAAAAAAAAAAAAATGATGATAATGACAAGAAAGAACCCTTTAGGCACAAAGGTTCTTTATAGGCTATTATTCATTCATAAATTACATTATTCTGCAATATTTTGCAGTTATAATTAAATTATTGTTTATTAAACTGTTGTAGTAACTTAATATCCAATTTTAATCATGCTGATTTTTGAAGGATAAAAACTGAAATGGCACTCTTCGTGTGATATTGATTAATTACATTTTTAACCCCCATATCTTGAATTTTGTGATCATTCATTGCATGTAGGGGTTACAAATACGTAGCGCTTTAGAACCTTTTAAGGTTCTATATAGCACCTTTTCTTCTAAGAGTTACCAAACTGCATCACGATATTGTTTCTGGCAACTGGCTTGACAACTGAGTGTTTATATATAACAACAAGTAAAACATCTACAGTTGTAATTTGATGTGAGAGAAAGCCAAAAATTATAAGTGTGTCTTTTAAGTTTCTGTCTGCAATAACAATCTTCTGGATTGAAGGAATGGCCCGTTTGATGAAAATAACAGATCATCAGCATAGCTTCCTCTCTTAAATCCATGTACAAATTTCTAAAGGAATTTCTATCATAATTTAGAAGACAATCACAATTCCACAAAATATTACATATGGTTCATGTATATGATCAGATAAGGATTGATACCACAAATAAATAAAAAATAAATAAATAAATCCATATAGGCATGTCTTTAGGATTTGAATGAATGCAGATGTTTTGTATTTGATGTATTTTTAACCTTAACAATAATCTGTTTATATTCTAACCATAAAAAGCGCAGAGAACAGCCAAGGATCTGCACTGTGATGCGTAAAGCCAAAGGAGACATTAGGTGTTTCTCCGTAAAATCGGGTTATTTTGCGGATGCAATAGATCTATTTAAATGACAAAGACTATAGAATCAAAGCACACTTAACTGCGCCTCAAGACATGAGGGAAAGCAGACCGCCGAACAGACCGCCGGTTAAATCGCGGATCGTGTTGCGGACGGAGCCCGTTGCGCACGTACCTCTCACTTTGGTCAGGGTGAGCACCGGACTGTTACAGGCGGACAGCGGCGCGACCCTTGCCGAATGTTTCTTCATATTGACGAGCTCGGACAGACGGAGCTCAAGCCGCATCGACTACATCCCTAAAGCTGATTGTTTCCGAACTGCTCTCAATGTCTCGTGCGCCTCCTCTAACGTTACCCCTGATCTCTGCTCTCCCCTCCCACTAAACACTCTGCGGTATAGCCGACTCCTGCATTCTCCACGCGGGACAGTCACAGTGCTGCAGTTCATTTCTCTTGCCCTATAGAGTTTTAAAAGCTTAGGTATATAAACCTCTGCAATGATGTTGATTCTGCCAGCTGCGTCGCTGTACTAGCATGTTAACCTTCTTTATCTTAATGTAAATGTAAGACCAAAGATATAGGGACTAAAAAAAATATATAAATAATTGAGACATAAGCCTACTACACAACAAACACACAAATTCCATAGGAATATAAAACTGGAAAATATATTTAAGAAATATTTTAATTGAAACAATGAATAAATAATAATGTTAAAAATAATTTATAATAATCATTATATATTATATAATGATTATTATAAATTATTTTTAACATTATATATATATATATATATATATATATATATATATATATATATATATTAGGGCTGTCAAATGATTAATCGCGATTAATCACATCCAAAATAAAAGTTTGTGTTTACATAATATATGTGGTTGCACTGTGTATAATTATTTTGTACACATGCATGTATATTTAAGAAAAAAATATTATTTTTATGTAAAATATTTATATTTATATATAATATCAATTATATATAAATCTATATACAGTATATACATGAAAATATTTCTTTAATGTATACAAGCATGTGTGTGTCTTTATATATGTAAAAGAATTATACACAATGCACCCACATATTTTATGTAAACAAAAACTTTTATTTTGGATGTGATTAATCACGATTAATTATTTGACAGCCCTATATATATATATATATATATATATATATATATATATATATATATATATATATATGTATTTCAAATTATAATACTAATATAATAATAATTACAAAAAGAAAACAACACTACCATAACACCAAATACAATTTGTTAACCATACATGGGGACGGACATGAAATAAAATACTGCTAATAAGCGTTTTCAATTTAACTTAAAATAATAATTGTAATAAAAGTACATTTCTTTAAAATACTGCATTTATTTCCAAATGTATCAAGTTTTTTTTTTAAGTTATTTTAAGTTCAACTAAAAGTTGGTGCTTTAGCATGTAACTTTTATTTAATGTACTTGATCTACTGTCTAACGTCACTCATCCCACTACTATCATATTGTTTATTATACACATTTCCAGACAAGTTCACTACAGTAATGTTACTTACTACGATGTTACTGTTACACTGAAATTGTTCAATCTAGTCCACTAACCATTTTCGTTATCATATTATACATTCACCAGTATGTTGACATTGCTGATTGTGAAAGATACAAATAGTTAGTGAAATGCCTTATGCTAGATAATAACACAAATGTAACGTTATCATGGTACGAGCATGGAGCATTAGTTCAACGTCAAGCTGATAAAAGTAGCCTATTATTGTAACATTGCAGTGGGAGTTTACATGAGTTTCCAGCATGTTGTGTGATGAAAGTCTCAGTGTGGATATGAGTTGAAAGTCTCAGTGTGGATATGTATCATGAGTGCTCGCTCTTGTGTTTGTGCATGCGCAAGAGTACGAGCACTCTTGTAAAAATTGGTTGCAATCTGAAACATCACCGATAGAGGCCGCTAAAAAATACATATAGCACCTTTAGTACTCTTTACTCCGATAGATTTGTGATGAGTAATGCAATGAATTGTTACATTTTGGCATGGCACCTTACTTATTCTGTGGCAGTTTATTTGAAGCGCAATCTCCAGGGCGTTGACTGTACAACAGCTTAAGCGTTTCGACTTCAAAAAGACTACTTTAAGTGAATGTGAGTGCATTAGTAGGTAGCTGCTGAATCATAGGTTTTTCATATCTAAATGGCGGCAGCTGCTGATGAAGCCCAAAACAGCATGTCCAGTGCAAGTCAGTTTAACTATTTAATTTGACTTAATATCATATATTTTTTCTGTTAAATTGAAGAGACCATTTAGAAGGATATTGGTTAATTTATGGCCTTTTGGAGCACTTGAGCTTAACTGAGACTTGAGTGTTTGTAGATGTTTAAGAGGCTGTTGTGTCAACCTTGATTTAACTGTCCTCACTGTAGGCCCCCAATCCGCCCGGGCCCATATGCACGTCCATTCCCAGATGCTATGCCACTACTGAAGGTCATACTGACCTTTTGTGGCAAAATTATAACCTTTACATTTTCAAGGAAAAAACAAACAAAGATCTACCCATCTACAACCTGCTAGGACTGTGGAATTTATTTGTAATCGATTTTCCACTTTCAATTATGGCTTCCAACATTTATGAAAATAAGGTAATTGAGGTTAAACAATTATTTGTGTTCTCCGGCACAGCTGTGCACTTTCATTCCACCCTAAAAGCCTGATCTTTTCAAGCAACCAAATCAGCCAAATAAGTGAGTGTTGTAAAATGCAATACTGTTGCTAAAGCTGAGGACGTGCTTGATATTAAACCATTTTAATAAAGCATTAAAGGGGTCATGATCTGGCTTTTTAAATTGTATTATATTGTTGTCTGAGGTCAACTTATGACGTTCGCTTGGTTTTTACATTCAGAAACATCAAAATGAAGAAGTAATAAGCTATTTTCTATCCTAGTTTTGAGCTGAAAACGCTTGTTTTTTTATGGGCGTTTCGCACTGAAGACATGGAAGTAAACACCCACTGCTGTGAGTGGATAGCAGTTTTGCATATTATAATGAGTTTCAACTCACCCGTCGATGAACTTGGGGGAAATTGTTAATTGTTTTGAAAATGTCCAATGTTGTAAAATGGCAACCGGAATGATTCGCCCATACATGTTCGACCCAGAGTTGGTGTGTTGCACCATTCCTGTCAAATCCAATATAAATGGCACGGCACCGTTCTTTACTCTTAATCGGTCTGCAAATCCAGTCTTGTTTACAAAACAATCCTCAGAGAAATGAAGCGAACAGATGGACAATGTTTTACTTCATCAGCTGGAATGTCATTAAAAATAAAATTTAACCATTCCTATTGGAATCAGAGGAAGCTGTCTTCTTCCACAACCCGGCACTGCACAATATTTTGTATTGCTTGTAGCTCGATCCGGTTTGTTATCACAAGGTAGGCCTATGTTATTTAGCTATGCGTGAAATGCGCGAATCGGTGGGCGGGGCTAAACCGGCCGTGTTGAAGTAGGTGTTGATCTTCTTCTGCGGGGGTGGTGTTTTCCTCTTTGACATCATAGTTCCCCACTTTGAACACGAGTCGTTTGCTGAGGCTGGTGTCAATAAAAGCTTTTATTGGACTAACAAGAACGTTTTCTTTTCTAAAACAATGCCATGTTGATATGTGATCTATAACTCCTCCCCGAAACTCCCCGCTGCTCTGTATCTTGCTCAATCGCCGATGTAGTTTTCAGTCACAACACTTTTCACACAGCAGGATTTTGAATCGCCGACAGGTCCAGATATTTAGCATGCCAAATATCTCACAGGTGTCGGCGACTCGTCGGCGATTCTCGTGTCTTTGCTCATTGACTTTGCGTGATTGTCACTCGCGTGAATGAGCACCGATTTGCCTGTGATTTCGGGCATTTGTCAGCGATTTCTCAAAACCTGCTGGCGAGCCAAAATCGTGCAGTCTGAACTCGGCATGTGTTTGAATTCGGCAAGTGTTTTTTTTTCCTCGATAAAAAAAAATATTCATGCTTTAAAAAACTTGAATATGACTCTACTGAGACTTTGATCATATTAGGCTACCCATAATCAAGTAAAATTATTACATAGTTCATTACATAGTTGTCCCTGGTAGAATGACAGCTCAGTGTTTAAAACACTGCAGAGGGACAACAACAGGAGGTAGGACATTCCCATTAAAACTTATAGCACTGGGGAGAGAAAGAGATCAGGAGAGAGTGTGTGAGTGTTCCCTTCCTTCTGTGAGAAGTTATTTACCTTCCAGAACCCTAAAAGCAGATTTAATCCCGACTTTAACTGGAACAAGAGAGACTCCTTCAATTCTATAACCTTCCCATTTACCTTCCTCCTCTCTGTCCTGTTTTATGAAGTGGATTCCTGAACATTTTCCACTCCTGTTTTCCTCACAGCAAGGCTGTGTTTAAAGTTAAATGACTACATGATTTAAAACGAACACAGACCATCATGAAAGAAACCAGAACAGGATCTCTGGAGTGGAATATATACCTGTGATCCATCATGAGTCACAAAGGTCAAGTGTCACTCCACATGAAAAATACTGCATATAGCGTCATGGAAGGATGATTTTATTAGGCACTCCCATTTTGAAATTCTGCAATAGATTTTTTTTCTCTCTGAATGTCATGAATGTCTTGACAGATGAACCTTGGGTTCAAAGGTTCTTCGTGGAAACCATCAATGCAAATGAAGAAACACAAATGGACCAGCAAAAATAACATTTTTTTGCCATATGCACTATTTTCTAGATCTTATTGAAAATTTTTGTTGTTATATAAGGAATGTAGAATTTTATGAAAAAAAAAAACACAAATACACACACACACACTTGTATGTATATGTGTGTATATATACACTGTATACTGGTAAATATGAACAAATGGCTGTAATAAATAAATTTACATTGATATTTAATTAAAAATCGAATCTTTCATTGAAGTAAAAGAATTGAAAGTGGGGGGAAATCACATTATGAATTAAATATTTTTTTTTCTCCAAAACACGTTGACCACAATTATTGGCAGCCCTAGATTTTTTTTACAAGTAAAATATATAAGTATATTCCCATTAATGTTTACCTCCTTTTTCAGCACACCAGGGTGACTAGGAACATGAAATTGTCTAGCTATCAGGAGTTTATATAAAAGGAAACACAGAGGCCAAATTCCCTTATACATCCATCACAATGAGTAAAACCAAAGATGGGCATCAAAAGATGGTTGAGCATCAGAAAACAGAAAGTGGGTAAAAGAAAATAGTTAAAGGATTAAAAATCCCCATTTTGACCACCAGGGCAATAATTAAGAAGTTCCAATAAACTAAAGATTTTACGAATCTGCCAGGAAGAGGACGTGTGTCTATCTTGTCTTAATGCACAGCGAGGAGGAAAATTTAAGTGGTCAAAGACTCTCCAGGGATCACAGATGGATAATTGTAGAGATTACTCAAGTGTTGGAGGTCAGAAAGCCTAAAAATATATATCAAACAACCCCTACATAATAATAATAATAATAATAATAAACTGGAACTTCAAAAGGGACTGGATTTCTATTATCAGATGAAACAAAAAAGGGCTTTTTTTGGCAGCAAACCCATCAGATGTTTAGATGCAGAACAAGGATAAAAAGTACCTCATGTTGTTAAATATACTGCTGGATCTTATATGTTGTGGGCCCTTTTTTTTGGAGGTCCTCGACATCTTGTTCAGATATTATGGATTATACAAACAGATAAGAAAATTACAACCTTACTGCCTCTGCTAGAAATCTTACAATGGGCTGTGGTTGGATCTTCCACCAGGACAACGGTCCAAATCAAACATCAAAAATGGGTAACTGAGCACAAAATTAAGCTTCTGCCATGACTGTCCCAGTCCCCAGTACCCTAGAAAACAAGTGGGGTGAAGAGGGAGAGAGATTCTGTATGGATAATTGGTCTCTGATCCCTGGTCACATGTTCTCCAAACTCATCAAGCATTATATGAGAAGATATGTATATATATATATGAAGAGTTCAGATGCAAAAACCTCTAAATGCCATTTGAAATTTTCTTCTAAAATGACAATTTTTATCAAGCCTGTATATTTAAGTTCAATAATTTCACTTAAATGACAATTAATAGGTCATCTTCATTGCCGTTTAAGTGAAATTACTGAACTTAAACATACAAGCTTGATAAAAATGGTCATTTTAGAAGAAAATTTCAAATGGCTCTTAGAGGCTTTTGCATCTGAACTCTTCATATATATATATATATATATATATATATATATATATATGAATACAACATAGATGTGTCAAAGTCCATTTAGGCAGATAACCGTGATATGAAACGATGCCATGACTGCCCCACCTCTTGGGTATAAAGGAGAACGGCGGCAACATGCAGATATGTTTTGGCTTCGGAGCCAAGAGTATGCTTCATTCCCTGAGCCATTTTGAGACATTCCTCTTCGAGACGAGCTTCTCACCAGGTGTTGGTGTGACGGCAATTCTCAGTGAGTGCACATTCCCTGCGATCTGTTCAGTGATCTGCTAGTGTTTTCTCCCTGGTCGCTTCAACACTCTGCAGAGTTTACATCGCCTGTGCACTTCTGGTTGTGGTCGTCTGTTATCTGACTCTGATGGGTACAATCGTTGCTTTGTGTGTTTGGGGTTTGAGCACGCTAAAGCAGCGCTTTTGGATGACTAATGTTTTCATTGTGGGAACATGACCATCCCGACATTCCGGTCGAGACTCAGTAATCTTGCAAAAGGGAGAGCCCCCTACAACTGGGATCCCGCACGGTTCTTCCCATGGTGACCCAAAGCACCCCTCCAGTCTACAGTCCACAGTCCACTTCGTATATACAGGCAGGAGCCATCTTTGGAAAACAGTCTCGACAAGTTGAAACACGAACGCCATTCATACCATTCAGAAGTTTGCGGAACTATCGAGACTGTTTTCCAAAGATGGCTCCTGCCTGTATATACGAAGTGGACTGTCATTATAAAGTATCTTCTTATTAAACTTTCTGTACACTTACAAAGTTCTCAATGACTACGTTTACATGCAGCCAATTTTCGGATTATGGTCGGGTTAAGATCACTTTTCGGGTTTCTGAAACATTAGGAATAACCCGTTTACATGTGTGAGCAGAGAGAGTTTCTCCTGTAGGCCTATACATGGAATTGTAATATCCCGATGTAAACGGCGACGCGCGGTTAGCGTCTGGACGTATGGACAACCTTAAGACGCAAAATGCGTCTTTTCTGATTCTTCTTCCTGTATCCAAAGACAACAACAACAGCAGCATGCGGATAATGAATAGTTTGGGGCAGATAGTGATCGCCTTTGTTTGCGCTTAGATGCTGGTAACGTTACTGAGCTCGCTCCAAAAGTATGCTGTGCTGTCTTGCCTGGTCTCGCCATGTTTACTTCCGGTATACTGCACACGAATTTTTGTATGCGCCGAGAAGTTTCTCTACTCAAAAGACCAAGATTCCTTGTGAATAGGACATGCGCAGAACACAAATCACTATGGGAATACGCCGATACGCGTTTACATGACCAAAAATTCGGGTTAGAAAAGGGGTAACCCTGGTATAATATACCAGGTTTTAAAATCCGGGATATGAGTATTTTTCAGGTTTTTGCCGGTGTTTACATGGACGTTTGCGACCGGGTTATTGCTAATATCCCGGTTTTGAACGGGTTATTGGCTGCATGTAAACGCAGTCAATGCTTCATTTTGCATGTAGGGACCCTCATTATGCTACTGTGTTAGTGTGGGGCTATTTTGAGCCTTGTTAGTGGTATTAACTAGCGATTTCGTTTTACTTATTATATGCCCCCATATACTAGCGTCAAAATCTAAACATTTTTTAGAGATAAAAAACTTTACATTCGATTATCATGAAAACAAATGTCAGAGAACGGTTGACTAGGTTCCAATTTTTTATTAGACCAAAGGTTCATTTTGCGCCGGAGTTCTCCTTTACAACTGGAAACTAGGAATGAAGAAACCGACGTTGATGCTATGGAAATGTTAATGCAGAAAAATCACATTTGTGCATTCGTTGTTGACTGATTTTGACTTAATAACTTTTGTATCTTTAATATGCATCAATTTACATTTAATTCATACAGTTAAGACTATACAGTGTTTTATTCGGTTTATAGTATTTCTTACTAAATGACAAATAAACCTAGGCCACTATACCAGGAAACCGTCTCGGTTACGGATGTAACCCTCGTTCCCTGAGTAGGGAACGGAGACGTTACGTCAAGGAGTGACGGAGAATGGGGGTTTCGCATAGAAAGGAGCCAAGACTGAACTCAGGCGTCACCCAGCGGTACAGCAGAAGTGGCAGGGAGACGTAACGTCTCCGTTCCCTACTCAGGGAACGAGGGTTACATCCGTAACCGAGACGTTCCCTTTCGTAGTCACTCCGAGTTACGTCAAGGAGTGACGGAGAATGGGGGTTTATGCCATCTTACAGCTGTCTTCCAGTGCTCTGCGAAAGTCTAGACCTCTAACTCACCAATACCAAAAGGTCTTACTTTGACACAGAATTACCAAGGTACACTGGGAAACATATCCCAGAGGGACATGCTACCAGATGCCTACCGAAGGGAGGACTTACAGAACACATATGGCCACTAGGGCTACATATGGAGAACACTGGAGCGCCAACCGCAGGTGGCAACTTAGCTCCAGGGGTGGCAGATGGCTTGCCGAGGGAAGACACATGCTCCGAGAGGCTTACAGTGGAGAATACACATGAGACAGTTACCAAGGGGAACCATGCACACGGAGGCACCTAGCCGGCACCAGAGCAAGCGCAGTGGTGCCCGCATCATGAGTGCTGGAGGACTCAGGGCTTCAAAGAAGGTTCAACTGAGGAAATATCACACTTATCCAGTCCGAGGAGTGGAATGGCGAGCAAGCGAAGACACTTAAGCGGTTCCAGTACTAGCGGAGGCGAGTGCGTGAGAGGATACCGGCTCAATTCGCAGATTATAAAATCTTGCGAAGGTGTTAGGTGTCGCTCAGCCTGCAGCTCTGCAAATGTCTGTTAGCGAGGCGCTATGCGCTAAAGCCCAAGAGGAAGCCATACTCGAGTGGAGTGGGCGGTCACACCAAGGGGGCACGGTCGACCTTGCTGCTGGTAAGACAAAGCAATGGCGTCCACTATCCAGTGAGACAGCCGCTGCTTTGAGAGAGCCCTTCCCTTCTGGCTCCCCCCATGACAGACAAAGAGCTGTTCTGAGGTCCTGAAACACCGCGTTCTGTCAACGTAGGTGTGGAGCGCACGTACCGGACAGAGCAGTGCCAAGGCTGGGTCTGCCTCCTCCAGGGGCAGCGCTTGCAGGGTCACCACCTGATCCCGGAAGGGAGTGGTGGGAACCTTGGGCACGTATCCAGGCCGGGGTCTCAAGATAACGTGAGAGTAAGCCGCCCCGAACTCCAGGCATGCTTCGTCAACGGAGAATGCGTGCAGATCCCTTACCCTCTTGATGGAGGCCAATGCAACCAGGAGTGCTGTCTTCATGGACAGGAACTTTAACTCAACTGATTGCAAAGGCTCAAAGGGAGGCCTCTGCAGAGCACTTAAAACTACTGAGAGGTCCCGAAGAGGGCACGAGGGGAGGACGAGGCGGATTTAGCCTCCTCGCTCCCCTCAGGAACCTGATGACCAGGTCGTGCTTTCCAACGGACTTACCTTCAACTGCATCATGAGAGGCGGAAATAGTCGCGACGTAAACTTTGAGGGTGGAGGGCGACAGCCTACGCTCCAACCCTTCCTGCAGGAAGGAAAGCACAACACTGATCGAGCATCTCCGGGGGTCTTCTCTGCGAGAAGAGCACCAGCTGATGAAGAGGTTCCACTTCAACGCATAAAGATGTCTCGTGGACGACGCTCTAGCGGAAGTGATGGTTGCCGCCACCACAGGTGGCAGCGAACTCAAACCTGCCTCGTCCCGTCCAGGAGCCATACATGTAGCCTCCACAGATCAGGACGAGGGTGCCACAGAGTGCCCTGTCTCTGAGTGAGCAGATCTTGTCTCAGAGGAATAGGCCAAGGAGGTGCTGTCGCGTGTCCTCGTGGGCCAATAAGGAGCTACCAGCAGGACCTGCTCCTCGTCCTCCTTGAGGAAACAAGATGGCCGCTGTCCAGATGGCCGCTGTGAGTAATGTTTGTGAAGTGTGAGAGGAGAAAAATCGATTTAACTTCAAATTAAGTTGGTTTTGTGAGCGTGTTGAGATTGGAATTTAATAGACTGTCACGGGTGGTGGCGCGTCAACGGAATGGGCCCAAAAAAGAACGTGCAGACAGAGGAAGTCGACGATATTAAAAAATCGCTCGACTTCTTAACGGACGAGATGAGTACAGTGAAGACGCAGCAGAGCCGCCTTCTGGAATTATTAGAGGAGGTTAAACAGCTGCGCCTCCAAAACCTTGAGAAGGATAAAAGGATCGCGGAGCTCGAACGGAGGGTTGACGACCTGGAGCAGTACTCCCGGAGGAACGACGTGCTCATCACTGGTATCTCTATCAAACCACGCTCGTACGCGCGCGCGGTAGCCGCGGACAGCGGAGATGAGCCGGGGGAGAGGGAAGTGCGCTCAGTGGAGCAACAAGTGGCAGCCTTTCTCCAGAGCAAAGGAGTTGAGCTGGACTTGGATGACATTGAAGCTTGCCACCCTTTACCGAGAAGGATCAACAACGATAGACCAGCAGTCATCTTGAGATTTGTCAACAGGAGAAACAAGAAGGCCCTGTTAAAACAAGGCCGCAAACTCAAAGGAACGAATGTTTATATAAATGAACACTTAACAAAAAAGAATGCAGACATAGCGAGAAAAGCAAGATACCTCAGGAAACAGGAAAAAATTCAGCACACATGGGTAACAAACGGAAAAATCTTCATCAAGTTAAATGGGTCTCCAGAGGAGGCGAAAATTGTCATAGTAAAAAACATGGAGGAGTTGGACAAGTATCAATGATCAGAATGCATATCAGTCATCTGGAAACATCTAAGGTAATATCTGACTTATATTATCACAATGAGTACTGAGCCACATACTGGTGGTCAAAAGGACAATTACGTTGAAACAGACTTATTACAAAGAATTGAACACCTTCGTGAGTTGGATTTATGTGGAATGGAATATACTGAGTACAATACGCATGATGCAGAGACTGATATTGATCCTGATAGTAATTTCCTTTCTATTAACAACAATTGTAACTACTATACAAATGAAGAGTACAACAACAATCGCTTCACTGAGGATAAATTGACTATTATTCATTTCAATAGCAGAAGTTTGTGTACTAATTTTAATGCAATACGTGATTATCTTCAAAGTTTTGTGTTTCCCTTTAGTGTGATAGCGATTTCTGAAACCTGGTTCAATCAAGAGAAAGGAATTGATTTTGAAATGGATGAATATGATCTGCATTACGTGAATAGACAAAATAAAACTGGAGGTGGGGTCGCACTATATGTGCACAAAACTATAAAATATTCGCTTCTAACCAATATGTCATTTGTATGTGATAATTTAATGGAATGTATAACAATAGAAATCAATAATGGTAAGAAGAAAAAAAACATCATTATAAGTTGTGTTTATAGAACACCTGGGTCTAGTATTGATACTTTTAATGAAGAAATGGAGAACATGTTTTCAAAAGTTAATAAGCCCTTATTTATTTGTGGAGACTTTAACATTGATCTCTTAAATCCAAATAAACATAAATTCATCGATGAATTCATTGAAGGAATGTACTCCATGTCTTTATTTCCATCAATAACTAGACCAAGTAGAATTACAGCACATAGTGCAACCTTAATTGACAATATTTTCACTAACAACTTGACAAACAATATAATTAATGGGTTGTTTATTTGTGATATTACGGATCATTTACCTGTTTTTGTCATATATGACTGTAATGTCTCTAAAACAAAAGAAACCTGTAATGTAGAGTGCAAAAGATTATTAACTCAAGATGCAATCAATTCATTTAACGATGATCTGAGAGTACAAGACTGGAGTTCTGTTCATGGAGAGACCGACACAGACAAAGCTTATAATATCTTTTTAGAAATATTCACATATTCATACGACAAGTATTGCCCTGTTTTAGTCTACAGTAAATGCAATAAATATGTCAAATGTCCCTGGATGACTAAAGGTTTACAAAATGCATGCAAAAAGAAAAATAATCTCTATAAAGTATTCATTAAATCGAAAACTAAAGAAGCTGAGAATAGATATAAGTTGTATAAGAATAAGTTAACGGATATATTAAGAATAGCCAAGAAATGTTATTATAATAAATTATTGATTGATAATAAAACTAATATAAAAGGAACTTGGGATGTATTAAATAGCATTATCAAAAAAGGTTTAAAAAAAACGACTTATCCAGAATATTTTGTTGACGCACATGGTGAATATCATACTAAGAACAGGGTAGTTAATAGCTTTAACGATTTTTTTGTAAACATCGGCCGTGACTTAGCATCAAGTATCCCAGATGAACAAATAGAGCATAATATTGAAAAAATTGAGAAAAATTCAAACACCATTTTCCTTTCGGCAGTTAGTGAGGAAGAAGTAATGGATATTGTTCAAAAGTCTAAAAATAAATACTCGATGGACTGTTATTCCATCAATATGGCATTACTAAAAAAAGTTATAAATAACATCAAAGCACCATTAACGCACATCTGTAATCTGTCACTTCAAAATGGTTGTGTTCCTAAGAAGATGAAAATTGCTAAAGTTATTCCACTATTCAAAAATGGAAATAAACATAATTTTACCAATTATAGACCAATTTCACTGCTTCCCCAATTTTCAAAAATTCTAGAAAAGATATTTAATACTCGTTTAGAAAAATTTGTTGATAAATATAACCTGATAAATGAAAGTCAATATGGATTTAGAAGCAAGAGATCTACATCTATGGCTATAATTGATGCCACAGAAGGATTATCAAATGCATTAGATAATAAAAAAATTACCATTGGAATTTTCATTGATTTGAAGAAAGCCTTCGATACTATTAATCATGCAATATTATTTAAGAAACTGGAAAGGTATGGGATACGTGGGGTAGTGGGCAATTGGGTAAAAAGCTTTTTAAGTGATAGAATGCAATATGTGCAAATGGGTGAGTCCTCTTCTGATTGTCGTACAATTTCCTGTGGTGTCCCCCAAGGGTCAGTATTGGGCCCCAAACTATTCGATTTGTACATCAATGATATATTTAAGGTTTCTAAATTACTCAAGTTAGTTTTGTTTGCAGATGATACCAACATTTTCTATTGTGATAACAATTATGATAAGGTAATTAATGTTGTAAACACGGAATTAAGGAATATCAAAGAATGGATGGATTGTAATAAATTGTCTTTAAACTTAGATAAAACTAAAGCCATTTTATTTGGTAATCATAAGGAAAAAATGGATAAGATGATTGAAATAGACGGGATACAAATCGAATATGTCTCTGAAATAAAATTTTTAGGAGTTATAATCGACAATAAACTATCTTGGAAAACTCACATCAGGCACATAAAAACCAAAGTCTCTAAAAGCCTTGCGATAATAAATAAAGCCAAACAAGTACTTGATGAGAATGCACTACGTATCTTGTATTGCTCCTTAATTTTACCGTACTTAACTTACTGTGTTGAAGTATGGGGAAATAACTATAACAACTTAATTCAATCACTATTTATTCTACAAAAAAAGGCTATACGTATTATACACAAGGCTGATTATCTTGAACATACAAATCCACTTTTTCTTAGATCTAAATTATTAAAAATACAGGACCTAGTTAAAGTTAATACAGCAACATTTTTATTTAAAGCATTTCACAACCTTTTACCTGTTAACATACAAGAGTTATTTACGCAGAGTGAGCAGTTGTATAGTTTGAGAAGTTACGGGAATTTTGTAATACCAGTGGTTAGAACAACTAGGAGAAGTTTTTGTGTGTCTGTATGTGGGGTTCAACTTTGGAATAGTTTGGGGCTTGAACTTAAACAAAGCCAAAATATTCATCAATTTAAATTACTTTATAAACAGAAGGTCTTATCGCAATACACGTCGGAAATGGACTAATTTTGTGAGTTGTATTCATGTTGTACTGTAATATTACCATGTAGGTATTCTGATTACCATTGTTGGTATTTTCATAGATGTATCCATGTGTTATAATTTGTATTATTTTACCTTGTAGGTATTTGATTACCATTGTTGGTATTATCGTAATTGTTACCTGAGATCAAGATCATATAGATGTGTAGTTAGTATATGTTTTGTTTTGTTTTGTTATTGTTTAGCTTTTGATTAGGGAGAAGGGGTTTCCCTTCTTTCCTTTCTCATGTGTTCATATATGTATTTATATTCAAAATTGTTATTGAGTGTTATGATAATGTGGAAAGAAGCAATTATTATTGTTTGTTTTGTTTTCCTGTTATTGGTAACCGGGGTGGGTTCAAATAAGTTTGACTTCTATCCACTCCGTTTCGAGCAATAGATTGAGGTTTTGTTTAAGTTGATGTAAATATGATGAATTGAAAGGCTTGTACAGACTAACCAAATGATTCGTATTGCCTTGTCATGTGTAACTGCATATTGCTCGAAATAAATAAATAAATAAAATAAAATAAAATAAATCTTGCACAACACGCGTGCAAGGAGGCTCACTGGGGGAAACGCATACTTGCGTGGGCCCCGCGGCCAACTGTGCGCCAGCGCATCTGTGCCGAGCGTGCCCTCGGACAGGGAATAAAACTGGGCGCAGTAGGATGAGTCCCGGGAGGCGAACAGATCTATCTGTGCCTCCCCGAACTGGTCCCAGATCAGCTGGACCGTCTGGGGATGGAGTCGCCATTCGCCGGAGATAGGACGGACCCGTGACAGCTCGTCGGCTGCCAGGTTCCGGACTCCTGGAATGTATACAGCACGAAGGGACCTCAGGTGCTTCTGACTCCATAGTAGGAGGTGGCGAGCGAGCTGCGACATCCGACGTGAGCGTAGACCACCCTGGTGGTTGATGTACGCTACTGTAGCGGTATTGTCTGAGCGGACAAGTACATGTTGACCCCTGAGCAGTGGTCGGAAGTGGTGCAGGGCCAGGCATACTGCCAGCAGCTCGAGGCAATTGATGTGCATGAGGCGCTGGGGTCCTGTCCAGGAACCCGCGGCTGCATGCCCATTGCACATGGCACCCCAACCCTTGGTAGATGCATCCGTGGAGACAACGAGATGCCTGGAAACTCGCTGGAGAGGGACACCTGCCCGTAGAAAGCTGAGGTTCAACCACGGGAAGAAGGTTCGGCGGCACGCTGGAGTCACTGGAACTCGGAGCGAGCCGCGATGCCATGCCCACCTCGGGACTCGATCGCGAAGCCACTGCTGAAGCGGTCTCATATGAAGCAATCCGAGCGGCGTAGCCGCGGCTGCGGATGCCATATGCCCCAGGATCCTCTGAAAGTGTTTCAGTGGAACCGCACTCTTGCCCTCGAATAGTCGAAGACAAGTCAGCAGTGAGTGTGCGCGCTCGTTCGTGAGCTGCGCGGACATGGCGACCGAGTCTATCTCCATGCCGAGAAAAGAGATCCTCTGCACGGGGCAAAGTTTGCTCTTCTCCCGGTTGACCCGAAGGCCCAGACGGGCTAGGTGCTGGAGCACCAGGTCTCTGTGTTCGCAAACCTGCTCTCGAGAGTGTGCCAGAATCAGCCAATCGTCGAGATAGTTCAGGATGCGAACCCCGTGTTCGCGAAGGGGAACAAGGGCTGCCTCGGCGATCTTCGTGAAGACGCGAGGGGACAGAGCTAACCCGAATGGGAGAACCGTGTACTGATATGCCTGGCCCTCGAAAGCAAACCGAAGAAACGGTCTGTGTCGAGGCAAAATGGAGACATGAAAGTATGCGTCCTCCAGGTCGATCGCTGCAAACCAATCCTGATGCCGAACGCATTCGAAAATGCGTTTGGCTGTGAGCATTTTGAACGGCATTCGATGCAGAGTGCGGTTCAAAATGCGCAGATCCAGGATCGGTCGTAACCCACCGGTCTTCTTGGGGACAATGAAGTAGGGGCTGTAAAACCCGGACTTCACCTCGGCTGGAGGGACTGTCTCGATTGCACCCTTCGCCAGCAGGGTCGCAATCTCCGCTCTCATAACCGGGGCATTGCCACCGACTATAGTGGAGCGAACTCCCCTGAAACGGGGAGGAGACCGTGCGAACTGAATCGCATAGCCGAATCTGATCGTTCTGATGACCCAGCGGGACAGACCGGGGAGCTCTAGCCAAGCTCCCAGGAACTGAACCAGCGGGGTCATACGAACCACAGACGTCCCCCCGAAGGGGCAGCGGGGCGGAGTGACTGGCATGCGCATGGGAGATACCACATGCGGGTGCGTGGTCGAGCTCCGCTCCCCGACAGAAGAGACCAGGGAAGGACCAGCATTCCACGGGGGTCTATTCTGCTGGGGGTCCGGCGATAGAGGGGGAGAGGAGCGGTGTGGTCCGGGGACGACGCGCGCTCCTTTCCGCACCCTCAGAGACAGAGAGGAATGAGCGGGGCGACACTCTGGGGCATCATGCACACTCATTCCGGTCTGTGTGCTCAGTGATAGTGTGAAGTCTTTCTTTAACCAACTCAGGGTGCTGCTCACCCGTGGGTGAGCAGCGGGGAGCTGCGAACAAAAGATTCTCCCCCGGCCCTCCACCGGGGGAAGGAGGGGGCCTGCTACCTCCTCCTGAGAAAAACTTGACGCCATCACTGAGCAGCCCGTCTCAGGAATGCCGCTTAGCCTGGCGTTTAGCGGGGCGCGGAGCCTGAGGGGGCTGTGACGCTCCTCTTCGACCGCCTCTACGGCGCGACCCGGGTGGAGGCTGCTGCTGGGGTCGCTCCGGAGGGAGGGGGGCCGCAGCGGAACGTCCTCGGCGGCGAGCAGATTGAGGCGGCTGAACCGACGGCTGGGTGGAGGCAGCAGCTGGCCGTCGGGGCAGGATGTGTTTAATCGTCTGTGTCTGCTTCTGGGCGGTCGAGAACTGCTGGGCAAAGTCCTCAACCGCACCGCCGAAGAGGCCCACCTGGGAAAGGGGGGCATCGAGCAGACGAGTCCACTCGGAGTCCCGCACTTCCGCCAGGTTGAGCCATAGGTGACGCTCCTGGATCACGCTAGTGGCCATCACCTGACCAAGGGAACGAGCGGCCACCTTAGTCGCCCGGAGAGCGAGGTCGGTGGCCGCTTGCAGTTCATTGAACGACCCTTGGTCAGTCCCGCCCTCCTGCATATCTCTGAGCAGTTTGGCTTGAAAGACTTGCAAAGTGCTCATAGCATGCAACGCGGCGGCCGCCTGTCCCGCCGCACTATAGGATCGCGCCGCCATAGACGACGAGAACCTACAGGCTTTGGAGGGATGCTTGGGGGGCCCCCGAGAGGAGGCGCTCTGCGGACACAGTTGCATCGCAACAGAGCGCTCCACCGGGGGAACCTCCCAGCATACCCACGGGCAGCCGCACCATCGAGGGGAGGAAAGGTGGGGGAAGCTGACAGGCGGACACGGGAGGTCAAGGGGGCCTGCCACGTCTTCGTCAGTTCCGCATGCAGCTCGGGAAAGAACGGTATTGGGGTCGGCTGTGGCCTCGCGGCGGCAGCTTTTCCCAAAAACCATTCATTCATCCGTGAGTGATCGGGGTGGGGCGGAGGGTTCCACTCCAACCCGATACTCACGGCGGCCCGAGAGAGCATGGCCGTCATCTCGGGATCAGACACGGGCAACGCCGGCGCTCCCGAGGGAGGCAGCACAGCCGCATCCTCACTTCCCGAGGAATCAAGCCCGCCTTGTGATGCCGCGATCGACATCGCATCATCCTCTGGAGCGCCGAACGAAACAGACGGTACCTGCGAACAGGCAGACGTCTGAACCGTCTCGGCGCTCACTGGCTGCAACACTGTTGTGGTGGGTGTGGCCCGAGGAGCTAGCGTCGGGGGTTTGTTCCACACTGTCACCGTCAGATCACCCTGGCCGTGAGCCGAAGAGCTTCCCCGGGTAGAGGAAGCTGAACGGGTAGCGGAGGCGGGGACTCTCACAGTAAGATCATTGAGTCTCGATCTGAGTGTTGAGATGGTCATGTTCCCACAAAAGGGACATGACTCATCCACGAAAGCTGCTTTAGCATGACGAAGACCCAGACATACAAAGCAGCGATCGTGCCCATCAGAGGACGACAGAAATCGACCGCACCCAGAAGAACACGGGCGAACCATCTTTAAAAAGACGTGCTACGTGTAGCTCTTTCAGAGGAGAGGAGGAAATTCACTCTTTCAGCACTGAGGCGACCAGGGAGAAGCGCAAAGTCTGGCAGACCACTGCACAGATCGCAGGCAATGCAGAATCTCGCTGGGTACCGCCGTCACACCAACGCTGGAGAGGACGCTCGTCTCGAAGAGGCTTGTAGTGATATGGCTTGTGGAGTGAAGAATGCTCTTGGCTCCGAAGCGAAAACATACTGCGGTTGCGTTCACTTCCTCCTTTTATACCCACGCGGTGGGGCGGAGTACGCTATGCAAATTCCGCAGACCCATGGCATTTTGATGCCATTGGCTCGTTGTTAAATACTCGAAGAGGATTGGCTTTCTATGCGAAACCCCCATTCTCCGTCACTCCTTGACGTAACTCGGAGTGACTACGAAAGGGAACCCATGACAGCCCTCTAAAAAGTTATATCGAGGGAGCATACTGCTACCACTTCCGCACTCTTAAGGCCGGAAAGGCCAGCAGTTCAGGCACGGAGCTAGTCTACCTCCAGCCAGAGAGCTTGGTGGAAGACTATGACCACTTTCTTATTATGTTGTTCCATCATTCTTCACGAACCATAGGATTGTGTTACATGGCAACTATATCCATACTATCACCTCCAAGTCTAAACTAGAGGAGCAGCTGATAAGGAGTGGGACTTAAATTGTGGTACTTGCCCAGACTTCATAACATGTCCCAGCCCATTCGTGATTCACTACAAGGGAGGCACATTGATACTTCTGTACCCATTAGCCATACAGAGTTGTGTATACAGGAAGTACTCCGTACTTCAAGTACTGAAAGGGTGACAAGAGAGGAGGTGGGATGCATTATCACCCCACTGAGGGAGGAAAACAAACAGCACCAAGGGTTACATTTAACAGGGGACCGGTGAAAGAGTGGGATGAGAATACAGTAACGTCCACACTTCTTCATCCATACAGTACAAAGACTTCCGTGGCGGTATTCGCCCATATTTTGCTTAATGCCCCCAGCTATGCTGGAGGGAGGGCAGCCGACACAAACACAGGAAGTTGTCACATCATCTCAATGCGACCACATCTTCCACAGCCCTAAGGAGACCTTACATCAGAGGAGCTTGCTGAAAAATAGCAATACTCTGGACCATATAAGAGAGCAGAACTCACTGCGACTCACACTCTCACTTAATATTGGTCCATACTTAGGACCTTAGCCCAAGAGGAGGAAGCTAAACAATAGCATTGCCCTGGACCAAGAACGGCTTGCTGTCGTCTTCTCGAACTCAATCGCACCCTCTTGACATTAGTCCAAACTCTATGCCTAAGCCACTGCAAAAGCAGGAGGGAAGTGTTAAGCAAGGGTCTCCTAGTGAAATACAGGAGAAATAAAGACTCAGATAATTGTATGTGGGCAGAGGAGGAGGTGGTTTATTTATAAAATCCATACACAAACTCTAAACTGGTCCCAAGCTCACACTTTAGACAAACAGATCCTGAAGACAAAAAAGGCTGAAAGCGTCTAATGCAGGCACCCTTACTTATGAACTTACGGGCGCTCCATATGATGTCATAGAACTGCCTTCTGCCAATCGATTGCCAAGTTTCCACACAGACTTCAGAGAGCGGTAACACATGGGGGTTTTCTCATAGCATCAAATTATAATGTAGCATTGCTTACTTGAAAAGGAACCACAACACTGCTATTTGATTTTTAAGAAGTCTTTAACAAACATAATGTAAATGAATACATAGGCTTTGTAAATGTGGGTTTTTGAAAACATTCTCATTTTGACTGTCATTTGCCAACTGTGTGGGAATTGTGTGTGCGTTGCATTGTGAAGTGGATCTGCTTGCTGGGAAGCACACCAGAAACTACCATTATTTGAGTGGGTGGAGGGAAGCCTCGCTTGGTCACGACAGCTTATCTATTATTTAATACAAAGAAAATAAAAGAACAAACTCGATTCATGAACATGCACGCACCAGTGCAGGCTATAGGAGTTCATTCTCATGGGTCCAGATTTCTTCAGACTGACACTATTATTTAAAAAAAACATCTAGTCTTTATTGACTATTCACTCAAGTATAACTAATGTACATAGTGAAGAGAAGAGAGAGGGGGAGTGGGTAGAGAGAGGGATACTGTGAGAGAGTAATATGGATGAGGATGCAAAACATCAAACATACAGCATCAGCCTCCTACACTTCAGTACCCACAAAGCCCCTCCTAAACTCAAACGTGTGGGCATAAATATCTGCATCCCTATAATTTCATTGCTGAGTTTATTGGTGGTTTGCAATGGCTTTTCTTATCCTCATACTGTTAAAGGAATAGTTGTCAAAAACAAAATCCCCTCATGTAGTTTCAAACATGTACAGTATGGCATTTAGGCAAAATGTTTGGAACAACATGAGCTACAAATAATTCTTTACTAACTCTTGAAATGTTTATATGAACTCACAATCTATTTGCAAGGATGTATTAACCCTGTCAGTCAGTTTTGATCAAAAGCGACTGATCACTTCACATTGTCATGTCCTCGGGTTAGTAGTTAAGTATTAACAAGCTTGTTTTAAAATTGATGCAAAAGGCTGTTAAACACACATACACACACAAAAATCACCCAGAAACTGACAGTGATGCAGGAATTAAACTACCCTTAAGATTATCTAAATCATTTGACAGATACAGTAGCTTATATGAAAATATCTGTAGTGTTGGAATCCATGTTCTCCCTGATTTAACACGATACTGTCACAGAACATTCAGATCTGAGATGAGGATTCAAGCGCAGAGGACATTTATTAGTGCATTGAACACACTGTTCGGATGACGCAAGAGTTGCAAGCAACTATGGCAGCTGAGAAGGCCATTATTTGTGTTCTTTGTGAAGAATTTTCGAAGTCAGTATAAATATGTTTAATACTACAAAATATGTCCGATGTTAGAGTTACTGCACTTGCCGCCCAGAACGCAAGAGAACATCCCAATCGAGTGAAGGGATTTGTGGAAACTGACAGCACACATCTTATCTAATTCAGACTAAAACACAATCTATAGCCTCACATACTGACTTTATTTATATTTCATACTGTTTTAATACCCTATTTTCTTTCTCATTTTTAGAAAAAGCACTTAATTACCACTGTTAATTTCTATACCAAATATCATACACTTGCAATGAAGCTAAAAAATATTTTAAAAACTACATCATGTTGATATCCTATATTTTTACAATAAACGACAAACATATCTTCTAATATCCTCAGTTGTTGCGTATAGCGAGCTAAATTGAACACATTTGTAAATTACTTTCCTTGAACCCATGTGCAAGTTCACTTTAATACCCCGCTGTTTTATACATGTCGCTGCTGATTGGACTGCAGTTCTGACACACCCACCGAACATGAGAAAACGTATCTCAAACCCCGTTGCACGTCGTTTCAAAACATGATGTTCAACTTGGAAACCATAGCAAAACGTTGCGCACTGTTTTGAACTTGAACGTGCCATAGAACTAGAACACAAGCAAATGACAAACCAGACACTGTGACAGATACAGAAGATTGAAAGACATGTTATAAAAACAGGCAAAAACAATGACTCAAACCCCCATCAGACTACTTGATAATGCATACTTTACCTAACAAAAGATCCTCAGAAAAAAATCAAATTCAAATATTCAGGTTCTGCTCTGCATGTCAACAGAAAGATGAATAAATGAGGTCAAAAAGCAAGTCCAATCTCTGATTCCCTGACAACTGACTGGGTCAAATACTGTATGTCTGCTGTAAGACAATGAGAGAAATTTGCATCTACTAGCAATGCATTTGTGTTATATCAGGCATTTTCAATATGGGGTCTTAAGGACAGAGGACATCCAATTTACAATTGCCTTTGTACATTTTATTCAACACACAACCCCGCTAGACAGTTTTAAGCCATAACAAGCAATACTCTGCAAATGTATCAGCCTCTATTGCATTGCAGAAGGTGAATCATAATCATAACTGACGTTATGTTCAGGCTAACTAAAGCTCTCAAATAGACAGCATAATCTACACGAACACCCCCGTTTGCATTAATACAGATGTAGAATTATGCTTTTATTGAGTGAGACATTGAGTGAGATGTTTTGTAAGGAATGGAATAGGTCCTGTATTTCTATTGTTTGGCTCTTTTTGTGTGATATTTTTCTTTTGTCCCTCTCTATGCCAATAGCCACATATATAGTGGGTACAGCATTATGTAATATAATGCAGAGCAGAGACAGACAGGTTAAAGACTGAAGCTGTAAACACAAGAGGGACATCTGGTGGGTGTATCAATAGCTATGCAATGTGTAAAATTATTCTGTGCTTAAATAAAATATTGCTGAACTACACAACCCAATGAATTAATGGGTGAATTGCTTGAAAACTGTCAAGAACATGTCCAGGTCATATTTCAATTCAAAATCAAAAGAAAACAAGAATAGATTATACTTTGCTTAAAGAAAACAAAGCCTATTTGTTGGACATGCTAGAGTTTTTTTATGTAATAAAACAGGTTTAATCATCTTTATATAAAATATCATAGTATTACCATCTCAATTCTCATATTATTACCATATTTGATACCAAAACCACAAAAGTATTTTTAATTTCCCATCAGCAAATGTTTCAAACCAACCAACCAACCAACCAAACAAACACAAAAGCACAAAGACAAACAACACAGAACAACTACTAGTTTATCTTCACCAATAGAGCAGTAGGGGGCGCTGTGGACTCATTGTCTTCAGTATCTTCAGAGCAACACAGACTGTAAAGGTAAAACGCTAGAACTGAGAGATTATAGTAAATAGACAGAAATAGTATCTATTAGACAGGACAGAAGAGTCTGTGCTTTGATATGGAGAAAGTGGAACTTCTGAGATAGGCTATTGATTGAGTTTAAGATATAAGTGAGAGTGAGAAAGAAAGGCTTAGCACACGCAAATCTCTCTCTGGATATTTATAATAGGGTCTACTGGATAGAATTTGTATGTTGTCTCATATAAATCAAAGAAAATAATTAAATCAACACAAAAAGAGATCATTTAAAAAAAAATTGCAATGGAACAAAAATGATAGATAGATAGATAGATAGATAGATAGATAGATAGATAGATAGATAGATAGATAGATAGATAGATAGATAGATAGATAGATAGATAGATAGATAGATAGATAGATAGATAGATAGATAGATAGATAGATAGATAGATAGATAGATAGATAGATAGATAGATAACACTTCTCCGATTTCTGGACATTAAAACAGAACAACTGTAATGATGAGCTCCAACAAACATAGGGCTAGAAATACAATGGCAGACCAATCAAAGGAAACAAGTAACTGCAGAGAATCAATAAAACAATGTATCACCATAGAAACTAATGCAAACAGAACAGAAAACAATCCAAAACCAAATCTCTCCCTCTCTCTACTCTCCGTGATAAATCTTGCAGCTCTGGGGTTGTAGAAGTTCGCTTCTGACTGAAGTTCTGTCATTAGCAGCTATCTATGTCCTGCTGGTGCTGCCTCAGCTTGTGGTTTTCCACTGGGACACACTATTATCACACACAGTGGGAGAATAACTGGGTGTAATCAATCAATCATACCTCTTTAAACCCCCTTGGCTGTGGTTTAAAACTATTTTCAACTTGAAACATCAACGTAAACCCTTCAAAGAATATATATATATATATATATATATATATAATCATGAATGATTGACTGCCATTGATAATAACCTGTTATCATGTAATCAATAAAAAAGTAAATGTAGTCTGATTATGAGTATTTTTAAAATGTAATATAATCTAATTACAAGGACTTTTTGGGGAATCAGGTTATGTAATCCAGATTAACCCAGGCTCAATCCAGCATTTGCGTTGAAGAAAACTCCAGGATTTTTTTATTACATTTTAATAATCAAAAAGGATGTCCAATTCATAAAACTCCAACAATTAAATAATTGATTTTAACAATAATATTGTCAACTAGGGTGCAGGAATAGACAAAGATTCAAAACACCGATTTTAATAATCCACAAGGTAATTCACAGAAGGTTCAGACAGACATAACTACACAAATACTAACTTAAACGTAGACTAGACAATCACTGAGTGAAGATGAGGAACTAACATACCAACGCATTCTCATCCTTTAACGTCATATAGAACGCTATATGCAAAAACGGTGCTATACTACGCACATGGCACCCATTATCGTTAATATAACACACGCTGTGAGGGCTAAGTTTAGGTGTGGGGTAGGGTCTGCTTGTCATATTCACGCTAAAGGATTTATGACGTCTTGGGTTCACGTGTTATATTAACGATAAAGGGTGCCATGTGCGTAGTATAGCGCCGTGTTTGCATATAGCGTTCTAGATGACGTTAAAGGATGAGAACGGGCTGAACATACTGATGAACTAAATCACGAACAGCTATGATGAGGATTAGTGTGCATCGAAACGGCTGAGTGGTGGGAAAACTCAAACAAAGGAACACATGTGACTAGGAATACAAACTAAAAGTCCATGAGAACTGAAACTAACCAACACTACTGATATATCGTGACAGAACGCCCCTCTTAGAAGGCATGATGACACAGTGAAGAGAGGAGGCTTAGGAGGTGGACAAAGGGATGGCGAAGGGATGGTAACAGGAGCATGGTGATAGTTGGCTAGTTGGAAGAGATGGTTATCGGAGGACAACAACCCCCCTTTTTTTCTCTTCTCTGCAGCTCAAGACGAACTGATCTTGAGTCTCCCCCATATGACGTCATACGGGGGAAAGGTTACCTCCTTTCTCTGCTTTGCCTGCCCAGAAAATTTTGTTTTCTCGGCCATGAGAAAGCAAGCTAGGAACAGGAAGTACGAACACGCAGGCGGGATTTTAGTTTTTCCTAGAGAAATAGCTTTGAGATTTGTTTCCTCGAGAGATATCATGGCTTGCAAACGAGCGAAGCATGGCAGTTGCTCAGTATTCGAATGTACAAATGAACACAAAAGTATTTGGTAGCGCTTCCTTTTACAGTCCAGTTACCCATGTAAATACTATGTACTTATTTTAGTAACTACAATTACTGGGTAATGAACCTACCCTTAAACTTACCCCTGTTCCATGTACTTACCTTATATTAGCCAGTACTTTCTAGGTAAGTACACTATAAGTACACTGTAAGTACTGTACTGTAAAAGGAAGTGTTACCAGTATTTTTTAGTTCCTTCATCCGAGCCTCCGAAGAAACAATGGGTTAATTTTATTTTCTCTGGAAATGCGCTGACTCAACTCCCAAAGTTTTGCACGGTCCAAACATTTCACCGACGACTGTTTCCTCAACTTGATGAACGTCTGAAAGTAAATCGATCGAGCTACCAAACAACAATTTCTGATGTGAAGCCTAATTGTTCAAGTTCACAGGTAAGTTAATCTTTCTCTCAAATTCGTTCGATATGCATCAGTAAGTCAAGCCAGTGACTAAAATGTCAACTTCACATCATTTCTTTTAGTAGGATGAAAATAATCTTACTTAAATTGTGAACAAATTATACAGAAAGCGATCAAAGAACAATCTTTCCACACAGGGCGAGTTTACCTGGACAACTCATTATGAAATCAATGATGTGCGTTACACTGCACAAAGAAGCTCTTACTGTATGTACATCGTCGTGTTTGCATTGGTGAAAGCATTAGAGAGAGCAGAAACTGTGTTACATTGCACAACGAAGCTTTTACTGTATGTACATCATCGTGTTTGCATTGGTGAAAGCATTAGAGAAAGTGCAGGAACTGCATTGCAATAAGATCTTCATTCACACGATCAACAGACTGTCATCTACTGCTCAATGCTCATAATAGCAATATTTTATGTGAAGGGAATATATACCCTTAAAAAACTTCTTGCGTTTCGGTAATTTTGATAGCTGTGATAGTAAAAACATAATAGCTGTAGTAAAAGTATTCAAGACAGTTTCACATGTAATATGTAGCTATTTCATATGAAAGCATGTCAGCCAATCACAGCAGGCCGGTTAAACTGAATCCCACAGCAGACACGCCCCTTCAAACAGAGCGTTCAAATCAGAGGCTAAAATCATGCTAGTAAAAATGCCTTTTATTCCTAAATTATGACTATTTTCGATCTAAAAAAACATACTAACATTATAATGGCAACTCAGGAAACATAAAATAATAAAATAACCCCATGTCAGAGGACCTTTAAATGAAGTTAAACCAAGTTTTTATTTTGGCAGGTTGTAGCGAAGACCCCTGAGTTTCTATGTGTATATGACGACAGCTTATGTCAAATGAATTGGTGAAATGTTTGCGAAGCAACTCTCAGAGCAACTCATGTGTTCATGTCCTCATATGCTGAAAACACCAAGAGCATCACATGTGCTATGTAGTAAACAAAAATGCGCCATTCAAACAGACCCAATCCAGCAAGGCTTCACTTCACTATCCAGCTAGATTCTTCTTCAATCACCCCATCAAGGTCGGTCAGAAATCTTGGAGTAATCTTTGATGACCAACTAACCTTCTCAGACCATATTACAAAGACAGCTCGATCATGCAGGTTTGCAATGCACAACATCGGGAAGATCAGGCCTTTCCTAACTGAGCAGGCGACACAGCTTCTTGTCCAGGCCTTGGTTATTTCTAGGCTTGATTACTGCAATGCTCTTCTGGCTGGACTTCCATCATGTGCATCTAAACCTCTACAAATGACCCAGAATGCTGCTGCTCGTCTTGTCTTCAACAAGCCCAAAAGGGCCCACCTCACTCCTCTGTTCATCTCTCTGCGCTGGCTGCCACTCTGCGCTCTGCTTGCATCAAGTTCAAGGCGTCGACACTTGCTTACAGATTGACCACCGGCTCAACTCCCTCTTACTTTCACTCGCTTCTACGAGTCTACATCCCTACCAGAAGCCTACGATCGATCAATGAGCAATGGCTTGTGGTACCAATTACTCTCTACAACATTCTCATTTATGGTTACATGCTGGTGGAATAATCTGCCCATCATCATATGGGAATGCAGAATCCCTGACAGCATTCAAAAGACAACTGAAAACTCATCTCTTCCATGAACACTTAATATATATTAAAAAAATCCTTACTTGTCTGGTTTATACTACTCTGAGCAATGTTTGAACTTTGCATTTTGAGCACTTCTTGTGTTGTTATTGCCTCTTCATGGTGACTTGTTTGATTTAGTCCTCAGATGTAAGTCGTTTTGGATAAAAGCTCTGCTAAATGACTAAATGTAAACAAAAATGCGCCATTCAAACAGACACAAGGGGAACATGTAGTGTTCATATTTAAATAGAGGTATTTTTTGCAGTTTAATATTCATAGACACTATTCCATATTGCGATTTGATTAAGTGTACAGCTCTACTTTTGATTTATTCTGATGTATTTATTTGCCCCTCCTACCAAGTTAAACAATTTTTTTTTTTTTTTTTTTTTTTTTTTTTTTTTAAGTTTGACAAAAAGATGACTTTCTTCTGTACAGGTGTACGTGTTTTACACACTAGAAGGAGGGGGGGGGGATGGGGGTATGTTTGTCTGCCAGCTTTTACCCCAGAAAAGGCGCCCTCGCGATCAAACCAATGGAGCTCTGATATGCTTACACGTAACTGGTTTAAGTTATCTTATTGGTAAAGGCAAGGGGCATAGTCTAAGGCCTAAAATGCACCGAATGCATGAAATCACATCGACAAAATTCAAAATTTTCTGGGTGAGGACCCCCAGAACCCCCCCCCCCCCACACACACACACACACACACACACACACACACACACACACAGCCCGACCTGCAATATTTTTCACCAGCCGCCACTGCCAGAGTCTGTTATCTGGGCCAGTGCTGATGTGTGTGTGATGTCTCCTGTTGACTGTTTAGTGCCAGTCCATATAGGATGAATTTAGATGTGACCAAAAACTCAACTAAAACTTTCTAAAATCGTAACAATGGTGAATTGAAGACTAAAATGCCCTTTCTTTCCCTATGAGACAATCTAATTCTTTTGTGGCAAAGGTAAATAAAGCATAGTTTTCTCATTAGATCAGGTTGTTTCTATGCTTTAAACTATTTCCCTAGAGGTCAGATTTAGTAAAAGAACAATTACAACGAAATATGTGATGCTTCAGTGTTGTACTTGACTTTACTGAGTATGCATAAGCAGGTTTCATCAGGCTCAAGTTTATTTCTTTCTTTAATTATTAACCACACTAAATGGATCAAGCTCTGCATCTGCTCTGTTAGACTTAACCAACCTCAAATGGAAACCCTCCTCCGCATCACTCCAATTCTGTTAAACTGATATTCTGAGGCCTTGTTATATTAACAGGGGTCTTGTTATATTATTTATTTTCTTTCTTAATCTGATGTGTCTGCATCATTGCATTCATTTCCTCATTTCCTTTTCCTGAGTTTCCTCAATTGCCTTCTGCTAATGCAGCCATAACAAGAGAACCTAAATATTTTCTGAGGTGGACATTTTTATTATGGTTTTGTGCAATGCAATATTCACGAAAATGCCTGATTTTTTTAGAAAAAGTAAGAAGGTCCATTATTAAACTTAACTGCCAGTGAGGTGTAAGCAAATCGTATTAAAATGTAATTTACGGTAGAGATCCACTTTTGCGACACGACAGCCGCATGTTGTCGCGACGCCTCCCCACATTTGTACTTTGATGGGCGTTCCTCAAGTTTACCGCTATGAGCGTGATTTTGAGCCAGCGGCCAGTCTAGAACAGAGGACCTGCGAGAGACTTCCCCCCATCTCCATATGCTCTACTTCTAGATAGTCGTAGCGTGTTCAACGAAATTCATTTGCATAAAGATGTCCATCGGCCAGCTCTTTGACGCGCTGCATTTTTCCAAATGAAGCGTCGCCTTCCAGGGATGCTTTGCGGGCGCATTAAAGTCGCGTGACATCACCCATAGGAATAAAGCGGAGCGCGCCATGACAAAAGTGCCACACGGACAAGTAGATCCGCACCGTTAGCCGCCAAAACTGACAAATGTAGTTATGAGTTGTCATTGTGTTGGTTAGTAAAGTCAACCTGATGTCACAGGGAAACATAATGGCGATTTCGTATGAATTGGTACTATGTGAATTGTACAAAAACAAACAATTTGGAAAACATGAAGATCAGCCCATAACCCCATCCCTAAACAAGTCATTGGGGTGTAAGGAGGTAGTATGAAAACAATAAAACGAGATTGTACGGAATACCCTGCAGTTCACCAAAATTGGAGCATAAAATCGTTAGGAATTGGAATGAGATTTTGGTGGATATAAAAGACTTGGACCCAGCAGTTTAGAAGATTGCGTGTGTGCTAGTGAGGGTGTGTTTATGAAGCGCATGTAAGAACCGCATTTAATTTCCTCCCCGATATGTCACTTTTTTTAATCAGACATAGGTGGCAACCCTAATTTAGCCACTTGTTAGCAACCACCTTTTCCAAGAAACGTAACAGCTTAAAAAAATCACAAATGGGGTAATACTTATGTTTTTTTGGAGAATAAAACGTGAAAGTGTCTTGAGCTTGTGTTCACCACACACTTTATTTCAGCTATTTAATCAAAATCCCATTTAAAAAACCCACTGACTTCGGGATGATGGAACCGGAAGTGCTAAAATGCTAATGCTAACCAAACAGGGATGTCATACCTGCACCACTCTATTCTAAGATGACATTCTATGCATTTGTGTTTGTTCTAAGTATGTCAATCATCATTAGAGCGCCACCCACAGGCTGGATAACACAAGTACATTAGCATTCTGGCAAAAATGTGTCTGATGTGTTCAGCAATAAGAATAAAAAGCTTAAAAATGTTTATCATAAACTAGCGCTAAGACCCAGTATCTGCCCTACCTAAATTTATGGCCAGGAGCTGCTACTGGAGCCCGGGATCATTGAGATGTCACACCTCATCAACTGATGTTCTCAAATTTTACAGCTCATAAGCTTTTTTAAATACTAGCTGGGAAGAGAATTTTTTTTTTTTTTTCTGAGAATGTTATACATTAGCATGTTGCTGGTCCCTTCGCTCTTTGATCCCTCTCAGTGCTCTGATTGTATTTTTTCATTCAGACTGAGCGCTTTCAACAATGATCAAGCTGGGTTCTAATCACACGTACAATATTTCTCCATCACTGCAGCTGGTGCTTTTGACCTGCTTTCAAAAGAACCAGAGCAGGTGTCCCTGTACTTTCACTTGGAAAGCTGTAGAGCAGAAAAACAGAAAGATGCTAAAATCCATTATCTTGTTCTGAATTACCAGCTATAATAGCACGATCAATCCGACTCTGAAATTAGACTAAAGCTTTGCTTCAGTAGCCAGATATTACATTGAATTTCAATAGCAAACCAACACAGCACAAGACTTTCATATCTGACAAAAGTCCTTAAAATCAAACTGTAAATACAAAAAGAGCAGCAAGTTGATTTATCATTCTAATAAAACGGATGAGGCTAACTAACTCGATCTAAAAAAATAAACGTTAATAAAACAGAGTGCTACACACAGTGGAAACCGCAAACAACAGTAACAAGGAGGACATTGTTGCTCATGTATTATCCATGCTGTTTTCAAGATTACCTTTAAAGGAATACTCCACCGGTTTTCATATTAAACTATGTTATTCCCTTAACTAAGACGAGTTGATGCATACCTCTCTCGTCTCAGTGCGTGCACTCTATCGCTCTGTATTGCCGCAAAACTGTGTTAGCACTTAGCTTAGCCCAGTGCATTAAATATGGGCCCAAAAGAGAAGCGACCAAACACTTCCTCGTTTTCCCTATTTAAACACAGTTACTCGATTAGTGTAACTCGACCTGGGCTGGTGACACAAAATAAAACGTTTTTTTCTAAGCGTTTAAAATTAATGACTATATTGTATGGCGGAATACCATGAAAATTGCTTTAGAGCACTTCAACTTGGCGCAATAATACCTTTACTCATGAAAAGTCCTCTTACCGGCTCCCGCTTCCTCTCCCCCTCCCTCTTATTTCCGTCAATACCATAGGTCAATACAACCAACGTGACATGCGACAAGCGCGAGCCGGTAAGAGGACTTTTCATGAGTGAAGGTATTATTGCGCCAAGTCGAAGTGCTCTAAAGCAATTTTCATGGTATTCCGCCATACAATATAGTCATCAATTTTAAACGCTTAGAAAAACACAACGTTTTATTTAGTGTCACCAGCCCAGGTCGAGTTACACTAATCGAGTAACTGTGTTTAAATAGGGAAAACGAGGAAGTGTTTGGTCGCTTCTCTTTTGGGCCCATATTTAATGCACTGGGCTAAGCTAAGTGCTAACACAGTTTTGCGGCAATACAGACCGATAGAGTGCACGCACTGAGACGAGAGAGGTATGCATCAACTCGTCTTAGATAAGGGAATAACATAGTTTAATATGAAAACCGGTGGAGTATTCATTTAAAAGAAAAGCTGGAGTTATTCACCAAAGGAATACCTACATCAGAGCTTAATTTGGTAGAGAAAGCCAAAGCTTTTAAAACATTTGAACTCCAGAAATTATAAGCGATACCACTGCATGACAGCATCAATCAAGAGGCGAAAGCTTTACGGCTGGTTTTGTTTGATGCTTGGGTAAGTTATTTAAAGTCTAACAGGTTAGGTGACTGATTTTATTTTGGCCGCCGCTGCAACTGTTTTATATGTTAAGCTTTAGTTGAGTTACGGATGTTACCCTCGTTCCCTGAGTAGAGACGTTACATCAGATGACGAGAATGGGGTTTCGTCTAGAAAGGCTATCATCTTCGAGTATTATAAAACGAGCCAATGGCAATGAAATGCCATGGGTCTGCGGAATTTGCATAGCGTATCTCCGCCCCAGTATCTATTCTGCTGGTGGCAGGATATGCTGGGAAATAGCCAGTGTGTTTTATTTGAGATGTGTAGGTAAATTGAGGCTAAACAAACATGGTATTGACCTATAATGCTGCCTGAATCATAATCATACACTGTTCATTCTTTGTCCAGTTGAGATCTGGCCACATGACTGAGTCTGGTGTCCTGGTTTTTTTTTTTTCCTTCCTTGCCACTGTCGCCTTTGTTGCCTTTTTCACATTTGTTGCTATTGGCTTTTGGTTTGCTTAGTTGGGGACATTTTAATTTAATATTCAACAATATTTTTGATCTGCCTGCATTGACCCCATTATATGAGAACTGAACATGACATCACGTTTTTTTCTCAAGAGCGGAGAACTTATAAACTAAATTAATAACTTTTTTACAACAAAAATGAAACATCACTGAACTTGCTTAAGATGGACCGTGTTTTGGAGTCCTGTAAACGCAAACATTTGAAAACGGGATTCAATATGCAGGTTTTTGAAAATAATGCTGTTAAACTACAAAAATGCTAGTTTGTGAAAACGATGAAGTCTATGTAACTCTATAGGCACAAAGTGTTACTTCACAAAGTGATATCACCAACTACTGGCCTCACATGAATAATGCAGCGATCTGTGGGGATGGGGATCGTTCTGACAATGTTGTCGCCTGTACACGAAAAACGCAAAGGAAAATCTTTTCTGTTTTTAACACATCGTTGTCGTGTAAACGTACACAAAAAAAGAGACTCGAGAGATCGGCGGATGAGTCGTGTGGTGATCTTTAGTCTGTTCTTGTAATGCTTTAACAAGTAAAGAACAGCTTCATTTAAATCCTTAAGAATAATTATGGCAAACATAATGCACTATTTTTGAGGAGTTATTCAGTGCAATATTCAGTGCATTTTCCTTACAAAGAAAACATCACATAAACTATTCATTGTACATTCAAATTTACTGAAAATCTATGAACAGTTCCAAATGAAGATTTAAATTAGAACGCAAATTACTATTGCAGCATCTATGTATTTTAGCCGCCGTGTTGTTTAAACTGATTTTAAACCGATTCTTCACTGCTTTTGTCTTGAATTCCACTGCTTCTGTATTCACATTTTACCAGCATTCATTTTTTTGTGCTTAATTAAAGGTGAAATGTGACATTTTTGTGCTACTAGTGTCAGCAGAGTGTCTCTTTTTGGATAGGTTTCCAGAACACACCTCACTGTCAGCAAATGGTCGGCCAAATTTAAACCATTGGTTGAGCCATAATTGCTATTTTGGGCTGCTTTGTGTAATTGCTTTAGTGGATCTGGTACTAAAACAAATGCAAATAAATTGCGAATTCCAATTTTTGAATTCTTTCATTTTCCTCTGCATGTTAAAATGGAATAAGAGAAAGTGTTTTGACAAAAAAAAATTCAACATTGAGTTCATTTTCACAGTTTTCTTGATTGTGGTGCTTTTGTGAATCATGAAGCACCAACCAGAATTTAAACGTATGACCTTTCCAAAGACAAGGAGATCGAAAATGTGCTTTTCAAATGTCTTTTTCAAAATGCCACTGGAAATATACCCTTCAAATCTACATTGACATATGGCAAGCAGAAGCAATCTGAGAAACAGGTTCATTAGTTGATGATGATGGTGATGACAAAGATGATGGAAAGTCAGGGCAAGAATGCAGAATGAGACCGGGTGGGCATGGGCAGCCCTGCCTGAGGGTTCTGTGGAGGGGGTGAGGTTTTTTATATCTGCCTCTTCTTGCTCCCTCCCCCATTGGCTGTCGTGTTGGATATGTCACCAGCATTGCTCTAATTGCCTGCTTTTCCTATGTGCATAGAGCCAGGCTGTGGTGCGTATTACATGCGCTGAGACTGCACTGACTCTACACGCACTGACATGGTGGTCAGAGCTCGCTGACGTGTCCTGGCAGGCTAGCTTATGACTTGTGTTTTAAAGCACTGCTAATTTCTCCTGCTAATCAATGATCAGTGTGGCCTGAGCATCTGCCCATGTGCCTGGTGGCGATAAAAATATGAATGTTACAAATCAAGATAAGAGTGTACAGAAGTCAGTTGTTCTCTCAGTTCTCAGCCCCCTAAGACAACCAACTAAAATATTTACAAGGTTGTTGAATTAAATAAGGTAAGAAACTGGCTTGGGTATACACAAGTATACATGTTCACCTAGGCAGGACTTCTGACTGCGACAACAATAGTTGATGGATGGATGGATGGATGGATGGATGGATAGATGGATAGATGGATAGATGGATAGATGGATAGATGGATAGATGGATAGATAGATAGATAGATAGATAGATAGATAGATAGATAGATAGATAGATAGATAGATAGATAGATAGATAGATAGATAGATAGATAGATAGATAGATAAAATAAGGTAAGAAACTGGCTTGGGTATACACAAGTATACATATTCACCAGGCAGGACTTCTGACTGTGACAAAAATGGATGGATGGATGGATGGATGGATGGATGGATGGATGGATGGATGGATGGATAGATGGATAGATGGATAGATGGATAGATGGATAGATGGATAGATGGATAGATAGATAGATAGATAGATAGATAGATAGATAGATAGATAGATAGATAGATAGATAGATAGATAGATATGCATCGCAAAATTACAGCATCCTTTCAACAAACCACCTAAAATACTCTAGTTGCACTTTGCAGAAGCACTTGAGCTGTAAAGGTAATCAAGTAGCAATCCCCCCTTATCTGTCCCACGAGTGCAAAAACTAAAAGCTGGAAACAGAGAAAGAAAATCACAAAATTATGCTGAAAGTAAAGTTTATCCACTTTCCACAACCACTCTCTTTCTGCACATCATTTTCTCTCAGCACATTGGATTAGCGAGAACTTCACATCCTATTTTTGATCAGAGAAGCACAAAAGGTAGTCTATGTAATTATTTAGAGACCAAAGTGTTCGTTTCCGAATCTTTCCGAAGCAATTTAATTTTTCAGGTAAAATTATCACAGTACTATTCTCACAGTAGGTTTCCCTATTCTGATTTCCTTAATGGAAGCAGCAGTAATGCTTGTGCACTTCAGTTTAGAGAATATAGATCTTTTCTTGTACTAAGGCAGGGAATCTGCAATGGTTTGCCTGATTTCAATTCGATTCGGATTCAAATTCATTTAAATCCATTAGTGAATATTTTAATATGCTTTATGGCTATACAATGATTCAAACTTACTTTATTTTCCCCAGGTTTGGCGACATTTGTAAGGCAGAAAAATTACAAAATGATTGCAAAGATTAGTATTATTTAATTATTGTAATTAAAAATACTTAAGAAAGACTGAAGCAGACATTACAAAAATGGAATTTGAAGGTTCATCATCACATTGTTAAAATGAGGGTCGCATTAGTTGGAAAATCAATATTTTTATTCTAACCTGTACTGATTATTTCAACACATTCATGGGACACCCATACATTTTATCCATGAAGCATTTTTTTTCTTTTTATTGGGGGAAGAATTAGTGATTGCTATCTTTCTTTTCACAAGCAGGCATTTGGCTCTGTTTTACAGTAAAATGAGTAATAGAGGAGCCTTGAGGTAGAGTCAGTCGTTTAATTCAGTGCAACTGCGATCTTTTGATCAATGACCGAGAACACACTGTCATTCTGAATATAAAGCAGAGAGAGAGTAAGCTACAAGGTAAGGTGTTTCTCTGTCCCTCCCGGCTAAAGGGAAAATCAAGAGACTGTGCGCATGGAGGAATGATTCACTGGGGACAGAAGAAAGAGTTCAGAGATAGAGCAGCCCTTTCTCATCCACTCTTTGAAATCTTTCCCACTGATTTATCCTGAATTCACTTCCATTGGTTTCATTTTTTTTTAGCACTTAACTGACCTTTCTGGGATGACTGTCATTCTTTCCTGGTAACCATCAAAAAGATGGCACAGCAGGAGGGTTTAACCACCCACATAGTGTGAAACAGGGTTTGTTAGGTTATACATCAAAAATATATCCATCCGACCATCCATCCATCCATCCTTCCATCCATCCATCCATCCATCCATCCATCCATCCATCCATCCATCCATCCATCTTGAATTACAACTCGGCACTCTAAAAACTGCAGGTTTAAAAACAACACAATTTGGGTTATTTTGGCACAAGTGATGGGTCAAATCCAGTATTGAGTTGTTTTGATACATCTAGATGGGTTAAATATTTGACTGGGTTATTTTATTTGTTGCTGAGTAATTTTAAACAAATAAAATTTGAACCCAAAATAGGTTGGAAATTAAAATCACACACACATAATTAGTAGAACAGCATCACATGCAGAAAACGGTAAAAATCTTCGGTAAAAACTGTAAAAAACTGTTCTCTTCAAAAAGATGAACATTTTTAAATAAGCAAGAATACCCAGGAATGGACAAACATAGACCTTATGTAGACCCCCTTTGCAGAGTTGCGCTTGTGTGCTGTTTTCCGGTTTGTATTTGCATAAAGGTAAGATCTTATAACCTGGCCCTAGCCAGATGAATTTCGCTCCGCCTAGCTCTACTCATCCATCTGGAACCGATCCATTGAAATGGCGTTTCAGAAGGCTGGGCCTTATCAAAAATCCTTGCATATGATTGGATAAGCCACTTGTCTGTCATCTTTATCGACGTGCTATTTCAACCACTCACACCGAAGCCAAGCCGTGACGCTGATGAGAGCGACGCAGGAAAAAAACAAAACAGAACAGATCTTGGATATAGCAGCAGTGCAATCAGCGCAATGTCGGTAAACACGGATGAAATAGCAGCATCAATGTTAACGCTTGCTTCCTCGATGCGAGCCGCCATTGTTGTCTGAATCAAAACAGTCTCACGGTCGCGTCTCCACTACGTCACATCTATGAAACTCCCGCCCTGTGTCCTGATTGGCTAAACCATAAAGTTGGTTGGAGAAATCACTCTCAATGGAAGAGGTTCCAGATGGATATGAGTGAAGCTAGGCGGAGCTAAGCGGAACGACATTCATCTGGCTAGGGCCAGGTTAAAGATCTTATGGATTTATGAATGAACCTCTCGTTTTAAAAATTGTCCTATGGCATCCGATTTAAACATTACAATGCTCATGATAACTGTTAACTATAGACGAATCCGGCGAAACTATCGGAAGTAAGCGAGCGCCATTACTGAGCTGTTGCTGGGTAGCATTGCGCCATTGCCTCCTATTGTTTTATTTGCAACTTGTGTCCACTGGAATAAACAGCCCGCGATTTACGACTGTCACTAACGTTACAATGTTACCCCTTGTATAATGTAGAGTGGGAAAAAAGTTTCCGTTATAAATTGTTTCAATGGTGGCAGTAAAATTTCAATTTGGAAGAGAAAACATTGTGAATACCCCGGGTCGACTGCCCCTGTCTGGTGCCGTACGGTTTACACAGATTTTCTGGACGAGTACAAGATATGGACATTCGCTTATAATAACAATTATTTAATGACATAGGTAAAAAAATGTAATAAATATGTGATATAGTGATCAGCAAAATCTCCTCTCTTGCTATTTTTTCTATTAAATTAACATGCTATGGTCATTAAATGGCTTTCCTGAGCTAAATGTAAGTTTAACGTTATGTGACATAATTGTTCTCCTGCTGTTATATTGACCTCTTTCCATGGTTTAAAAACACTAATTGGTCGATATTATGTATACTTTCTCACTGTACCTTACCCTTGCCCGTTGCAATGTGAAAATGAGATAAATAATGGACACAAATGAAAAACATGAATTTGTTTATTTGATTTCATTCATTTATTTATTGTTGCCAAATGGACAGATCTTTTTATAGTTTCCTCGTTAGCAAACGTTAGCCTAGCTAGCTTGCTAAGCTATTTTCATAAATAATCTGTAAGATCGTTTGTACCTTCATCTGTGACTAGAGGCCACTGTCTAACATCATCAACCCAACAAGTCATTCTGCCTGGCTGTGGCTGCCATCGGGGGTGCGTTATCACCAAGGTTTGTTTACATACCGGTGCATATGTCTATGCCGGTGTAAAAGCTCAGTAATGGCGTCGCCACAAGATGACAGCCTACACAGAATGCTTGTCGGATTTGTCTATACAATAAGTAAATCCACTTCACTAGTTAATTACTCTTTGACAGCAAAGTCATATAAATATACAGAGCTACAGCAAAAAAAAAAAAAAAAAAACAGAAGTTCAAAAACAAAATTCTAAAGATGGTTGCGTACTTGTTTGTTTGGTGCATAAGGTCTATAGGCAAAAGTAAAAACAATGTGTACATGTATTAATAAATAGTTTAATTAATGTTTTTACATAGTTTCCATGACAGATTTCAAGATAAATGTTTTCATCTTACCACTGGAGCTGGCAGTTTGCTTAGTTTCAAATGATTATTAAACAGCAGGCACAAATTATGCAAAAGTGGCAACCCTTCTGGAGCACCTAGTGTCCGAATTCGCACACTTGTTTTCATTCACTCCTTCAAGTGAACTGTATTGGTGGAGTCACGCAGGGAATAGTGAATTGGGGTATAGGGGGTGAATTTGGACACAGCCACAGTCACCCATTCTCATTCTGATCAAACACACCTGTAGCTAATCACCTTCTCGTTTGGACTTGTGATTAAACTGGTCACTTGCACATTGTTTGGCCTTGTTGTTTGTTATATAGACCTGCATTATGTGTTACCTGTTTATGGACTATATCGAGGCTTCGTGAAACACTGAAACAGTTGAAGCAAATGTGCCGCATTGTGTTGAGAATTCGAAACAATCCGACACCTGTCTCCATGGTGACCCTTAGCGGTCAGAACAATGTAAATGCAACAAAAACCTGGGCCAAACATGCAAAAAAAAAAAAAAAAACCTTTAACAAATCTATTGCAAATGTTTTATTGAAAGTAAAATCTTTCAAATGTAATGTATTCTAATAATCCAACTCTATCTCATGACCAATTCGTACGAATTTGTACGAGTGATTAAAAGGCGTCTAATTCTAAATTCGTACGACCTCACTCGTATGAATTTGTACGATTTGTCTAAAGCCACGTGGGTAGGTGGGTAGGTTTAGGGGTGGGGTCAGTGGTATTTCATTCATACGAATTGTTACGAATTAGCCACCTCGTAAAATTCATACGAATTGCAGTGAGATTTGTGTGTGGAATTCGGATTGAATCATCTAACAAGATGTTATTTTATCAATTGTCAGGGTTTGTTTTGTTAGTTCTATGAATGGCTCAGCTAAGCAGGCAAATAAGACTATTAACTACCATTATTCATTTTAATTATACTAATGTCTAATTAAATAGTCTACAAATGTATAAAACTGATCAGAGATCAGGTAAAACCTACAGACACTTGTTCAATGCAGTGAATCCTCATGATTCATGGGTTGACAGAGATCATCGCCCATAGTGGTGAATCATTAAAATTGTGAAAAAGAGTTCTGAAACGTTTCAAACAGTTATGACGTAACGAAGCCTCGTTTACTGAAATCTCTGGCAGTTTGATACATGCTCCGAACCATTGATTCGGAACAAACGATTTGTAAAGGCTTCGAAGCTTCATGAAGCAGTATTTTGAAATGGCCATCTCCACTATCTTCCCTGTGTTTATGACATAAGTGACTCAAACTGTGTTTGGATATTACCCAAATTTCTTACCTGTGCTTTGTTTTTTTGAATTTTGAAGATGTATCCTGTGGTTAAAGTTTTGTTGACTGGTATTTATGAAGTTCTCTGTGTATGTTACCCGATCTGTTGAAAGACTGTTTAAAGGACTTGTATACCTCACACTTCTCAATAAACTCCTGGGTTCATCATCTTCTGTGTTGATGTGTCGTTACATCATGTGACTATGAAGACTGAAGTCTGCCAAAAATTAAACGTTGCCATCAAAAGAATAAATTCCGGTAGCAGAGCAAAATAAATTTCGTTAGCTGTTGAATTAATTTAATTAATTAGAACTAATTTCTTAATAGTCAATTAAGAAACTTGCAGTAAACTTAACTTGTATTTAGAGTGTGGCTGGATAATAAACAGAAAGCAAGTGAAGAGCCCTTGCCTTATAACCACTAAAGCGCAAGCTCACTGAATTCTGCTCAATTGAAAAAACTTCTGTTAAAATAAAAGCTGTCTTAAAAGGTGAATGAATGACGCAACTAGTGGTCGAAATAGGTACTACAGTCTAATTCAAAATATCAGAGATCGTCTTGTCTCCCGCCACCTACTCCTCAGACTGGATGGTGCTCAGTTTGCCAGTTTGAGTACACGCAACACGAACAAGTGCAATGTATAATGAGAATTGGCAAATTAGCAACGTGCAGTATCACAGGAAAAAACAATAACAAACATTCCAGTCTGGAAACGCAAAGTAAAATAACTGGCTGTAGAAGTGTTTTTCAGAGAAACGAGTAGCCTATGTGAACTTAGCATGTTTCCTAAATATCTGTAAACACATTATGGTATTTTTATTCTTTAGTAGAGTGAAAAAGTTACATAGTATACAGCACCTTTAATTGTACAATGAATCTCTCATTTCATTAATTACAATGTGTTGGTTATAATGAAAGGATTCGCTAGCGTGTGGCTCATGTTGAATAAAATCTTGTGCTTTTTCAACGATGTTTAGCGGATTCTGACTAACAAACTGACTAGCACCTCTGATAGCCCATTTGCGTACACAAACTAAACAGATATGATTGTGATTGGCTGCAATGCTCAGACACCTTTGACACTCAGAGTGTCCTCAAACAAACATGAACGAGAGCGTTATGTCAGCAGGTATCGAAAATTCTTGGTACAACTGGTACTGCAGAAATTCTGGTACTTTTTGTGTAGTAGGCCTACCAACTTGTACTGGTTAGACAAAACATACTGTACATTTTACTTAGGCCTACATATTGTTAAATCAACACAGTCTCATCCCAATTCGTCATATAACTGACGTTTTGGGACGTCTTTTGACCATTCGTCAATATACGACTTTTTAGGGCCCCCTTAAACGTCGGTAGATGACGATCCCGGGTCGTCATACAACTGACGCTTTACCTTTAACGTCAGTTAGGTGACGTGTTGGGTTTAGGGTTAGGTTTAGGTATGGGGTAGAGTTAGGATCCCATAACGTCATCTACCGACGTTTAAGGGGGCCCTAAAAAGTCGTATATTGACGAATGGTCAAAAGACGTCCCAAAACGTCAGTTATATGACGAATTGGGATGAGACTGCGCTACAATGAAAGCAATTTTTGCAACAGAAACAAACGTAGCAATGAATATAAATCCACCAAATGCACAATTTCAATTAAATAAACACACAAAGACTCATTACAAGCTCTAATCACACAACTCAAGTGAATCAAGCGTTGAAGATTGTATTGGAACAACCACTGACACCGCCCAAGCTTCAAATCTGATGACTGTGACCTTTATTTGATCCAAAGCCTTTGTTGGGAAAAGATCCATAATGTACGTGCATAACCCCATTTCCCAGTGACAGCACACTAATCTATCTATGAGAGGAGAAGAGTTACTGTAAAGGGTTTTTCATCCCTTTCTGCATCTTTTCAGCTCTTGTTAGTTTTTTTATGCTTTTCTCAGATACAGACCTCTGCTTAAAATTAATCTTGGCTGACATAAACATTTGGATTTTCACAGCAGCAAGGAATGCTAAGACCTTCTCACTTTTTAACACTGCACTGCTGTTGAGAGAGATAAAGTGATTGATAGACAGCGTGAGAGAGCGACGCAAGGAGTATATGTGATTATTTGTGAGTGTGTGTGTGAGTGTGAGAGAGAGATAGACTGAAACTGTTACATTGGGGATCAGTCTGACCTTGTTTAGAGCAGAACTGAAACTTTTGAAGGGGCCAATCAATGGACAAACACTCCATTCTACAAACACGAGTCCAGAGAGCCAGAGATAGACAAATCAAAACCTTGGGTCACATCGAGAGAGACAATCACCAACAGTGGGAAAAACAATGTGGTTTCTGTTGTTGCCAATAATTTTCCTTCGGTTTTACTTTCCAAGTGTTTTATCTGTACATACCTATTTGGAACTAGAATGTTTGGGTAAACAATTAATTTAAGCTGCATTGAGTTCTAAATAAAGAATTTAAAGACACAATTTACAAGTGTTTAAAATTCTGCTGTTGGAGGAGATAAAAAAAGCGAGGAGATAAACTCTAAAGAAATTCTTTTTAGGTTAATGTCACTTTATAAGCACTGTTGTCATATTAGATGTAGATCTCTTATAATCATTTTAAGCAGGAATTTTATCTACAGTCTCTCACATTATTACACGCATCTGAGCCGCCCATCATTTCCTCTGAACAAGCTTTGCTTTAAAATAGCTTAAAAAAAGCACACCACTGAAATGATAAATCTTACATGAACATCTCAAATTGGCTTGTATGCTTGAATATAACAGCACAACTGTCACGGAACGCCCACTCACGCCACCCTCTGGTTTCACTCGATCTCTCTCCCCTGAATATTAGCACTACATTTCCCAGCACTCTCTCCGTCATTATCACCTTCCAGCCCTGCCTGCTTTCTCTGATCACCCGTATCACCGTCACCTGTTCATCATCGTTATCAGTCCTTTATATGAACTGTGTCTTCCATTGCTCCGTGCGAAGTCTTGTTTCATCTACAAACATTACCAAGCAACTCTCTGTTTTACTGTATAGTTCTGGACCTTGATCTCTGCCTGAATTCTGGACTCTGTGAACCTTTGCTGCCAGCCCCGACCTCTGCCTGTGTTTGACTTTGAGTTTTGGATTCCCTTCTGATTACTGCCTGTTTGGGTGTTTCACCTGTGTTAATAAAAGTCTCGCACATGGATCCCTCTGCCTCAGCCTCTTCATCACAGAAGACTTCGCCAAGGCCAGATCCAGCAGACTTTCTGAACTTGGCCAAAGAAGTTTCAGCACAAGCTTCTGAGCTGGTCTCTCATCGTCAACAGCTGGTTAAACTGACTTCACTCACAGAGGAACTGGTGAGGTCTGTGCGAACATTAACACCACAGGGTGCAGCCGCATCTCCCAATCCTTCTCCGCCAGCTGTGAGTACCCCTTCCGGTTATCCCAGAATGTCACTGCCTGAGAAATTTGATGGATCACCAGCCACCTGTAAAGGGTTTTTACTGCAATGTGAGATCTATTTCAGTCAGTCCCGAGAACACCTAACCGACCAGAGCCGAATCTATTTCGTATGCTCACTTTTGACGGGAAAGGCCCTGGAATGGGCAACGGCTATGTGGAATGGAGGTCAGATTTCCTCTTTTACCTATGAGGAGTTTAAGACTCGTTTCAAGGAGGTGTTTGAACATCCCGCGGGAGGAGAGGACCCTGGGGAACTGCTCCTGTCTTTACGCCAGGCTAACTCATCGGCGGCGGATTACACACTCACCTTCAGAACGCTTTCTGCACAAACGGGCTGGGGTGAGGGACCGTTGAAACTTTTGTACCGTAAAGGACTCAATTCGGATCTCCAGGGAGAGCTGGCATGCCGTGATGATGGAAAGGATCTCAATCAGATCATGGAGCTCGCCATTCGCCTAGACCATCTCATCCGGGCCCGTCGTCCGTCTCGTAGAATTAATCAGTTCATTTCTCCTTCTGTCAGCACAGAATATGAGCCGATGCAGATTGGTGTCACACATATCTCCATGGCTGAACGGGATAGGAGGAGACGTCTTAATTTATGCCTGTATTGTGCCCAACCTGGGCATCTGAGAGCCGCTTGTCCTGTGAGACCTCCACTGAGATCACCCCCGAAGCCTACGTCTCCTGAATCCATTGCGGTGAGTCCCAGAATTCCTTCCTTTAATTCTCTCATTTTGGACATTTCATTAATCCTAAATGGGGAGACTGTTGTGACGAGGGCTTTAATTGATTCCGGTGCTTCAGGGAATTTAATGGATCTAACGTTTGCACGAACTCATCATGTGTCTCTTATCTCTTGTGAGTCTCTTGTGGCCATGACTGCGCTGGATGGGCGTCCCCTGGGGACAGGAGAGGCGCAGTACATCACGCAACCCCTCACTCTCAATATCGGACCGCAGCACACAGAGGAGATACAACTATACACGATCAACTCTCCTCATTACCCAGTGATTTTGGGATTTCCATGGCTAGAACGTCACAATCCACTCATTTCCTGGTCTGAGAGGAGGGTTTCTCAATGGTCTCATTTCTGTCGGGAGAACTGCCAGCCTGCTGTCCAGGGTCCCGCAGCGAATCATGTATCTGTGAAGGAAACGGATCTTCAAGGAGTACCTGTGGTATACCATGATTTAGCTTTGGCTTTCAGTGAGAGTGAAGCGGCTTACTTACCTCCACATCGAACAGGAGACTGTGCCATCGAACTCTTACCTGGGGCTGTTCCACCGCGCGGGAGAGTATATCCCTTATCTCAGCCGGAGACTGAAGCAATGAGGACTTACATTGAGGAACAGCTCGCTAAGGGTTTCATCACTCCTTCCACCTCTCCAGCTTCTGCGGGATTCTTTTTTGTTAAGAAGAGGGATGGTGGGTTACGGCCGTGCATCGATTTCCGGGGTCTGAATGAGGTGACCATCAAGTATCGATATCCTCTCCCATTAGTCCCAGCTGCCTTGGAGATGCTGCGCACAGCTCGATATTTCACGAAGCTGGATCTACGAAATGCATACAACCTCATACGCATTCGTGAGGGTGACGAGTGGAAGACGGCTTTCTCCACAACTTCAGGGCACTATGAGTACCGCGTTATGCCATTCGGTCTGTCCAATAGTCCCTCCGTATTCCAGGCATTCGTCAATGAGATCTTCAGAGACATGCTTAACCAGACAGTGATAGTCTACATTGATGATATCCTGATTTATTCCGAGACTCTCGAGGCACACGTCAGGGATGTTCGAGCTGTCCTCAAGCGCTTAATTGACAACCAACTCTACGCCAAAGTTCAGAAGTGTGAATTTCACCAGACCCGAATCGCTTTCCTGGGCTACATTATCAGTGCTGACGGGGTTTTCATGGATGACAGCAAGGTCCAGGCCGTGGTAAACTGGCCTCAACCCACATCTATTAAGGAATTACAGCGCTTTCTAGGATTTGCCAATTTCTACCGCAGATTTATCCGTGGTTTCAGTATGGTTGTGGCTCCTCTTACTTCCCTTCTCCAGGGAGGAGGGAGACAACTTCGGTGGTCTCCTGAGTGCACTACTGCTTTTGAGCGGCTTAAAACGAGTTTCACCACAGCACCCATCCTACATCACCCTGATCCAGAGAAAGAGTTCATCGTTGAAGTAGATGCCTCAAATACAGGAATTGGTGCCATTTTATCTCAACGTCACGGAAGTCCGGCCAAGATGTTTCCTTGCGCATTCTTTTCCCGCAAACTCAATTCAGCTGAGCGAAATTATGATGTGGGTGATCGTGAACTTTTGGCTATGAAGGCAGCTTTTGAGGAGTGGAGGCATTGGCTGGAGGGTGCCCGCCAACCTTTCGTGGTACTTACTGATCATAAAAATCTGGAGTACATCCGTTCTGCCAAGCGTCTTAATGCCCGTCAAGCGCGTTGGTCTCTGTTCTTCTCCAGATTCGACTTTACGATCACTTACAGACCGGGATCCAAGAATGGGAAGGCAGATGCTTTGTCTCGTCAGTACGACAGTCTTAATGAATCCTCCAGACCAGAATCTATCCTGCCATCCTCGCTCATTGTTGCTCCTGTACAGTGGGATATAATCACCGAAATCACTGCTTCACAACAGGAACACCCTTCTCCGCCTGAATGCCCTGTCGACCGCCTCTTTGTTCCTCCCGGCCTCCGCCACCGCGTCTTACAATGGGTCCACTGCACCCCCAGCGCAGGACATCCGGGAATCACTGCGACCCATCAGCTAGTTTCCAACAAATTCTGGTGGCCGTCTCTCCAATCTGACATCGTAACTTTCATCCACCAATGTGTCACCTGCAACACGGTTAAGTCCTCTCATCTGAAGCCAGCCGGTCTTCTACAACCTCTTCCCGTTCCTCAACGTCCCTGGTCACATGTTGCAGTAGATTTTGTGACGGATCTACCACCTTCTCAGGGTTTCACCACCATACTTTCTGTAGTGGACCGGTTTTCTAAATCTTGCCGTTTCATTCCGCTGGCTGGGCTGCCCACTGCTCTACAAACTGCTGAAGCTCTTCTGAATCAAGTGTTCCGCCTTTTTGGTCTCCCTGAGGATATAGTCTCAGACCGCGGACCTCAGTTCACATCTCGAGTCTGGAGGGAACTTTGCACTAAGTTGCACATTAATGTGAGTCTCACCTCTGGCTATCACCCTCAAGCCAATGGGCAGGTAGAGAGACTCAATCAGGATCTAATTCGTTTCCTTCGTACATACTGTCACCAGAATCAGCATGACTGGAGCCGCTTCTTGGTTTGGGCAGAGTATGCACAGAATTCGTTGGTAAAACCTGCTACTGGTGTAACTCCGTTCCAATGTGTTCTAGGATTTCAACCTCCTTTATTTCCATGGGCAGGAGAACCTTCCAATCTCCCCACAGTGGATTCATGGTTACGACGAAGCGAGGCGACCTGGGACTCTGCCCATGTTCACTTACAACGGGCCGTACGTCACTACCAGCGGCACGCAAATCAAAGGAGACGTGCCGGGCCTCAATACAGACCTGGTCAATGGGTGTGGCTTTCTGCTCGAGACCTCCGCTTAAAGCTCCCCAGCAAGAAGCTTTCCCCCCGATTCGTTGGTCCCTTTAAGATCCTTCGTCAGATTACTCCCGTCTCATTCCGTTTGGATCTTCCTAGTCATTACCGCATCTCACCCACTTTTCATGTCTCTCTTTTCAGACCCGCTACGGCCCCCAGGAGAGAGGAGGTTCAGGAGGAGACCGTTCCCGTACAGGCTCCCCCAATTGAGGTCGACGGAGCAGAGGCTTACCGGGTGCGAGAGGTTCTGGACTCCAGACGCCGCGGCGGGGTATTACAATACCTCATCGACTGGGAGGGATACGGTCCAGAGGAGCGCTCTTGGGTCCGAACTCAAGATATTCTAGATCCTACGTTACTCACAGCCTTCCATCGTGACCATCCTGACCGGCCTGCACCAAGACCCCGTGGTAGACCCCGTCGCGGGTCTGACCCTCGCTTCCGGAGCCGCTCGCAGGGGGGGGGCTCTGTCACGGAACGCCCACTCACGCCACCCTCTGGTTTCACTCGATCTCTCTCCCCTGAATATTAGCACTACATTTCCCAGCACTCTCTCCGTCATTATCACCTTCCAGCCCTGCCTGCTTTCTCTGATCACCCGTATCACCGTCACCTGTTCATCATCGTTATCAGTCCTTTATATGAACTGTGTCTTCCATTGCTCCGTGCGAAGTCTTGTTTCATCTACAAACATTACCAAGCAACTCTCTGTTTTACTGTATAGTTCTGGACCTTGATCTCTGCCTGAATTCTGGACTCTGTGAACCTTTGCTGCCAGCCCCGACCTCTGCCTGTGTTTGACTTTGAGTTTTGGATTCCCTTCTGATTACTGCCTGTTTGGGTGTTTCACCTGTGTTAATAAAAGTCTCGCACATGGATCCCTCTGCCTCAGCCTCTTCATCACAACAACACTGTCAATTTAATCCTTGCAGTATTTCTCAAAGCAGTTTTTCTGCTTTCTGCCTTTATTATATTAAGATTATATGTCAGCTACAATGTTTTTAAGTCTTCTTACATACATAAAGGCAGGCAGATCATGCCCCATGATTCTAACAGACATGAAATCATGCGATAATTTTTTCCCAGTCTATCCCCTCCAGACCTCTGTACATAATTCATGACCGTACAAGTTAATCTTATCTGAGGCAATTTTCTGCCGTTTCATTTTTAGCCATGAACCATTTTACATCATGAGCCGAGAGATATAAGCTCGTCTTATAATGCAATTCCTAAGGAGACCAACAATAAGATTGAAATAAATGGGTTTATAATTGATCATTCAGATCAGTGGCAAGCCAAGAGCAAAATTCTACTGAAATAGTACTACCAGAAAGACTCGGGAGAATATTGCCGTTACCACTAAACATTAATTAACAGCTCAGCAAGCATAATATGATATTAAGTTATTTGGCGTAGGCCCCGTCCGTAGTTTGCATTTCGGAAATGAAATTTTCGGAATCTGCATGTCCTGCCTGAAGACGAAGGCAGTGGCACAGCCGACCGCCCCCAACCCCCCCCCCCCCCCCCCCAGCATCTGCAAACTCGAACGTGTAAGTTTCCACCTTTTATACTACGAGTATTTAGAACACGATTGGATAAGTGGAGGTAAACAGTGACGTAATGATTAAGTCTTCTCGGCAGAAATGACGCAAAAGCTGCATATCATAAAATTTTCCGAATAAATAGAATAAACAGATTATAGGTTATGAACTCATGTAAAACGTACTTCAGAATGATTCATGTTATTAATCATACATCTCTCTGGTGATACTCCTACACAAAGACTGATTTTAGGTTATGAACTCATACAGTATAAAACATTACGGCCTCGTTTCAGTGACACTGGGTAAATTATAAGAACTAAATTGTGTACTTGGAAGCCGATCTACTGTAGTTCATGTTAGCATGTCTATTTGTTTACATCAATGCAAATCACACATTCAATGGAGTTTTTGCATTTAGTGTTTCATCAGCTTGTTAGCTGGTTATTACTGCGTGAATGCTTTTTATCTAAAGTGACTCACATAACACTAATTGCAAGGACTGTTTCCCCTGGGGTAGCCTGGAGTAATGCTGCCGTGCTCAAGAGAACCAAAGACTGCGATTACATTAGCACTCAAATTCAGGCTAATGCCACTCCATCAAACTGAGAACCGATGACAACAATCAAAAACTGTGTTATTTGCAACACAACAACTGGATTCAGGACAGTAAGTAAATAAAGTCAACTTAATATGGTGGAAAAAGTTGAAAAGAGCAGACAGGCTTTTGTTGTGGTCTGTTATAAAGGGAATCAATCAAGAAACAGAACCACTGAGCACAGGAGAATTGAGAAGAATTGTGATTTGTTTGGAATATGAATATGGTCATAAAGGAAGTTCACCAAAAAAGTACAATTCAGTGATCATTTACTCACCCTTGTGTACATCAAAAATCCCACCCAAGGGGTTTACAGTGTGTATCATATTGACATAAAAACTCATTTGCGCATATATATTGACATGTAATGACATGATGGTGAGTAAATTATGACAGAATTTTAATTTAAATTATTTTAAACTAGTTTGGACCTCCATTATGTGATCTATGACAAGATTTCTCATATTTTAGGACAATAAAATAATTGTCACTTTTCAATTATGTACCGCATATGTACATATTTGTTTTTACTAACATTAAAATCTCCTTTAAAGTAAAGAAAGAGAGTTTAATTAGGTAGCAATTGGTAAAATTTCAATAAGAAGTTCAAAGGCTCCTGTACGCTGCATAGGATGATGCGAAGCGGCAGATGCATGTCACAAATAATTCATTAAGCTCATCTTATGTAACCCACCATTGGAGAGAAAAATAGACCTCCTCTTCCTGTTACTCTATTGAGGTTAATGAAAGTGTTCACCTTCTTACAGACCCCTGGCACTGCAGAACACAGGTAGAAATCTTAATCACTTTGACACTGTCCTACCTGGCAATACTTTTACAAACGGTAAAGCAGAGCAACACTTTTATCCCAGTGATTTGCATATTATATTTGTAAGCAGACCTTTATACTTTCCCTTTACCTGTAGATGCAATTTACTTGTATTTACAGGCTGGTGCATGACAAGCCGATTCTGCTAGGCTTTTCTGCAATTTGTTTAGAATCCAGTCTGGCTGGAGCAGCACATTACTTGCTCTTCCCATCTTTTATTTTTTCTCTTAATTTACTTTTTTTTTTTTAATTTTATTTATACTGTGAATTAAATATGTGAGTCACTTTCCATGCACAAATACATTAATATGGCTTACATTTTACCACTCTTAAAGCATTACAGGCATAAATGTTGCCCCCCCCATTAAGAGAGAATGATTAATTATGTTGGATTTACTAATAATAAATGAGCTAGTTTTAAACGCATCAGATTTCCATATTTTAGCTTTACGTTCACTAGCTATGTTTCCATCCAAAGATTTTGAATTTTAAATGCACAAAATCGGAATGTCACATTGAATATTAGTGAATATTTTTCCAGAGTTTACAAAAACGTAACTTAAATTTCCGCAAAATATGTATCATATACTGTAAATTAAAGTTTTTGTAATCAGGGAACTGTGGTTCTATATAACTGCAATATCTGGGTTTATAAATAACTGCTAACATTCAGTTCACAGTTAACATTCTGTCACTTACGTACTTTTGATTTGATTTTAATTGTGTTCAGTTCCTGTTGTGTCTTCCTCTAAACCAGCTATACTCACCCTAACCCTGCCTGCCCAAGATCCCGCAGTGGACCACATTTCGCAGAACCCAGTGCCTAGTCAGCCACCCATGCCGCACAAAGAGAATAAGCCAGAGCCCACCACAGACGAGGAGCTTTTGCCTGCCATGATGCACAAGCCAGAGATGAAGAATGAGCCAGCCATCGCCAGGTAGCCTGAGCCCCAAATAGGAGTCTGACCTGGCGTGTGAGCCGACAACATCCATGCCAGTGGATGTATTAGTGGAGCTTGACACTGAGAAGTGATTGACTGGGAAACAGAGGAAGCACATAACCAGGTCTAGGGTGGAGAATACCCTTTACTTTACCGGGAGCATATTCGAGGCAAGAAGGAGCGACAGATAAAGCCTGCAGGTCCCCTACTCTTTTTAGGGACATGATGACGAGTAGAAACGCTACATTGAAGCATGTAAATTTCTCTGATACTTCATCCAAAGGTTCGAAGGGTGCCAGGGATAAGCCCTCGAGAACCACTGCCAAGTCCCACGTGGGGACCCTGGACTGGATGACAGGCCTCATCCACCTGACTCCATGAAGGAAACGTACAATTAGTGCGCGTCTCCCTAAAGCGTCCATCCCTAAAGGCATGTGGAAGACAGCTATGTCCACCACATAGAACTTAAGCGTAGATGGGGAGAGCCTGTCAGAGAATCGACTTTGGCAAATCCAGCACTGAAGCCACTGGGCAGTTAACCTCTTAACTGGGTCCACCTGAAATTCTCTGCACCTTGACTTGAAAACATTCCATTTCAATGCATACAGTTTCCTTGTGGAGGGGGCTCTAGAGTTTAAGATGGTCTAAACAACCTCAGTTGAGAGACCAGAATTTAAGAGTTGATCCCCCTCAGGGGCCAAACTCACAGTTTCCATAGCTCCAACTGAGGGTGAAATATTGTGCCCTCGGCTTGAGAAAGAAGGCCCCTCCTGATCGGAACTTGCCACGGAGCGCCTCCTAGAAGAACCATAATGTCGTAATGATCTAATGCTGTTGTAAACCTAAACAATCTGATACGGTAATTTCTATTATAACTAAAGCTTATTTGAAACAATCCATACTGTTATAAGCGCTTAAGGTGACTTGACTTGTTGTTGTTGATAATTTCAGGCCCTATTTTGTGCTGTATTTGTAGAAAGTGCTACAAAAGCCAAACAAAGCCAATCACTTCATCTAAGTTGTGAGACCCAGACCCAAGGGCTTACTATAGTGAAAGAGGATATTACAGAGTGCAGAACGGACTCTGCTGGAGTTAAACAACCTGTCTGGTAAGGTACAAAAGTAATGATTCTCATGGGTTTCACTTGTTTCGAACCAACTTTAAAACACACTCTCTATTTCTGTTCACTGATGCTCTGACGGTTCGGGCACAGACCACTTGGCCTCTTTGTATCTTTGTCAGCTGACTTGTGTTTCTTTGAATGCTATTGAAAAATGTTAGGCCTCATTTAGAGCTAACACAGACTTTCAACAAGTAATCAAACTTTATGTAATATGACAAAGTGCATTTAGCTTCTTGACGTTTCTTGGTTTGTTAAAATTTCACCAATTCCTGACAGAAACTGAATTATAGGAATTGAGTGTATATTCTTTTTGTTATCAGATGCTGCCACATGTTCCCCTCTATAGTCTACAAAAAGACCATTAAGGAACACAAATCTGTGTTTCTCTGCCTCTGCTGTTTTCTGACAAGCCTTCCTCTCAAAGCCAATTTCTGGTGTCCGATATTATTCTCTGTCCATAAAATTATGTTTGATTGAAAGGTGAGACTAATAAAGTTGACAGATGTCGGGCAAGGATATCACAGAAGACAAAAACTATAATAGATAAACTGTCACCTCCAGAGTCCAATATTGAAGCCCAAATCACACTGTGAAACATGTAGCATAAGTTAAAATCAGAAAACATATACTTAAGCAAAACTAGCGAAAGTTCGAACACACAACTTAGATATTTCCGTCAAAAGTTGCAAATTTAGACCTGCGCTCTCAAGGGAGTACCAATCACTTTAGGGACATAGCCATGTCTAGGTTTGAGGATGACTCGGTCCAAACTCAAGAAACACAGCGCTAACACACAGGGCCCCACACGTTTGACTGATGACAGAGCTGTCAGAAAAAACAGTTTTGAGCGAGAGGTATAGATTTCTGTCGTGCACCATTTGGAGAACACAGACCATTTAGACGCGTAAAACCTTCTTGTAGAGGGAGCTCTAGACTGAGTAATAGTGTTCATCACTCCTTCTGGCAGGACAACAGGTATCCATTGATCAACCATATGTGCAGAGACCAGCTCTCTGGATGGGGATACCAAATTGAGCCGCGGGCTTGAGAGAGGAAGTCTGTCCTTACCAGAATCGGCCAAGGGGCTATACGTGACCGGGAACCAGGTTTGGTTCTCCCAATGCGGGCTAAAAGGAGCACCGAGAGGCCCGTTTCCCTGATTCTCTTGATCAACTGTGGGTCAGCGCATTCTCGTTCTTTGAATGAAACATTGGTCAATGAGTGTTGTCTTTTGATGCAAAAAGGCCGACTTCCGCTTTGCCAAAATGCCACCATAGCAGCTGGACTGTTTTTGGGCGCAAGGACCATTCCCCCGAGGGAAAGTTGTCCCTGGACAGTTTGTCTGGGCTGTTGTTCAGGTAGCCTGGCACATATGCGGCTCTCATGGTACTGAGACCAAATGAGGAGGCGTTCTGTTAGATCGCAGAGGTTCCTGAATCTGACACCGCCTTGACGGTTCATGTAGGACACCACAGACATATTGTCCAAGCGGACTAGAACATGGAGTTCCCGTATGAATGGGAGGAAGCTCTTCAGCGAGTTCTCGACCAATATCATGTCTAAACAGTTTTTGAGAAGGAGCTTCTCTTGGTCTGCCCTTGAAGAGAGTGCCCCAACCAGAGTTGGAGGCATCCGTCGAGATGACCTTTTGGTACGAGACAGCTCCCATCGTCACCCCCCGCTGATACCAGTCGGCCGCTAACCAGGGCTGCAGAGCTGCAATGCAGTATGCAGTATGAAATATGTATATTACACACACGTAATATAAATAAAAGAACTGGCCAATAGTTTGGAAACATTACTATTTTTAGTCTTAATCTCTTCTGCTCATAAAGGCTATTTATTTGACCAAAAATACAGAAATAAAAACAGTAACATTTACAAATACTAAAATTTAAAATAATCTATTTTAAATTTTCTATTTTAATATAATTATAATCTTTGATACTCTTTAAGGATTCTAAGTTTAAAAAGTTACAAAAATATTTTGTATATATTTTGTATCATATTTTGTGTATATTTTGTATTAATATCCACTACCGTTAAAAAGTTTGGGGTCAGAATTTTTTTTCTTTCTTTTTTAAAAGAAATTAATACTTTTATTCAGCAAGGATGCTACATTGATAAAAAAAATGATAGATAAGACTTTCTATTCTAATTAAATTCTGAATAAAAACTTTTTATTCATCAATGAATCCTGTACTTTTCATCAAATTATCAGAGATTCAAAAAAAAAATTCACAAACAAACAAATTCTGGCAAAAGTTTTATGTTTTCATTTAATTTTCCATGACCAGAGAGGCTTCACCCCAGGAAGACACTCTTTTTTTAACACTAGAAGACTTCTCACCATTCTCTTTTCCCGCCCATCTGACTTACCCGAAATTATTGTGTCTCTGGATGCTGAGAGGGCCTTCGATAGGATGGAATGGGGTTACTTGTTTTTTATTTTTGAAAAGTTTGGGTTCAATTCTAATTTTATTTCTAATTTTTTGTCAGTACATATTTCTCGCTTCAGCATTTGACACGACAGGGATGCCCCCTTTCACATTCTTAATCTAGCCATAGAACATTTAGCTATCTGGGCTTCGCAGCCACAATGGCTTTAATAGAATTTCTCGCCAGGGTTTAGTTCACAAGCTCTCCCTTTATGCTGATGACTTTTTATTGTAGCCTATGTCCCAAATCCTCCTACCTCTCTTCCCCCAGTTTTAGATATCCTAGACAAATTTAGTCAACTATTTGGCTACAAGATAAATGTACATTTTTGTCAACTCTGAAGCTAAAAAACTTCCACTATCACTTAAACCCTTCAAGATTGCGCCTGTTGGTTTCAAATTCCTGGGGGTCTTCTTTACAAATACATATAATAATCTATTTGCCTCAACATTCTTGTGGACAAGTTCAAAGTAGATATGTGTAGGTGGGCCTCTCTCCCTTTATTCCTTGTAGGTAGCATTAGCTTGGTCAAAATGGTAATTCTGCGCAAATGTATGTACCTCTTTCAACACTTACTGTACAAATTTGTACTAGTACATTTTTCTTTACTGGATTTGACAGTCTTTTGTGTTAATTTCTATGGGGGAATAAACCTGCTCGCCTTAAGAAATCAATTCTGCAACTTCGTAAAGCTAAAGGAGGCCTTGAACTTCCCAACTTTCAGCGGTATTACTGGGCCTGTAACATCAACAAGCTTCTTTTTTGGAACAAAGATATCTATCTCTGATAGGGTGCATACGTAAACGTCATCAATGAAAAGCACTCTCTATTGCGTAGTCTGTTCTCATTTTCCCTTAGTTGTAAACAGAGTTTCAGATAATCCAGTAGTCACTAGCTCCCTTAAAATGTGGGTCCAATTTAGGAAACATTATGGTTTACACAGAGGCTCCACTTATATGCCCATCCTCAATAATTATTCTTTTCCCTCATCTAGTTCAGATTTCGCCTCTGGTCATCTAATGGCCCTCTTCCACATGTGCCAGGCATGGCTTACTTCAATGTAAAATACTATTCAGAGCGCACTTAACCAATGCCAAATTAGAAAAAATGTTTCCAGACAAGATTGCTGCCTGCAATCATTGTAAACATTCACCTACCATCTACACATGTTTTGGACTTGCCCGCAGCTGGTAACCTTTAAGACTAATGTATTTTATAATATATTTCTGATGTTTCCTTGGTTTTTGGATTGAGGGGGGAGATCATGTAGGGGATTAATAACGGACACTAACTTACTGTCTAATGTTTATGATGTCTTATTTTGTACTGTCACTGAAAACCAATTAAGAAGATTTGGAGTTAATAAATGCAGGCTTGAAGCGAATAAGAGATTTCTTTACAAAATACAAGCAATTACATTTACTGCCCACAACATTTTTTGGACGGGAAGTTCGGTCTGGACTCGATCCATTGAGGAGTAATTATGATCGGTTCAGAAATCATCGGGCCAATCAAATTGCCAGGGCGGGCTTTATACGATGATTGACAGGTGGTCTTCAGTAACGTAATCCTCACGTCGTCAAAGAGCGCTTGTCAAAGATGAGTGCAGCTGGAGAATTGAGATGTATAGATTCCGCTGTCGCGTCTTTTGTAAAATAAATCGACAGCGCATTCATTTTAATAAACAAACAGAGAACTGCAATCAAGGCATTTGTCGATCGGAAATATATTTTTGGCGTCCTTCCTACATGATTCGGGAAAAGTGTAACTTATCAGCTGGCTCTGACGGTCGTTAAGAAGATGGGACGTAATGAAAAGCCTGTGGTCGTTGTGGTTTCTCCTTTGGTGGCACTCATGGAGAAGTAAGTAAAAGAAGTAACACTCGTTATTTAACTTCTAAAATAAATAAAGTGGGCTACGTTCTGTATTTGAAAACTGCGCTATGCAAAGGAGTTGACTTATGCGTTGCTCTGATTGGTTGTAGGTCTACCGACTATCCAATTGAGTGCAGAGGGGTTTTTTTTCCTGGTTCGGTTACGACGCGCTTCATAATCAAAGCCCAATGGAGGAGTTTCAGACTCATTTTCTCTCTTGAAAATGAGTATGACGAAGTCAGGCTAACAAGCAATAGTAATGTGTCCAAATTCTTGACTGGTACTGCACTATTAGGCCTACAACTCCTGAATAATTATCAAAAATGTTAATTTAATAAAGTTCTTTCACGTCACCATTTCAGCCTCATTCATTGAACACTATGATAGTTTTCAGATGGTAAACGGTGTCTCAAAATACATAGGCTATACACAAGTGACTTACCAATAATGCAAATTTTGGTGCTGGTTTTGTGCAGTGCATTGTAGTCCGTTAACATCCATTGTTTCAACGACACAGATTCAGATCCTTCATAAATGTAAATTAGTCTAAAAAAAGTTTAAAAATGGATTGGTTTATTTTTTCCTGCTGTCAAGCCATGGCTACTCACTGAAAGAGCCATATTTGGCTTGAGAGCATTGGTTCCTGAGCAGACTGGGGAATACCTACAGTACATTTACACAAGTGCATTTTCTTTTTAAAACACAAAACTTTTGCTATGGTTATGCCTGCCATCCACACTACTGCTCCAGAATTTAGACCTTTCAAAAACAGAGAATAACCCCGGTTTTGTTTTATTGACCACAATATTATCATTGACATTTGCTTGCACATTAGATTAGTTTTGAAAAAGGGCAGGGGCTCGAGCACCCAAACTTTAAAAACTTTTTTAAACACATTAAAATAGAAAACTGTTACTTTATATAGATGCACGGATACTCTCCCTCTGCTATTCAAGTTTCTTGCCAACTTTTAAAAGGATGCAAAGATGAACGCGTCTTAACTTGGCTCTTCTGCCACTTTGCTCTGTGTTGCTCTTGTGTATCGTCCTTATCGCAAGTTGTTTGTTCTGACCGTCTCAAAGGGTTAGTTCACCCTCTAAGGGTTAGTTGCCTCCCTATAATTATTCTATAATATCATATTTTACATGACATGTTTAATGTATTTTTGATCAAATAAATGCAGCCTTGTTGAGCATAAAAAACTTTCAAAATCTTTAAAAATATCACCAACCCCACATTTGTAAATGTTATCCTAGCCTATACAACTCCACTATCCGAGTTTCCGGTCAAACAGGTTCTCTCATCTGGACTAAAGATAAACCATGGACTAAAGACCCGCCTAATGACCCGCAGTTCATTTCTAGTTAAATTAAAGGACCCATTTCATGGCTGGTTTGTAAATACAACAAATGAGGATGTGTTTTCAAACAAAAGTATTTTTTGCGTCCCAATGAAACATCATTCCAGATGATGTATTCCAGTTTTATATGAGTCAGAAAACAGCCTCTCAAGGCATTACTGTGCCTATTTCTAAGAGTTTCTGTTCCCAAAACAAGCATACAGTTATTTATCTAGAGGGAACATTCACACAATGGATAAAAGGGAAGAAGCTCTTCTCTATATATCTGTAAAGCAAAAAACACAAACCTCGCCTTTGCCAGGATAGTGCCCACGCCTTTTAAAGTCATGGTTAATTAAAGGGATTTATGCATCATCAAATAACTCAAATGCCCCATGCAATACTTGCAATCATTTACTGCATCTTGTGATCAATAAATCATAAATAAATTATTATGGAACACATAATAATCAAAGTGTCTCCAGTTTCTTAGGTGTTTCTCTTGAAAAAAAGACCCAGAAATCTTACATGTGCCTCTCATTTCAGAAGAAAATTCAACATTTATCAAACCAAGACTCAAAAGTGTACAAAAAAAGTCAGAGACCTCAGTTTGAACTATAGCCTACTTCATTAGTTATTTGAGGGGAGGTGGGTAATAAAATGCTCAAAATGGGGGGAGGGGGAAATAAAATGCTCAAAATAATAAAATGCTCCTCTGAGGGCACCTCAACACCTTGATGGCTCACAACTCTTCATCACAACAATTAATCAATTGGTAAAATTAAATTGCTTACTCTTGTAAACGGCATTCCAGGGCTGGTAGCCATAATAGCCCGTGATTCTCAAGATCCTCTCCTCGATGGACGCGCTGTTGATGTCCTCAACTGATCGAGATGACTTCAGGTCCTCTTTAATCGATTCATCCACCACCAGGTACTTGAGCTGGCGAAGTTGGGGGCTGATGTCGGACAGCCTTCTGGGACTCACCTCGGGAGATCTACGCATTCCGCTGGTGACAAGAACACAAAGTTGGAATCGCGTTGGCTTCGAGCGCTTGACACCGCGGGTGAGGTGTGCCAGTGAGAGCGTGGCACACAGACAAACCTTCTCATCACATTTGGGATTCGAATAGTTCACCTCTTTAAACAGATGATATAGTGTTTCTCACACAAACATTTCGCGTAAAACGGCTTCAGAGCGCGCAGCCTGTCCGGTGCGTAAAGAGGGTGGATGCGTGAATTTTCACCCTTCACTGGCGCTTCGAGCGGAGGAGGCAGGGCGGCTGAGAGACGATAAGCAGATATGACTGCTGCTCCGTGCAGAGTAACTTCCACTAGTACAGTAGGCCACGATTCATTTGGAGAAAAGTATAGATACAAATAGGGTATGCATTTATTTTATCTCAACTACTGTAATTAAAATTGCGTAAGACCGCTTTTTCAGTTACGCTCAAAACTTAAGGATCGAGTGCGAATTAGCCAGCAAGGGGTTAAAAGGATGTTTGGGGGTTAAATAAATAAATGAACAAATACATTTTAGGTAGCCTACTACTGAACAGTGATAACGTAAATCTATCAACAAAACTATAGGCGAGGATATCATATAAACGATACGATAAAGTTACGTGTAGTTGAACAATTAAAACAATTAATATAAAACGTTGAGTAGGAATATAGATAAACATGCATACAACATAGGCTATTGAATTATGCAGCTGATCACTATGTTAAGATGAGGCTGGCAGTTACATTCGTAAAACAGATACCAACTAACTGAATTTGCATTACGATGTTTTACGAAATAAATAGCCAAAATATCAGAATTTGACAGCTTATGACAGTTATCTTATGCTACGATATATGGCCACCGGGAGGCGTGCGCGATTCCGCTTTGCGCACTAAAGACACTGACGCTCCTTTCACATAATGGAACAATTAACAACACTGCTGGTGCGTCATACCGCGCGTTGACAATCTATCTTAAATTTAACATCTTAAATGTATATACTGTGTCCTTTTAAAGTGTTTTTTTTTATTTTTTCAAACGGGTTTGGCGTTACATTTAGTGTCTCCAGTGAAAAGCACAGTAGGCTAAGCTATGTTTGATGTATATAGATTAAATAAAACGACATTAACTTTTAAGACAGATTAATAACAATGAACTGTAACGTCTAATAAATAGATATCCTTAAGAATACCCAGATGCGCATGAGAGGCGTATCGCCATTTAGACTTGTGCGTAATGAACTCAGTAGTTAGTTTTGTATTGTAATCACTGAGGCGTCAGGCTACTCTAACTGGGCTTTATTTTTTTCTCACTCCCTCAACAGAAAACCAGCTACTGATGCCGAGTAAAGCTGCATCTCAACACAATACATATTCTATCATGCATAAGTGCTTTGTAAAATTCTTACATGGGTATCAGGGTGGTCGGGGGTCCCAGGTAGCACATGCAGTCCCTCCGGGGAGGTCCGAGCCTGTCTCCATCTCCATACATGATCCCCATGAATGACAGTAGATTACTGCTCACACGCACAGAGACACACGGACTGGAATAGTCCGCCCACCACTCTCACACACTCCAGCCGTAGCATTTACAGATTTTCAGATAGTATCAACTCACGCCTTCAACGGTTTTTCAAAACCACAGCGCCATCTGAAGATGAATGCCGTTTCGTGCCAATTTCGTGCTGCATGTCTTACTGGGTTGAAGAGCTTTAATTAGATGGATGTCCACCTGTTGGAATAATCAATTCCAACAGGTGTTGTAGGGAAATAATGTCCCTACATCATTTAAGGAAACAAACCATCGTTTTATTATAGTAAAAGTATATTACCCATGTTTATTTATTTATTTATTGGCAGAATGATTAGTACTATTTGTATAACCGTAGTTTTACTACAAATACCATAAGCTATGGTTACCTATAGCAATGGTTAATTTGTGGCTATCATGTTTTAACTACAATAACCATGGCTTTTTGGTTTTATTTATAGTAAAACCAAGGTTAATATTTATAAGGGATTCTGGGAACATTTATTAGCTGGGTGAGTTTTTTTTTCTTCTTTTAGATAATTGGTGTTTAACTACCCAAATGACTTTTTGCATTACATGAGACAAACTTCTGTGCCCTGAAAATTACTTTTCTTTATAATTATAATTAATCTTATTTCATTTAATAATGTAAACTCCCCTCAAAAATACAGAGGAACAAAGTTTTTATAGAAAGTCCCCAAACAAAATACCAGCAGCAGAAACAAAACAATTCATCATATTAAATTGCCCTGTTCTGGTTTCTGTGAATCCTTCCTTCTTATTATTTTTCCACTGAGCAGTTTACACACACAACCAAATATGTCCTTATAACGTACAATAACTCTTCTGTAGCTAAAAATAGATGACATCTTAAGAACTTGCAATTTATCCTGCTGATGTCTGTTTTTCAACCAGAAAAACACAGTGTCCTCCTTATTGTATCAAATCAAACTGTAATAACAGATAAAATAAAGTTGAAAAGATCCATTCAAATGTGATAAAAACCTTGGTTTTCCACATTCTCCCTCTAATACAATTTCTCTGAATAAAATAGATATAGTTGGTATTTTTAGAAAGGAAAAGATCTAGTTTTTCAGAGTAGCAAACACTTTATCAAATGAGTCTAATGTAGCACCTCATCTGTTGTAGCTGGTTAGAATGATGACGTTTGAGACTTTTTGAGAAGGCAGGATGAGATTTTCTTACTTTCTCCCACAGAAAGCCACCCACATGACTGTATGGCATGCAATCTACAGTATGTCACACACAGTTTTTATGGTGATTAGACCAGTTAGAATCAAACTGAAGAGTGCATCCTGTTTTAGTATAGCTATTTTCTAGTTACTATTTCTAAATTGGTCTAAAGCATGCTTGTTGACTGCATATTATATTGTCTAGTTTACCAAGAAGAACATCTCATGCAGGTTAGAATGTAGGATGACAAATTAACTCCTTAATGGGGGAAACAATACATTGCATGTCTTTGTGCCCTCAACATCGAGTTATTTGACTATCGTGGCCTATGACTATTCGTGGGTGCAAGGGTATGTGATTATATGATGATGCCTCAGGTTGAAGAGACGTTCGCGGACTGTCTCTCCCCTGGGAGCTCATCGTCAGTAAAAATAAGCCTACGATGCGGGGAAAGTCTCTCAATCAGCAGGTTGGATGTTCAGTTGCGTCCGATTTAGATCTCTGTGGTCTGAACTGTTCCCTCAGAACTTACAATTTCAAGTTTCAATACAAAGATCCAATACAAAGATTGGTTTGTCACAGTCGATCTCAAGTGTGCATATTTTAATATAGAAATTCTGCCACAACACAGGAAATTTCTGAGGTTCGCTTTTGGGGGTTAAGCTTAACAAATACCAAACCTTGTTGACCGTCCAGAATTTGGTTCTCAGAGATAATATCACTCCTTGGCTGCCCGATTCCGATCATGAAGGACCTTCTGTCTCAGGCGCAGGGGACACTATTTAATCCCCGCCCGAGCTTTGGAACCTTCTCGTTTGTCCCCTTAGGGGACCAACTAAGAGATGCTGGGCTTCCAGCTGGTGTCGTACAGACTATTTTGAGTGCCACGGCTCTCTCCACAAGAAGACTCTTTGCATTTAAATGGGGATGTCTTTGAAAGGTGGTGTACTGTACGCCTTGCAGACCTAGCTCACTGTCAGATTGTTTCAATGCTTGAGTTTCTGCAGGAAAAGTTATCAACAGGCACATGTCCAGCTACTCTTTTAGGGTATTTGTGGCCACCATGTCAGCTTGCCATGCCCTGATTGACAGGGCATCAGTGGGGAGGAACCCTCTGATCGCCTGCTTCATTCTTGGAGCTAGGCCTCCCATCAGAGTGAAGATCCTGCGTAGTCCCTATTAAGCCATTAGAGTCAGTGCCTGTTAAGCTTCTGACTCTAAAGATGGTTTTTCTTATGGCGATTACTTCGTTAAAAAGAAACAAAGGATTGGTCAAAGCAATTTTGCACCCTCATTCTGACTACTTTCCTAAAGTTCCATTCTCGACCGTGTATCTGGTCATTCTGGAATCCTTCTGTCCAGATTGTGCTCTTCAGACCTATGTCCAGCGCACTAGCCAGTGGCGTAATTCAGACTAAATTTGAATTTGCTATGGGGGCTGCAACCAGGAGGCAACTGCCACCAAGCAAACAATGTCACACTGGGTAAGGGAAACCATTACCATAGCCTATGAGGTGCGCAGTCAAGCTTTGCCTAGGAGTTAGGGATTTTGTTAGGACAGGAGTTAAAATTTTGAGCTAAAATGTCACACACAAACTCGGAGACATCAGAGACTTCTTTTCCTTCTCTTAAAAAGGGGGCATAATATGTCCCCTTTAATAAGTGATTAGACTATTTTAAAATGTGCATATAGTATTATGAATTGAGCACATGCATAATAAATGGAAAGCCCACAAGTAAATTAAGAAATTATGTAACTAATGCTCTTCATTATTGATGGGACGCGATAAATAAACCGAACCTCAGTAAAGGCTAAACAGAATCCGAGTAAAGGCTCTTTCACCCTGAGCCTGACACGATAAAGCTAGATGAATTTCAGACAAACAGAGCTTTCACACTGAACGCGAAACGATTGACTGCCTTCAGCTAATTCACCCTTGCACCAGTGCATACGATTTTATAGCTTGGATGTTCATGGTACTCCGGGATCACGTGCCCTTGAGTAGACATCGCAAGTTCATGTCTGAGATCTCTTCAATGTTTGTGCGCACATCACACTACGAAACATTGAGGGGTCCAGACACTTCCCTGTGTGTTGGGGTTGGTATTCTCGTTTCCATTGCATACACAGCATCGAGAGTAGCTTTTGAAAGGCAACGTCTCAGGTTACTCTACCCTGTTCCCTACATATGCTTTTTAACCATTCGAAAGGGCCATGTAACCATGGTTCCCTGAGAAGGGGAACAAGACACTGTGTCTCTAGAGCAGTGGTTCCAAAACCTGTCCTGAAGGCACCCCAACACTGCACTTTTTCTTTATCTCCCTAATCAAACACACCTGATTCAACTCATCAGCTCATTATCACATGGGTTAATGAGCTGATGAGTTGAATCCGGTGTGTTTGATTAGGCCGGGTAAAAAAAAAAAAAAAAAAAAAATATATATATATATATATATATATAGTAGGGCTGTCAAACGATTAATCGCGATTAATCGCATCCAAAATAAAAGTTTGTGTTTAACTTTTATATACTTTATATATACAAATACACACACATGCATGTATATTTAAGAAAAATATATTATTTATATATTAAATATTTATATTTATATATAATATAAATTATATATAAATCTATATACAGTATATACATGAAAATATTTCTTAAATATATACAAGCATGTGTGTGTATTTATATATATATGAAGAGTTCAGATGCAAAAGCCTCTAAGTGCCATTTGAAATTTTCTTCTAAAATTATCATTTTTATCAAGCTTGTATATTTAAGTTCAGTAATTTCACTTAAATGGCAATGAAGATTACCTATTAATTGTCATTTAAGTGAAATTACTGAACTTAAATATACAAGTTTGATAAAAATGGTCATTTTAGAAGAAAATTTCAAATGGCATATAGAGGCTTTTGCATCTGAACTCTTCATATATAATAATTATACACAGTGCACCCACATATATTATGTTAACAAAAACTTTTATTTTGGATGTGATTAATCGCGATTAATCGTTTGACAGCCCTAATACAGTATATAGATTTCTCTATTTAAATTTTAGTGACTTTTGATATGAAACAAAGTCTCAGATTTTAAATCAAGTGCATTTTATGAAATTCCCAAAATAAAATACAGTTTGCCACTGTTTGATGGCATCACAGTTCGCTGGTCTCAGTAGAGAAGCGGCAGTGCGAAGCGTACATGATCTAAACATCTCCTCCACTTAAATACCAATTACAGCTTGAAATAAACATGAGCATCTGATACGTTAAAAGATACAGAACATCTTACCAAACATTAGTTTAAAAAACATTTTTTTCCCTTGAGAATATTTGCCATGTACTGTACCTGATATATATCCAAAATAATCCATTTCGAATTTAATCAAAATTGAATCGAATCAAATCGCAAGCCTGTGACGCGAATCATGAAATTTGTGCCAATATACCCAGCCCTTATATCATTCATATTTAATCGAGACATGCTGTGTTTTCACAGCAGACCCTTTATAACCCCATGGCCATGTTTTAAGAAATAAATAAATGCTCGACTTTTGGGGCTGTGTTTCCGTCCTACATTTCTTGATGTGACTGGTCTGTGTATTTAGGTCACCAGCTTTCCTGTTGCTATGTAACCGAAGATGCTGTTTGCTGGTGGGCTCTCAACAGTCAGTAACTACTGTATATGGTCACACTTCAAAAACAGAATCTGCCACAATCTTTTCTCTTTTAGCTGTGTTTCTCTTTGAAACTGTTGAATTTGATAATGTCTGAATAAAGTACATGCAATGTTTCTGCACTGTAAATCGAGATGACCTGCGATGCCAAAGAAAGAGAATTCATAGCAGCTATAATTTATTGTGACCATCTCAATAGGGTCTTCTCCATGGACGGACAGATTAAAGGAAACCAGGACAGGAAAAAAATTAGGGGAGTCACTATACAAAAAGCAGTACAATGAACTCTACAATGGTGGCCTATGCTATAGATATACCTTCCATAACCTCAGACGGTCCAAAAGTCTGAGGTTATGGAAGACTTTTGAAATGTAACTATATGCATAGTCACATACATATACACTATATATTTGTTATCATAACCGACTTGGGCAAATGCTCACATTCGATGGTATCTGGCACGGATGAATCCCCGTTTGTGATGTCAACGTTGTGGATTGAGTGGCCCATGGAGGCGGTGGGGTTATGGTATGGGCAAGCGTATGTTATGGAGTGTTTTAAGCGTAAAACACACCATCGTATACTCCAATATACGATGGTGTGTTTTTTGATGTGCTCACTAACTCAGATTTAGACAGATTTGTAAACAACATTTGACAGAAATTGGTCTTTTGTGTAGATAGAAAAGTTCAGCTCATTAAAAATGGGGGCAAAAACAAAAGTGTTGCGTTTATAATTTTGTTCAGTGTAAATACCCTTAAAAAGAAGTTTATTCAAGTGTGCTATAAGTATACTTCTTTTAAACTAATTATAATAAAGTATACTTTTAGTCTACTTTGTATGTACTTCTCAGAAATATACTTTTTGTACTTCTCAGAAATATACTTCAAATTGCACTTAAGTGTACTTGACTTATTCTGACAGAAAAGTCTAAGTGTGTTTGGCCTACATGGAGATATACTTAAAAGTATAATTAAGTATTCTTGGCCTGTACTTGTGTTTACTATGTTAATTGAGTACATAGCTGTCAACATTGAACATTGAAAATAAGTGAGATTTCCCGGAATCCATCCCCAATGTAAGGGATTTTTTTTCTTTTACACGATTCTTACCCTCAAACTTTAAAATAAAGTACTAAACATTAAAAGTCTAAAGAGATTATAACTAGCCTACATGTGTGAAAGAGAAAAAGACAGTGTGTCATTTAATATATATATATATATATATATATATATATATATATATATATATATATATATATATATATGTAGTTTGGTAACACTTTACAAGACGGGTGTACTAATAATCATGAGTTAATGTATAACTCATGAAGAACTGAAACATTAATTAATGATTACTGCATCAGCAACTAATAAAGAGTCTATATGACTAATAGATTAAGTAATACATGAATTGGTATTAATTCAATGTGTCATTGAGTATTAATTCCTAAAACATATTTTATTAACTAATTGTGTAAATTAATGTGTTAATTACCACAATTAGTTAAAGCTATGCACTTCAACTTCCAGTTGTCTGCTTTAATTAATCATTAGCTAATGATTTGCAAAGGTATCATTATGTTATGACTTTACTTGTTGAGGCACATCATTATTAACAAGTCATTTAGTAATTGTAGTAATTTGCATATGAATTTGTACTAACAATAAGGTAATTAATCGTGTATTAATGCATATTTGTGTACCTGTCATATTATCTGGAAGTTGAATTACAAGGCTTTGGCTCATTCTGGTAATTAACACTATTAGTTCAAAAAAAGTTAAAAAAAATCCACAATCACATATTTAATTAATAAACTAATACATTAACCTTAAAGACTCTTAATTAGTTCCTAATGTGGTAATCATTAATGAATAGCTTAATCATTAGCTACACATTAATTCAGTATTATCTGTGCATTAGTTAAGCATGAATTAATGCTTATTAGTGCACCCGTATTGTAAAGTGTTACCGAATGTTGAAATACTCTAGCTTACTAAATACTTAAAAAAAAAAAAAAAAAAACATACTCACTGTCTTACAGACTAACATGTTCAAGTTTATATAGTAACAAGCTTTTTGGGCAATCCCAAATGGTATTAAAATAGTAAACAAAAGTTTACTACTAATACATATTGACACTACTATATAATGTATGTCAAGTTATCAGGGGTTTTCTTTGCCTCAATGTCTGCCCAAACTTGAAAAAAGGCCCCAATCAACTCTGAAGTTGCATGGAATAACTCAAACCATCTGGTTCTTCATCATAGAAGCAGTTTATTGAAAATCTCTCATCATTGACTAGATCTTCTTTTGTACTTGTCTCAATGATCATTCCAGAAGGTTAGCTTAATAACCTACATAGAAACAGATATGTGATATGAGTCACTACAAAGTGCAACAAATGTACAAACACCATTGTCAAACATTCACAATGTACACAGCAACTAAACAGCAATGTAAGTGAAAAGCTTGTAATGCAGTAAGAAAGTTAAATGCTAAACTAATAGCATTAAACACCTTTCAAACACTCACAAAATATGTTTAAAGAAAAATAAGTCTTTGTCCTACCAGTTGCATCTCAAAGCTGATGAAAACATTGTGGCTTTCCCAACAGTCTTTCTCCTTTGGTTTTTTAATCACCAAAACTTTGGTAGGAGAAGCATGTTTGCTGCAAACAAAGATCTCTCTTGCTCCTAGTAATCACACACACCTGGTGGAGTTTGGAGCTGTGGAGTTTCAATGACCAATCAGCTACCTTGATTCTTCCAGGTTGCACCATGTCCTCACACCCAATAGGCTGCACTCATTTTGATCTTAAATCTTTTTAGCAATGAAGAATTTATATTTTTAACCATTTATTTATTTTTCCTCTTTCACTCAGATTCAACTTAACAATGTATACTTAAAAATATACTTTACATTACTTTAGTACTTAAGTATATTAACTTGAAGTATATTTCCTTTTCGTAAGGGTAGCAACCCATGCAACTGTGACAGATGGAAAGAGCAGAATTAAATGGTGGTGAGAGAAGAGAGTATGAAGAGGCAACCAGATGAAGACTTGGCAGGTCGAATGAAGGAGTGATAGAAACAGCTCCACAGGAGAGAAGAATGCTAACTATCTTATTTAAATGACTAACTCAAACTAAGCACTAAAATTTCCCTCACAAAACATTGCATATGAACAGAGTCTTGCATGTTTTAATCAGTGTGCTTCCCACATCACATAATTCAGCAGCATAAACACTGAGCTTGTGTAAATATTTGATATAATATTTTATGCATGGAGATATAGTTACAGGCATCTCTACTCTCTGAGTTGAAGTATAAAACTGTAAGAGCAGGATGGTTGGTATCAGAGCCCAGAACTATCACCACAACACTGATCCCCCCCTCCTGTGAGATTCATAAGTGACACAAGCCTGAGCACAGCAGATGATATGCTGTCAGGACTCAGGAAGAGAGAAAGGAAGACCACGAAACACAGAATGACATGTTAAATGGCTAGCTGTGTCTTCTTTATGAGCTCAGTAAAAGCTGAGGTTAAAAATAAGAATATTATTTTTGCCTCTCCTACAATATGTGACCGAAGAGAATCATTTCACAGATATGTCCATCTTCAAGTTGCACATTTTGTTAATTAAATTGAAGCTCGCCATTTCGATTTACTCTGTAGCAGCTGGGATGGGGGATATACAATGTCCGTGCCAGAAAACCTTACGCTCTATTTTTGGTTGTACCAACGAGCATAAATGTCGTCATAGACTTAGGACTGGGCGATATGGCTTAAAAAAATCTCAGATTTTAATAGTTTTTTTTTCTTTCCCTTTGTTCTTTTTAAAAACAAACTGCAACAGCACAGTCTCATCCCAATTCATCATATAACTGACGTTTTGGGACGTCTTTTGACCATTCGTCAATATACGACTTTTTAGGGCCCCCTTAAACGTCGGTAGATGACGTTATGGGATCCTAACTCTACCCCAGACCTAAACCTAACCCTAAACCCAACTCGTCACCTAACTGACGTTAAAGGTAAAGCGTCAGTTGTATGATGACCCGGGATCGTCATCTACCGACGTTTAAGGGGGCCCTAAAAACGTCCCAAAACGTCAGTTATATGACGAATCGGGATGAGACTTTGTTAACTGCAACCTACAAAGAAATTGCTCAAAACAAATGTACTCGTTATTTTGTTCAGATTTTACCTTATGCAGTTTAATCTTAAATTTGGTCAAAATGTAGACCAAATCTAAATCAAATAAATGTAACAAAAATAACAAACTTAGATATATTACAAAAATACATACTTTTAACAGTGGTATTCATAAAGTGCAAACAAAACTTCAAACCGTTTTCCTGAATCCCTGAAATTGTAAAAAAAAAGAGAAAAGAAAGAAACATCTGCATCCATTACTTTAGTTTCAACATTCTTCTTTTATGCATTTTTAGCCAGGAAGACAAGCCTGTCTACTACTGGCTTGAGGCATTACCAGGTACATGTAACAATGCCTCCTCCCAAAATGAAAAGCCTGTCTGATGGGGCACTTGTAGCAGGGACTTACTTCGTTACTTAGGCCTTTAAATTTCCACAGGAACATAGGCCATCAATAAATATCTTCCATTACTCTCTGGTCTTAGGCCTTCCTCTCCAGATGTTGCCACTGTTAGCCATTCTTTCTTCATCTCCTGATCTGTGGTTCTTCTCTAGGTGATTCTCGGTCTGCCTTTCTTCCTCCTGCCCTGTGGGTTCCACGTCAGTACCTGTTTAGTTATTGATTTCTTTCTCCTGAGTGTGTGCCCTATCCAATACCATTTCCTCCTCCAGATTTGCATTTCTATTGGGTCATGTTTGGTGAGTTCCCACAGGTTGGCGTTAGAGATGAGGCTTCTGAGGCACCGGTTGGTGAAGGTCTGCAGCTTACTGAGTATGGTGGTGGCAATTCTCCAGGTTTCTGAACCATAAAGTAGAGTGGCCTTTACGTTTGAGTTGAAGATTTGATAATCCTGAGGGTGGTGATTTGGTCTCTACTGGATCTGCTGTTCCTGAAGCCAGCCTGGTTTTCCCTCAGTTTCTCATCGACCCCCTTCTGGAGCCTCTCAAGCAGGATATGGTTGAGCGCCTTCCCGGGTGTTGAAAGGAGCATTATTCCGTTGTAGTTTTTGGACTGCTGGAGGTCTCCTTTCTCGGGGATTTTCACAATGTGGCCATCTCTCCAGTCAGATGGGACATTTATGTCACAGCAAGTGTGTTCCCTGGTTCACCACTAGAGGTCCTCTTCCCCCACTGTGTCATTCACATTAGAAATCGCATTAGAACAATCATCATTGTTCATTGCACCCAGCGGTCACCAATTATGATCGTCAGTCTGTGTAAAATCAACCTGGTTGTTTAGTGTTTGTTACAGAGTTCTTGTCTTTTATAACACCACATCTGAGGTCTGTTCTGTCTATTCGTTGTTACTTGTGTTTGGGTTGCTTTTATGGATATTGACCCCACCTGGACTGGTTTGTGAGTACAGATTTCCCCATTAAAACTTACTGCATTATTGGATCTTTTGTGTGAGGGTTGTGGCATGTTTGAAATTTGGCAGTGATGATCCTTGAGTTGATGTGTTCCCAGCTGAGATGGACAGCATGAACGCTACTCCCTCTGTTTCTGGTGAAGCACAAATGCAGCACCGGTTTAATGTATGAGACACTAACTTAAGCCTACCCGGACAGGGTGTCTGTAAAATCTTCAAGTGGATTGACAGCTTTTTTTACAGACTTTATAACCTCAATATCTTGCCAAGGGGTCACAAGATGACTGCTTTTTTGTCGGACCCCAGGACACGAACTATGGCCTTCTCCTGTTGAGAAATTACTCTATCATTTTTTTTTTTTTTGATGTGAACCCCATTTGGCTTGGGACTCCATTACCAGCTGATGAGTGGGTAGACCTAGCTCAGCCTGTACTTCACCCATTTACAACTATAGAAAAAGGCAGCAACCGCTTTTTTATAATAAACCCCAATGGCACGGTCGATTTGTGGGTCCTTCACACCATTCTCTGTACAATAAATAAAGAAAGAAAACACAAAGAAAACTATTTTTAGTGTCACTATTGTTCAATGTCAAAACAAGTCTTTTTCACATTTCCACCATGTTATTAATGCACACTAAGGGCGGATATGCACACATGCATATACCATTATGATTAGTCATGCATAAACATTTTGTGGAAAGATGTATTAATTTCATTAAATTACATTAATTACGACATGCATTAATTGAGCTGTTCATGCATAAAAAAAATCAACATCACTTCAAAGCATAGTGTTGTGCAGTTTATTTCCAAAGCACTAGAGGTTGGGCCACTTATTGTCTTTTAGAGCTTTTATGTTGGTGCCACTGTCTATTGTCATATAGATGAGTCAGTCTTCATCAAGGTTGGAGGTCAGAGCATCTTTTATCCCCTGTACAATTATATCACCTTTATGGTCATCGAGAAAGTAAGCTGTTTGAAGGCAGACACTTCGCAGAGTCCAGTTGTCAATAAAATGCACAGTCAAACTCATATAGGGCTGCATCGTTCGACTGGACCACATGTCCGTTGTGGTGAAGTAAAACTACACCCCCTCCAGCTCTCTAGCGATCTTTTCACGAGTACTATTGTACAGGCGAGGCAAGGCATATTGGCAAAATATTTGCGACTTGGTAGTACATACCTGGGGTCGAGAACTTAAAGCATGTTATGGGCACCATATCTCTTGCTATATATTTTGCCACTGAATTTGTGATTGCTTTCCACCAGGGCCATTTCTCGCCATAGGGGATACAAATTGAAAATTTTTAAAGGCCTGTTCACACGGCTGAAACATAGGAGGTTTTTCTTTTTATAACACCTTTTTTTGGTGTGAAAAATGATTTAAAGGCTGAAACATATTTACTAGATGTGCCTAAGGGTGGGCCGGGGATGGCAGGGGTTGGTGGCAATGTAAGTTTCTGGATATTTTCCGCAGGGCAAGGGCTTCGATTACTTTTCTTTTTTGACCATACATGTGTTTGCATCCCTGGATTTCAGTCTCTGAAAGAAGAATCCCTAAAGACAATGCAGGAAAAAGGATTGTTTTGAATGACAAGAGTGCATAGAAAATGACAATGTACCATCAGTTGGGAGTCTTCTCTGTGTTTCCATTTTTTTTAAATAAGAAACCACATGATTTATGCTAATGACTGAAAGTCCACTGAGACGTTCTTGAGCCATTGTAGATCTCAGGTAGTTTTTAATCAGTTTGAACTTAGAGAAGCTCCTTTCAGCAGCAGCAACTGTAAAAAGGTAGAGTGGCAGAGATTCTCAGAGAGACCCACATCCAAAACAAGTTCCCTTCCATCAATATCTGGCTGTCCATCAGAAAGAATGAAAGATAATTTGTACAATGGAGAAAAGAAGACATTTCCCAAATTATTGTAGAAGTTTAGAAACTATGAAACAGAATTTAGGTTAAAAAAAATAGAAATAATGTATCTTTTTAGTAAGATATTATTGTTTTAAATATATAATGGCAAATGTCCCACCTGTGGGACGGTGACATTTAGCACCAAGCACATCTCTTCCCTCCAATTCAGCACCATCCAGCAATTCAGCACCAAGCACATCTCATCCCACCGCTTCAGCACCAGCCAGTGATTCAGCATCAGCTTTCAAAAAGACTGCTGCACCATTAGACCCTGCTGACTGGCCATCTCTTTTAACTGAAAAGGGGGTCGCACACCGGACGAGAAGCGCAGCGCAAAAAAACAAAAGAAAAGAAGCTGGCTTATGTACTGATTATAGAGGGACTTAAGGACTGGAAAATGCAAGCCAATTGCTCAAGGCCAATGAGGACAGCCATGACCACATAACAAACATGGCAACATGGAAGTAATTAGGGGTTTGTCTTGCAAAAGGGACGACCATAGATAAGCAAGAGATGGCACTCGCTGAGGCAGAGAGGAACAGGTGGCGAGAGAGGCTTACCAGACTGGTGGCAATAATTTAGTCCTTAACTAAAGAGACATTGCTTTAAAGGGATCCACAGACACATTAAACAAACCAGACAATGGCATTTCTCAATGAAGTTGAGCTTATGGCCAAATTTGACCCAATAATGAAGCAGCATGTTGGTAGGGTGGAAAGTGGACATGGAAGTCACAGACATTACCTGGGCAAAATAATCCAAAATGAACTCACAGACTCAATCAGCACAAAAATACTGGAAAAAAAAATATTGGAAGAGATCAAGAAGTATCTGTGTCATAAAGAACAGCTCTCGTCATTGTCAGCATTGTTTCACTGGGAGAAGAATCACCACAATTTAAAGAACATTTCTTGGGCTTTCTTGTGGCAGAGGTCAACTGGGGAAAGTTTGTCTTCTCTCATCCTCAAAAGACTGAACATCCCCTTTGAGGACACTCTTATGATAATGGTGCCAACATGAAGGGAAAGAGTGAAGGTGTTCAGGCTAGACTGCTTCAATTGAACTCAAGAGCCTTTTTTTGTCCCATGTGGTGCCCACATCTTAAATTTGGTGGTAGCTGATGCTGCTAAGAGCTCACCAGATGCCCATGGCTACTTTGGGTATTTAGGAAAATTATTCAAACTCTTCTCAGCCTCGACCCATAGATGAGATATCTTCCTGAAATATGTCAAAACCACTCTGAAATCATGGTCAGACACCAGGTGGGAAAGCAGTATAGACAGCATCCAGGCAGCATGATCCAGCATGTGAGTAAACTGATGCAATCACCCTTCACACAGCTTGATGTGGCTGTTGACTCACTGAAGAAAACTAGAGATTCTCTTGACGGATACAGAAATACTGGATTTTCTAGTGTACTGACAACTGCAAAGAAAATGTACGAGGAGATGAACATGGAAGCTGTAATCAAACAAAAGCAGTTGAGAACCACAAAAAGGCACTTTGGATATGAGGGTCCAGATGAACCCATTGGTGATGCACTTAAAAAAAAATGGAAACAACATTTTTTAATGTAGTGGTAAATACAGCCCTCTCTTCACTAGATGAGAGATTTCAGACGCTCAGGACTGTGAATGACAAATTTGGAGTCTTGGACTCTTTCCCAACATGTCCAAAGAAAAGTTGGTAGAGCACTGTCAGACCCTGAGCACAGCTTTAAGCCTTGACGATCAGCCAGATATTGATGGCAGGGAACATGTTTTGGATGTGGGTCCCTCTGAGAATCTCTGCAACTCTACCTGTTACAGTCGCTGCTGCCGAAATGAGCTTCTCTAAGCTCAAACTGATTAAAAACTACCTTCTTTCTTAGGTGGTTTTTCTTCAAAAAGAGATCTTCAATGGCTCAAGAACGTCTCAGTGGACTTTCAGTCATTAGCATAAATCATGTGGTCTCCCAACCGCTGTCTTATGATGATATCATAGATGACTTCGCTGCTAGAAAGGCAAGGCGAGTAAGGCTGTAGAAAATTTTCTACATTTTGCATCCCATGTTTTTAGTTATGTATTTTTTGTCTCTTTGTTTCTGTAAAAAAATCTGCAATAATTGTATATTATACATTTATTTATATTGTATTCATAATTTAGTTTTGTGTGCGTGTCTGTGCACATAGGCTACTAACTAGCAGAACGTTAGTTAGTAGTTATTAGTTATTATTATTAATAGTAGTTAGTATTAGTAGTAATGGTAGTTATGAAATTAGAATTTCATACTAAAACTACCTGAATGGTAGGTTTTTTTTAATTATTATTTCTTTAGAATGCTTGTGTTCTGAATACAGCCTTGACTAACCCAGCAAGAAAACTTGCTCACCTTTGCCCGCACTGCCATCTAGTGGCAAGATCCACGATCAACTCAAACCTCATCACAGTGTGGTAAAATCTCGATTTTTCATTTGCTATTTTTACACTACATGATTGAGGTAATGATAGATGATTAATTACATATGATGCTCATATGATGCATAGTATGTTGCAACAATCAAAACAACACATTTTAAAATCCATATTTTGCTGCAAATGTTTTAGTTTTAATTTTGTGACACCCATAATCCTAGGATAGCATTGTTTTTTCTTTATTATTAAAGAAAAGTTATATTTTGTTCCTTCTACTACACAGAAGAGACTCATAGTCATTTTGCTATTTTCTTGCAGTTACAGGCCTGTGGCCTTGTTTAAATTTGTTTCATTTTAAATAGTGTATAATGTTGCTGATGGTGCATGAACAGTATCTGCAAAGTTGCAACGCTGAAAGTTCAATGTAAGCAGAGATATCGTCTTTTAAAAACCAGGAAGTGTAAACGCCTACAAAAACGACTCGATTGGGACTACAACGGGTTATGGTACGTCACTAACCCGCACATTTGCATCAACCACTCCCTTCGGAATATGCAGGAAAGGGCATGCGCATATTTCTGCAGCACGTCGAGTGAGTTGTGTTCACCCAGCTGTCAGGTCTTCTGTGTTCGAGCTTCCCACGGATGTTACTTCGTCAACAATGGACACAATTTATGTTTGATTATATTCCTGAAAGTGACGATCGTAATCTAGCTCTCTGTGCTGCGCATTTTACGGAAGACAGCTTCCAGAATCTCCACGAGTTCAACGCCATTTTCTACAAGAAACTGTTAATAAAACCATGAAGCAGATCCAAGTTTAAAACCAGAGGCAGCAGTTGTTGGGCCACAACCTGTAAGTAGGTTAAGACTTAATCATTTTAAATGTATTTGCATGTATAATTCCAGACGTAACGTTAGCCTGTGTTTTATTTATTTATTTATTTTCAAATGCCAGTGCTGGCTTTATAGCCACAAGGCTACTAGTTATGCTAGTATTATGTGTCTACGACAAACGCGTACAAACATTATGGACCTGAATTTTGTATAAGTAACGTTACTAATGTTGTAAACGTATTTTTCGTGTGTATATGCTTTATGACGTTATTTTCGATTTGATCAAGAATGTAAACTTGCCAACGCTGTTTGTATTTAACATTAGTAGCCAGTCAGTTGCTATCGTTGCCAGTCAGATGCTATTGTGTAAAACAAACGTGTATATGGTTAAAAAATGTGGCAAATTATCATTCAGAAACGTTTAGTAAGAACCGTGTGTGGTGAGGTTCCGCTTGACTTTCTTCATCGCGGCTTTCTCTGTCTGATTCTGCCTCACTGATACTGCAGTCTCGACATCATTATTTACGTGTATCCACCGTCTATGGTATCCACCTTTGGCATGCCCGTTTCGCCCGTAAAGGTTATGGGCATTAACCTTCCGAACAACGTGAGCGACAGTTTAGCCAATCACAACACACTCGCCCAAACGAACCAATCTGAGCCCACTACGTGTTTCTGAGGGAGTGGTTTCATAGAATCAGGAAGTGACCCGCTCGTTCAGGGGACAGAGGAGAGCGCGGCTGACAATAAAGGTGAAGTTTATGAAAAATAAGACTTTTTAAAAAAGAAAAACCACGAATACATGTTATATTGCACCCCATAAACACAATCATGCAAAGAAAAAAAGCAGTCAACCCCCCCTTTAATAAAAATATGTTTTAAATAAATAAATGAATGAACACCAAACAGACAGTTATTTGCAGCACCTTTTGATAATTTACTTTGCTTTGATTTAGTTTGTGTGGTTAAATGTCCTTTGAGCTATTTCGCACAGGAAGTGCAAAAGGAGCATTGTAGGGTTATCGGATATGAAATGTTGGTTTTTGGGATAATAGGTAACCCTTAACCCAACCTCTAAAGCCTAGCCCTAACCTAACAGTCTACTAATACTCTAATGAGAGTTAGTTTACTGTAGTTGCAAATTAGTAAAATGTCTAAAGTGGACCATCAAAATAAAAAGTGTAACTGGATATTATAGTAGGGGTTTCATTCATTTATATACAGATCGAAAGTTTCCAAAAATGTTTATTGTAGAAATATGATGAAATTAATTAAATTAGGGGATATATACAAAGTGTAAACAAGTCCATGAATCTAAGTGTTTCTAACTCAGGATGATGTCCAGCTTTCATGAAAAATTCAGGATATCTTTTGTCATATCTGTAAATGCCACAGCGTTTGCTGTACATTAGAGGATTGATTTGAATGCACAACATCATATCATTACTCAGTTTGCTGTTCTTTGCAGTTATTCATACTTAGCTGTAGAGCTGCATTTTGCTCCAAACAGGAAGCATGAGAAAATAAATCACCCAATGAGAATGTGAATAACTAACCCCTCCCACTAGGTATTCCTGTGGCCAGATTCTTTAAAGAGGCGGTGCTCTAAAATAGCCACGTAGTTTGAGGGCCGTGTCTGTATTCATTGACGTCAAGGCACCCAGCCTCTGATCTCAGCTGTCAGACTTTGGTTATGGACCATGAAAAACATTGATTTCATGGACAGAACATACCAGCAGTGATAAGATGGTTTAGTTTGGAAAAACAAAAGGATCCCACATTCTTGCCTCAGTCTGATGCATATTTGTCAATCACATTTTAAACTTGTATCTGGTGAAGGCTAACATGTTAGGATAGCTTTCCTAATAGGATAGTTAGGATGTTTTGAGACGTAGATTAACATCCCAAAGGGGATTACTGCAGAAAACCTATAGCACCCTAATACTCTGTTGTAAACTTACTATATACTTTTTTTTAGATGTCACTTTTTTATTCCAGTGAATTTTTCTCTGGTTTATTTTTGAGTTTGTTTTGTACAGTTAATGTACAATTTCCTGTTAAAAGCTATTGAATAATTCCACAGGCCTTTTGTGTTTCTGCAAGTTGCAGGGCATGTCGTCACATGTGGGGTAAATTGTCAGAATGGAAATTTGCCTTTAAAGAGCCTATAAGTTTTGCTTCCACATTTAAAGTAAAAAAAAAAAAAAAATCATAAAGAACAAAGATTTTCAATTAAGAGACTTGCCCTAAACTTTCACATTTTTTTTAATTAAAAAAAATATATAAGAATTGTTTTATTCAGGTTGCATTAAATTAGGATCATTTGTCATTTGTAATGTTACAAAAGATTTCTATTCATCCTAAAAATCCTACAAAAAATATGTTCACAAAAATATAAAGCAACACAACTGTTTTCAACATTGATGATAATAATAAGAAATGTTTCTTGTGCAACAAATCAGCATATTAGAATGATTTCTGAAGGATCTTGTGACATAAAATTCAACTTGATCATCCAGGAATAAATTTGAAAACATTCTATTAAAAAAACAGCAAGATCTAAAAAAAGATCTAATGCAGCCTAAGAGAGCATAAGAGATTAAAGTTTTATCAAAACATTTTAAAAATCATACCGACCCCAAATTCTCAATAGTGTAAAACGTGTGAAAAATGTAGAAATATTATTTGTGGCAAACTAATGACCTTTTCACAGAACTTTATCAAAGTAACTTTTAGTAAGAAAATTCGATATTTATTGGATATATGAAGTTAGTTCCCACAACGTAAACAAATCCTTTATCTCAATTTTAAACATACTCCATTGTTATAATTTAAAATAGACATCCTAAAACTTATCCTCTATCTTTTTTTTTTTTTTTTTTTAAATAAAATGCCTCTTAATTTGATTTTCTTTTTTTTGTGTGTGTTTTCTAATGCAAAGACAGTCACATTTTTAAGTGTGCCCAAACACTTTCTGGGGCCACTCTTTGCCCACACACACACAAGAATGTTCTAACTAGCCGACTGAGAGTGATGGACAACAAGGAAGAGGAGGAGGGGAAAGTGGCTAGTGTTTCAAGTCCTGCCCTCTGTTCTGTTTCTCCTCCTGCTCTCTGCCCGGAAAGAGGGGGAGAGAGACACAACTCCACAGCTACCACAGGAAACGGAAGAGACGAAGAGACAGAAGTTATTTCAAAACCCCGGGGCTGAGCCGAAGATTCACTCTGTGTGCGTTTGCAGGGCTATCCTCCTCCAAAACCCTCATCAGCCACTCCTTAACTCTCCAGTTGGCTCTTTCTTTTCTTTGTTTCTCTGTTTGTGGCAAACAGCCCCCACCCTGAACACCGGGAGAAGCTCTCTTCAACAAAAAGAGGAGATGCCCCCTCAGCCACAGGTGAAGAGAAGTTTCCTGGAATTCCTCAAGAGCTTTGTCGGGATTGTACGGGTCCTCCAGATTCTGCTGGGAGCCGGGCTTTGGGTCACAATCGCAGCCAACAAGTATGAGGGCTCCATTCACTATGTGCTTTTCGTGGCCGTGCTTTTCTGGCTCCTCACGTTAGCCGTCTTCATCATCACTCTTCTGGACAAGCAGGACCTCGTTCCCATCGTCGGAGGAGAACGCTGGTTGTTAAGCAACGTGATCCACGACGTTGCCGCCACTCTGCTGTATCTGTCCACGATTGGGATCATGATCTACAAAACCCAAAAGAACTCCTACTGCAACCTGGACGCCTACAAACATCACTGCTTGTACAAGGTCTACCTCACGGCTTCGGTCTTCGCCTGCCTCACCGCCGGCGTTTATCTGCTCTCCACCGTCTACTGCAGCTACAGGAAATGTCGAGGTGAGCGGACAGTCGTGTGAAAATCGACTGCATCCCTCAAACTCTGCCACTTTGAGACCTCCGGCAAGTTTTTTTGGAGACTAATAAATCTTTATTAATCAAAGCAGAGGGTTTGATCCTCTTGTCTCAGGCTTTCAGGTTTGTTTGTTGCTTTTTATACAGTAATTTATAGAGCTTTTGTACTGAAGTCACACATAAAAGTCTATTTTACACTAGTGTTGTTTATATGTTGCTGGAGCTCTATATGTTTTAGTTTTTGTTTTATTGTATAACTGACAACTCAAAGAGCAGTTTGTTGCTTGAGGAAACAATATTCTCAGTGTGTCGCATCACGTTTTGTTCTTTTATCCTTTTGATATGACATTAAGCGATTAAACAAGGATCTTCTTTATATCAGTGTCTTTCATCAAAAGTGTATGTGTGCTTCACTGTTTACATTTAGAAGGAATTACACCGCATCAAAAATCTCCACTTGATCAGCCTTCAAAGAGAAAAAAATGTTGAATGCAGACTATCACTGAATGATAGTGATTGAATATTTTAAAATTCAAGGAATAGTTCACTTAAAAAGAAATATTCCATCATCTTTTACTCACTCACAAGTTATTTCAAATCTGTATGAATTTCTTTCTTCTGTTGAACACAAACGAAGATACTTTGAAGAATGTCGGTAACCAGATTCCCCCTTCCATTATAGGGGGAAAAATACTATGGAAGTCAATGGGGTCCATCGACTGTGTGGTTACAGATATTCTTCAAAATATCTTCTTTTGTGTTCAGCAAAAGAAAGAAATTCATACAGGTTTGAAATAACTTGAGGGTAAGTAAATTATGAGAGAATTGTCCCTTTTAAGTGAACCATTCCTTTAAGGGTAATATGTGGTTATTAGCAAAAAGATAAAAAAAAAATAAGAGAAATGAAACCTCTTTGTGTTGGTCATGGACAGACCATTGGCAAAGAATACAGATGTTGTGACAGCTGCCTGTGATCTGATTTTATGCAGTCATTAAGTTTTAAGAGGAACACAACCAGTCCAAACCTCTAATTCCGTGTTAATGTATTTCTAAATTTCAGAATGTTACATCATAACTTATGAAAAGTCAAGTTGGGCACAATTCTGGTAAATGCAGTTCTTTGAATAATTATTAAAAGCGGGAAGCAACATGCAACACTCTGTATCTTACCTTCACAATGAAAACATTTTACAAGCAATACAGAGTACACTTAGGATGCCAAATATCAGTCACCTGGCTTGTATTTTCTTGTATGTTAGAATGTATTGTTTGTTTAGTTATTACAGTGTAACTTCTATGATTTTCAACCCCCTTCATATTTTTACAATATCAGTAGTTTGTGGAAATGAACTCACCAAAAACTTTTCCTCAGTTTTTCCCTTCCATTCTGTCTCAAACACTGTGTTAAGGGGGATCCAGGGGAGTGTTTCCCAAAAGCATTGCTTTAGCCAACTATGGTCGCATGTTCCTTCGCATAGTTCAATGAGTCCTGTGCACTCTTCAAAATGAGCCTAGGTTGAATCTGGAAATAAAGCAATATAACTTTAATTAGAAATAGTCTTCAGATGTCATGTCCATAATTTATAGCAACACATCTAGCATTAATTCAATCTTAAACAGGTTAATTAAAAGTAGTTATTACTCTACCACCTACGTGAAAATATTAACCAATGTGGTTGAACAACCAGTTTGCGATAAAACAGAAACAAAGTTTCGGAAACAGTCGCGACTTGCTAATTGATTTCTTCAATGATGCATATACTACAGTAGTTCAGCAGCGAGTTACACCGTTGTACGGGAAACGCACCCAAGTTTCAAATGTTGACTTCAAACATAAAGGTTTTTCAGATTTTCTGCAGCAGTGTTCTCTCTGTTTTTAAGATTTTTTGCTGCCTTCAGCCATTGCAAACAACACACTGGAGTCTGGATCCTTCAGTAGAAACCAAAATAACTCGCTCCCGCTAAACATTTGAATTCTTTCACCTGGGAACAATGCAAGTCCACACCTTTCTAAAACTCACTAAAAGTTTGCAAAGAGGTATTTCCTACTAAAGCAAGGTGGACTCTGATAAGCAAATCCATAGCAGACTGGTGGGAGACAGCAACATGCCCAGTGCATTATGGGTGTTGAAGTTCCTGGCTACAACAGCCTTTTTTTCTTGTTTTCTATAGTTATATAGCACTGATTTCAATTTTTTTCCCTTTCTAGTGCATGGGCAGCTCATTTTTGGCAGCATTGAAGTACCCCTTTGAGTTTAATATTTTCATGCAGGCTTGTTCTCACACAGTGTGCTTCTAAATCCAGCCGATATGCACAGCCATTATGCTTAAAGCATTATTAGTAACAAAAACTATTTGTCAAAAATGTGAACACACCAAGAGTGGCTAAACTAATTTAAGTAAAGTGAACTGTATTGTTTTATAGAAGATTTTGATTAACATTTTGGTCACTATAGGCCTATACTTTTCAGACTATGTGAAAATTAGTCTCCTAAACATTTGACTGATATGTACATGTTGCATTAATGGCTTATAATCATTTAGAGGAAAATATTTCAATTTAGATTTTAATTTTGCTATTGCAGTTATTTTCTACCAGACAAACATTTCTGTATGTTTCTTTTTTAAGTATATCTTACGGCCCTACTCCTTTACTCGTCTCTAAATGCCATGCTTGTAGTTTCCTCTGAATCAATACACACCAGTACGCTCACACTCCCTGGAAAAAAAAAAAAAAAAGCAAATGACTAAAAGTTCTCTATTCCTGAGGAGCGGTATTTACACAAACTGTTGAACTTAAGACATTTCCTGCTGGTGAGGAGCTCTCTGTCTCTCTCACTTTCTCCTTTCTTTTTCTCTCTGACATGTTGTTAGAAATTTTATGCTCATAAATGTCTTACTAGTCTTGAGTTGCCAGACTTTTGACATATTCTGGCATGTAAAGTGACCTGCCACCGATTGTTTTATTGTTATGGGTCAAGTTCATCAGAAATATCCCAAGAATAGACCAGTGTGGAAAAATAATTTATTTTGAAACTGTTCAACAGTAAGTGCCTACAAAAAAGCGGTAATTACATAGGCTTACATGCATAAATAGTCCAAAATATATAGATTATTTAACAATTCTGCATTTTAACTTTTTTATTTATTTTATTTCATATTATAATGTATTTTTTGTATTAAGGTTACCTCAAATTAGTTGATATCACAAGCATATGCATAATGGTTGTATAATGTATAATAATAGATTCTTCTACATAATTGTGCATTATATTTTCTTTACTATTATTATTACTTTTTATTATAATTTATGCATTGTTTTACTTATTTTTAAATCAGCTCTTATGACCATTGCTTGCTATTTGTGGGTAAAATAAACATCAGACAGTCAGTAAACACATTTTTGCAGAGAGAAGAATTGGAAATCACGTTATTTTCTTATCACTCTATCAACAGGGTAAAATGTGGTAGAGAGCGAGCCAAACTTTATGAACTGAATCTATCGGAATGGGACATTTGCCAATAATTGCCAAATATCTAAAGATATCTAAAATATCTTTAATAAATGCTGTGAATGCATACAATTCACTACCAGCTCAGACTGGTGAAAAAGCTAAATAAATAAATAAATGTATAAGGTATGGTCCGATGTGAGGTCAACTATTTTATTGTATTGTATTTTATTGTATTGTATTTAAGGTACGGTCTGATGTGAGTTAAACATTTAGCAAGGAATTATGCAGTTTACAGTTTGGCCATCCAGCGTTCATTATTAAGGAACAATCGCAATTTGTGGTAAATGCAGGAAGCAGCATGAATTCCCTTGGGAACGCCAAGTGGGGTAAAGCCTTCAGAGGAAAAGTGTTCCGGTTCAAATGTGCTGACAGAAACACATGGATGTCGTTAACTGATGGAAACCATGTAACGTACTGTATAGGCCAAGACTCCTAACTGTCAAATAAACCTGTAAAGAGATTCACTTTTTGTTGATTCGTCTGTTTAATTTTTTTTTTTTTTTTTTTTTAGAGATTTTGGCTTTGTCTCCTATGACGAATACGTTTTTTTTTTTTATTGCTTCGTGTGGGCCGAATTTTCGCAGGACAAGTCAGTAGCGCTTCAATGAGAGCAGGCCTGCACATGTGGACCGTTAACCACACACTCTGAGCAGAGTGCTGAGACACGCATTCCTGTGTGACGCGCTTCACATGAGGGGAAAAAAACCCACTGTAAAACTGAGAATGGACATACCCAGTCTAAAATTAAAGGAATACTATGCTAAATCATTGATAAAACAACGGCAAGCAAATGGTAACATCTGATTTTTTAATGGATGCTTTACCAGTGATGCAAAACTACACAAAGCTTCTAGGTTGTAAATTACACGCATCACACACATAACCAGCCAATAGTGAGCTTGCGTTTGACTTGCAACCTTGAAGCTTTGCGTAGTTTCACTACGTGGAATCTCGAGGCCCACAGAGAAGCAAATGAATAGTTGAAGTCATAATATTTACTTGGTTTTTTTTTTGTTGTTTTTTGCACACAAAAAGTATTTTCGTTGCTTGATAAACTTAAGATTAGTGAGTCATAGTCACTTGGACTAGTTTACCGATGTCTTTCATAACTTTTGGGCCGGCCAGAAGAGATCCCTTAAGAAGCCTATGGGGGAGTGATCCAGCTCTTAGACTTAATCAAAAATATCTTAATTCGTGTTCCGAAGATGAACGAAAGTCTTATGGGATTGGACAGAATTTTTGTTTTTGGGTGAACTAATCCTTTAATAAACTTAAACTTCATAACCTTTTTTTTGGTTTCACTTTTTATTCATTTTTTTACTTAAGTAATAATCTGCAAAGTGTCTTCTTTAAAAAGAGACCAGACATAAGTTTGTGCTCCAAAGAATTCAAGATTTACAAGTTTAAATTGGAAATGTTAATTTTCAGGTCTATGCTCAAAAAGTGATTAACAGGTTTAATGGATCTTAAGTATTCTATAAATATAACTTAGTACCATAAATCCACTAAAATACAAAACATTAAATAAAAAAAATCATGTTTGAACTAAAATATTGCACATTCATTGTATTGAACATTGAACATACCACCATATGATCAGCACCAGAAGGTTATGTCTCGACTTTGTCTCAGATTCTTCTGGAAATCCCCAGGACGGGGTTTCGAACTTTTTGATGACACGGACCTCTAGATATGATGATTCCTTTGCAAAAGATTGAGAGAGAAATATTTTTTAATTTGTTTGTTTGACTCATTTATACCATGGAAAAATATTTAAAAATTTGTTTATCTGGGAATTTTGTATTTGTAGTAAGTATATGCTTTTGTTGTGGTTTATTTTTGTTTGGTTTATTTATTTGTTCAGACTTTAGCAGTTTGCTTTCCATGAGACTACTCATTTCTTCAGGAGACACAATTGAGATTAAAGATATCTTGTCGTGATTTTCTTTTCTTTCCCATTAACGCTAGGTAGACTTCATGAGTAGATAGATCATACATTCTAAATCACAGTTATTGTTTTGCAATCAATGTCATGTAATATTCTTGTTTTAGTGAAAAACCTGTAACCCCAGAGAATGAATCACATTATGTGCAAGAGGAAATTACGTCATATCCTGTTTGGGAGCAGAATGAATTGGTGCTGTGTTCAAGCAGATTGTGGCAAGAAGGGCTTGTGGGATGTGAGGCCTATTTATAGAGTGCTGGAAATACCAAGACTTTCCTTTTTCTGCCAGCCCTAGCAGATGGCAGGAATGTGTTATTAACTATTCTTAGACTTTTCTAATTGTAATCGGGGCAGCACAAGTGATGTAAATACATTGATGGGACTGTATTTGTGGAGAATCCTCCTTATGTTCATCAATATTTTACACTTTACAGTGTATTGCTCCACACCTCTCGGCTCCCTGTACCACTTTGCGAGGGAAAACAACAAACAGACGTGTCTAGTTCAATAAACCCAGAGGGAGGCTTTTTGAAGCCTTAGAAGGAAACTAGCCTTTGAGACTTTGGCATGTTTGTAATGGAAAGCATTAAAGTCAAACAAGCCTGCTTTGTTCAGAACAGAGCCAGACATACTCTCACATTCGCAGAATATTTTCACGCATATGACGTGACATTTTCCCAGCCGATCTAATAGGGTACTGCTCTGTTAGTGGATGTTGCACTTTTGGGCTTAGTAATCCAGTTTTAAGGAGCCCATAAGTTTACATTGTTTATTTTTAAGGTATAACATTGAAATATTATTATGCATTGATTTCATCAAATAATTTTAAACTCACTTTCACTTAATAAGAATTCACTTAATAACTAACTTAGAGTGTAGAAGGCACATATGTTTCAGTTAGGAAAACTAAATGCACAAACAATGTGGTTTAAACATCTTTTTATGAGTGTATTCTCAGTGTTTCTAGAGTTGTTTGTACTTGAAGGAAAATTCCTGGGCTGGACATGGCATTATCTGTACCTGGTTATTATGAGCCTAAAGCCAGCAAAACAAAAGCAATCATTTAGACAAAACTGAATTCTGGATTAGCAGAATGTAGTTATTTACGATTCAAATATGAGATTTATATATAAACATACCGCCTGTTTGTGAGCTATTTGCAGAGAACAGCTTTATCTCAACCTGTCCTTCGAGAATTTGCCACTGGGTCGAATGTAGTGTTTTAACGTGAGATATAATTAATTTTGAGAATATCTAACTGCCAATCTTTGGCCTTATTAATCATATTTAAAAGTGTTTCATTACAGGTTGCAGATCTAGACAAAGATTTTGTGAGTATGCAAGCAGACAATATTCAGGATGGAACTTAGCTGAAGGATAAGCTGAGTCTTTGTTTACAGATGCGGATGGAGAGTCACTAGGAACAGGCTGATGACCGGAGACTGGAGACTGAACTTCCGTGTGAAGGTTAGATCGATGGATGGAACTCAGGTAGGTAGCGGGTAAGTTGAGGGTAAGTTGCAGGTAAGTAGCGTGATAATTCGTAGTGTCATGTAGAGACGAGACCAGACAATGGCCCTCATTTATCAATCCTGCGTAGAAACGGGTGTATATGTTGGCGTAAGATTATGCTTACACTCCTCTCACCATCTGATTTATGAAGATGTGCGTACCTTTGAAATTCAGGTGTACGCAATGCCTGCCCTTGATAAATCCCGTGGCCGAAAACGATCGTCATTAGAATAACACGCCCCTAAATATTCAAGTCTCCGCTCCCCCCACGCCCTCATTTTACGCCATGGACACATGGAAGATGGCAAGGAAGAGAAACTTCTCCTACGTGGAGCCGAAATGACCTGTCACAATGCATTATTTTACAGCACGTCTTTTGAAATTAGCATTTAATTTCGAATCACGTCACGTATAATAGTGATGATGATGATGTGATGTGGAGTACCATTCATTCACATTAATAATTGCATGGAAATTTGTAATAGTATTCTTCTTATTATTATTATTTGTATTAATGATGCTTATTGTTATTTAAAAGAATGATGTCGTTATTATTATTTGTATTATTATTAGGCCTATCATTTAAAAGAAGAATAACGTATTTTTTATTATTTTGCCAGTCTGAATTATTTTTTGGTCATTGAAGGCCAATTGAAAGTCAAATAAATTAAACATTGAAGTCCACGTTACACAAAAATAAACACTGAAGTTTATAATTACTATGTTGTTTTTTTGTTTGTTAGTTTTACAATGGGTCATAATATATATATATATATCCTCACTAACTCAAAACGTGCGTACACCACCTCCTGAGCTGGTGTAGGATTCGAGCGTGCCGTACGCCCACGTCCATATTGATAAATCTCAAAGTCACCGTGGTTTTGAGTGTACGCAAGGTGTACGCTGGAAATTTGGTGTACGCACTTTTGATAAATGAGGGCCATTGAGTGTGTGAAGAGGAGTTGAATATATAGGAAGGTGAACTGATGAGGTACAGGTGATGGTGATTAAAACTCAGGGGACTGGGACATTAGACTGTCCTCCGTTACACTCACCCCCCTAAACCTCACTGCCATCCGGGTCACGGCACCAATGTTACCCCTCCACCCGGGTCCTACTCGACCCGCTCCGAGCGGGCCTCGAACCCAGGTCTCCGGCATGTGAGTCAGGCGCTCTAACAAGGAGATCAGAGGAGAGAGGTTTTACTCGCACAGCAACTACCAGCTGGCCTCCGTTACATAGTGTCATAGCTACTTTGGTAGTACACTTATCATGCATATACCCATCTCAAAAAGAATATGCCAACCCCTCTCTGCATTTCAGTTCTGGTGTGCGGAATACGAAGCTGATGTTTCATGTCTGATCTTTTTTTCCTCAGCGGTGCTTGGGCAATTACCGCACACAAACTCTGTTCCGTTGTTGGATCTGATGCACCTCACTTTCCAGTAATGGGATACATCTGTTAGGAACTTTTCCATACACTGTACTGTGTCACTTTTCTTCTTTAGATAATATACAAACACTGTGTTTGATTCATTGTCAGTAAATGACAGCAGATATTTGTAACCATCTATCGACTCTGTGGCTACTGGACCAGTGAGGTCTGTGTGTATCATCTGTAAGGGAGCCTTTGGTATCAGGGTCCCTATTTCTGGTTTCCCTGAACACACACCTCACACTCTTGTTTGGGTCTGCCTATTTTGCCCTTGATCTTGATCATACCTTCAACAACATTCTGCAATTTGAACATCGTCATAGTTACAGTGGCCTAATATCCTGTGCCATGTTTGTATGTTGTGACATGCATTACACTTATAATTAGACTCAGCTTCAGTATGCAAATAATACAACCTATCATATACGTGAATGTTAAATCTACTACAGTTTCTGGTTATCAGGGCATCTTTATCTTCTTTAAAGACAACATTGGCCCCACTTGTGGTCGCTGACTTCAATGATAAGATGCTTTGGGGGTACAATGGTATGAACAAAGTGTATTTCAGCACCACTTTGCATCGTTGTCCTCTGCTGTCGATTGAGGGAAACCTCAGCTTTGTGTGTGTCACTTCTACTGAGACATATCCATGTTTTCTTTCGACATCCTTTCGCTTGGTGGCCTTTGGTGCCACACTTGAAGCACACCATATCTGTGTCGTCTTTGATCCAGCCACGTGCGCTCGTCTTTGCGGGCCGCCGTCCGGTTTTCCCTTGAGTCTTAATCACACTGTTGCTCGACTCACACTGTCGCTGCTTTTATCTTTTCTGTCTCTTCAAAACTACGTAGTTTCAAATTCTGCAAACGATTTTATCGTCTGTATGAGCCATGTATTGTGAATGACTTAAAACTCTCAGGCAATCCCTTTAAGACCATAGCCACTAGCAGTCTGTCTCCTAACGTTTCACCCGCGTTCCACAGTGCTGTGGTGGTGGTTTCTCCTCAGATGATATAGTCCATTACACATTCATAGTATGCCTTCTGAAGTGATGTCAACGTGGTGTACAAGTTAATTTTATGGGGCTTTCCCCTCCCTGTGTGGCAAGCACTAGAAAACAAAGAAACACTATAGGTTTTATTCTAGACTACGCCACTCAGGGAATTTCACCCAGAGAAGGTTACCCGCTAGACCTATCACATGATCAGTCTGGTGGGTAACATCTACACAGTTAAACATCTACAACATCTACGCTGTTAAATGTCCAAGTAATTACGTGTGTATGTGCACGCCGCTAAATGTCCGAGCGAAATAAAGCATAATGTAGATCTACATCTGGGGTGTGATATTTTTTTTCTAGGATGGTAAGGGAAGACTCATAAATGCTATTAACCCCAGTGACGGGTAGGTTTAGGGACGGGGTTGGGGTAGGCCATATATTTATACAGTAATGTAATGTTAAGTCAACGGCATTCATAAACACGCTGAAACGTGATTATGCGTGTTGATAGCACGCCAAAAATGGAAATACGAATTGGCGTGTCATACATACGATGACACAGCGATTTCATGAGATCAGTCTGTCTATTTAGTGGTGCCCTCGCAAAAAAAGATATTATGTTCCCCTTAAACGCACTACACACTCACAGTACAAGAGCCCCAGAAAAGTGATCAGTCACGGCACATGGTGTAAAAAAAACAATGCAGGCGAGTTGCTAGTTGCTGAACTTTAACATCAATACAATCAAATTAAAGCCTGTCATACCCGCACCTGAAAGGCACAAATCCCCCCACGACAGCCATCCAGTGGAAGCCAAGGTCACAACATTAAACAGTTGTCTGCTCAAAACAGTCACGGTAGCGTGAAACAAACAGGCAGGACCTCATCAAAGACTAGCTCAGAGCGCTCGCAGCAGCATGCAGCACCAAGAAAACAGGCGAGACTTCACCAAAGACGAGCCTAAATACAAGCGCAGATGATGTCACTTACTATAATGCAGACATGGGCTTCTAGCTTATTATGCCACACCTGCACAATACTCTCTCAATATTTCCAGAGCTTCTCATCCATTGTTGGCCGCATCCCTCATAACTAGTGAGAGGCTTTTGTCATCTAATAGTAAAATCAACTCTGCATATGTGTCAGCATTTTTCTTTGCATCTGCTGCTATCTCGGCTTTTGACTTCGATTCTACCAGCGCTGTGTTCTTTAGCCCTGATAAATGAAAATGTCACAACATTTTGGTCTCCCAACACTCAAAGTCTCATCTCCGTCAAACTTCAGTCGAGGCAACCTGCACATCCTGTGATGTTCTGTCATGTTAGCTTGCTCTTGTTATCAGCTAGCAGTCCGTTAGCATGTGGTTCGTTGCGACTTTCTAAACGGTGGAAAATTAAAATGACTCCTGGGCCCATAACCTGTTGAGATATGTTACACTATTGTTGCAGCTAGCATTGCATTCAGAGGAAAACGTGACGATAGAGCTGTTCTTGGCTTTTTTTAAACTGCAAACACTATTTATTTTTAAACTGCAAACACACAAGTCTGTCAGAAAGCCTTGAGTTTTTATTTTTCTTTAAATACGCCAAATCAACTGGGACAAACATAATGACGCGAACACATCCTATAGCCTGCACCTTAGTGCCTCCCTGTGGCTTGAACATATGCAGTACAGTATAGCATTACATTATACAACTAAGGAGAAAATGAACATATTTTAACACTGACTATACCCATTAATAGACAAGGTACTACATTTCACTAGAAATGTTTATAGTTTAAGTAATTTCACTTGTCATGTTTATTCATGTGATATTGCTCATAGATAGATAGATAGATAGATAGATAGATAGATAGATAGATAGATAGATAGATAGATAGATAGATAGATAGATAGATAGATAGATAGATAGATAGATAGATAGACAGATAGATAGATAGATAGATAGATATAAACTATTAAAACAGTATCTGATTTTATTTCAGAAAGGGTTCAGTGAAAAAATCAGCAGCTGGCAGCAGGAAGTAGCTGCCACTGACAGCTGACAGCCCTACCCATAGCTCTAAATTAGGAGGGACCTGTCACTTCGTGGCAGCCAATCAGTATCGTCCAAGGTAGCAGCAACCAATCACATTAAAACTTTATGGCTATGCTTTTTCAAGTCAACTTAAAGTTTGTCTACGAACATTACCATCTAGTTCAGGATTGTTATCAATTATTCTTATTTCAGAACAACAAATACCAAGCCTGTTTCAAATGTTATAGCTGCTTTATTAAACAAAGCCAAAAAATTTATAAAAGTATTACTACAAATATAAAAGCCTTTATTTAAAATCATACTTTGCTATCATTTAAGTTTAGTATCATTTAAGTCATAAATGAAAGAATGTTCTTTTTTTTTCTTTTAGACAGGAATTTCATTATTTAAGGAATTTCATTATTAATTTCATATATATATATATATATATTTTTTTAAATAAGATAAGAATCTTTATTGTCAGTGCACATCGGAATATACAATGAAATTAAAGTGCATCTACGGCCAGTACATAATAACAACTATAATAAAAATATAAAATAAATATTAAAAAGAAAAAAAACACATTTACACATCATAGCGCACACATTTATGAGTTCAATGACCTAATGGCCCAAGGAAAGAAACTGTTTTTGAGCCTGTTTGTCCGACTATTTAGGCACCTGTAGTATCTTGTACCTGACCCTCTGTAGGCTCTTTCTGTCCGCCACTTTGCAGTTTGCCTACCAAGCCGTTATGCCATATGACAGGACACTCTCAATGGTGCTACAGTAGAAGGCCACCAACAGTTTTCCTCCAGATGGTTCCTTCTGAGTATCATTAGGAAGTGGAGTCGCTGTCGAGCCTTTTTTTTCGCAGACGAGTTTGCAGTCCAGGAAAGGTCGTCGGCTATATATGTGCCGAGGAATTTATAGGAGGACACCCGCTGAACACAGTCCCCGTTGATGCTCAATGGGGCTGGTTCCCCCTTCTGTTTTCTGAAGTCTATGATCATCTCCTTAGTTTTTCTGGTGTTTAACAGCAGGTTGTGTTCAGAGCACCAACCTGCCAAACTGTTCTCTACTGTTCTCAATCTTGTCTCTATATTCAGTCTCATCCCCTCTGATGCAACATGACATCACGACTTTTGCATAAAAATACACGCCACTTTCGAGTCAAGTGGCATGTTATCCCTACACATTTTGAGCTATCCGAGTGTATACGTGTATGTCTATGCCTTTAACATCCGCGTCATTCCGCGTGTCTGTACACGCCGTCAAATGTCCAGTCATAAATGCCATTAACCCCAGTGACAGTTAAGTTTAGGGATGGGTTGAGGTAAGTCAAATCTTTTTTTTTTTTTTTTACCTAGGCTGGTAAGGGAACGGTCATAAATGCCATTAACCCCAGTGACAGTTAGGTTTAGGGACGGGTAAGTCATATATTTATATAACGTTAAGTCAACGGCGTTCATAAACACGCTGAAAAGCGATTATACGTCTTAATAGCACGCCAAAAATGGAAATACAAATTGGCGTGTCATACAGTCATACTGTCAGGAGCCAATCAGAGTCCTCCCTGGTCACCACGCAACGATCACTTTCCCCAGATTTCTAATCACCTGCACCTGTTCCTGATCAGCACGCCCTTCAGTATAAAAGCACCCAGTTCACAGTCACTCATGGTCAAGCCTACAACAGGAAAAGACCCTAACCAGCCTTCACTTGCTTCCTTTGAGATATCCACCACGCCAAGATGTAAAGTATACATACCTGTAAAGACTAACCGCTCTGTCCTTGTTCTGATGTTCCCTGGATCTGCTCCATGAGTCTCGTTCCCTGTGTCCTGGATTCTGTCCTGAGTCTTGTCCCTCGAATGGATGTTCTCTAAAAAGGAAAAGCAAGTATCATTGAACTGTGTTAGTAACTAATCAACTATTGAAAAAGGATCTACTCACCTGGAATCCTGTCTATGACCCGTCTGCTCCACGACGATCTATAAGTGAGAAAAGGAAAGTCATTGCTTTGTATCACCGTTCCTGTAAATTCCCAAGAAGAGGATTCACTCACCTGGATGTATTCCTGCCACGTATCCTCCGTCAAGAGCACTCTGAGCACCTAAAACCCTGAATACTTACCTTGTTTATTAATAAAGAAAGTTTAAGTTCATCACTTACCTCTGTCTCCGAGCCTGAATCCTGACACATACATGCGTGAGATCAGTCTGGCTGATGAGGCCAATGACAGTAGTGTCATCCGCAAATTTAATGATGGTATTGGAGGGGTGTGTGGGTGTACAATCATACGTGTACAGAGAGTACAGAAGAAGGCTCAGCACACAGCCTTGAGGGGAGCCTGTGCTGAGGGTCAAGGTGGAAGAGCAGGTGGAGCCTACTTTAACTGTTAAAAAACATGTACACTCATTCATAAATTATATTCATACATGTATTCACATACAAATCTATAACTTTAAGTGTAGCTTATTGATAAACCTTTTTTAATCAAATAATATAAAATAATTACTAGTAGAAGTATTTAATTTATATATATATATATGAAGAGTTCAGATGCAAAAGCCTCTAAATGCCATTTGAAATTTTCTTCTAAAATGATCATTTTTATCAAGCTTGTATATTTAAATTCAGTAATTTCACTTAAATGACAATTAATAGGTAATCTTCACTGCAATTTAAGTGAAATTACTGAACTTAAATATATAAGCTTGATAAAAATGATCATTTTAGAAGAAAATTTCAAATGGCATTTAGAGGCTTTTGCATCTGAACTCTTCATATATATATATATATATATATATATATATATATATATATATACATACTTCTTTTTTGTATTTTGTATTTCTTTTTTTGTATTTTCTAATTTTTATATACTGCATAAATATATTTTAGTAGATCATTTGTTCATTCAACATAAATCACCTGTTCATTATGATACAACTTAAAATCAAAGTATGACTATTTCAAAAGGCAATTCACATATTACATTTCAAATGAGTGTCTATTTATTTCCTTACAATGATCTATCAACTGCTCAAAATGATAAGTAACTGTTGCAGTACTCTTAATGCATAGTTGTATGGAAACAGACACACAATCTTTCATATTTACAGTAAATCATGAAAGTTTCAAGATAATGAGATTCATTGTCACCAATTAGTGTGGAGCATGAACCAATTAGACTAGGGAAGCGCAGGGCACAACCATAGACAGTAAAAGAAATGGACAGAGCCATCTCATTGGAACTCCATTGAGATGATTGAAGCCCGTTTTTGGCGATTTTTTAGCACTTCCGTTCCTGACGCGCAGACTCAAACAGAGCTTGACTACGTAGTGGGACGAGAGTGACCCGTCTGTCTTCTAGTGCTGTGCCATGAGAAATCTGAATCATTCCCTTCCGAAACATGCAGAGGCGGAGAGTGTGAATAGGAGCTGTCCACGAGCTAGGAGAAGGAGACAATTTTGCTAGGTATTCTGATTAATTATTTTGTCATTTTGCCTCCACGTTTCCCCGATTGCGCGCGAGCTTCTACTCATATCCATAAGGTAATCTCTCAACTGTGCGACAGAGAGTCGCGTGGGTATGACGCAATCGTTAGCCTACTTTCACTAAAACTGTTTCTACGGGGCCATAACATAAGCTACAAGGTAATGGAGCTATTTATACATTGTCGAGTTTCTTTAGAAATAAATAAAGGACAAATGGGGTCTTCAAACGCCTCAGATGTAAAGTTATTCACTGTCAAAGTGACGCCAAAATGAACGGGAGTCAATGGGAATGCTAACGCAAGTGAAGTTCTGCTACAAGATGTCAGCTCCCGCGAGACTTCAACTTCCGGTCAATGGATTACCCCCTTGGGCACAACCTAACGCAGGGTTAAATGTAACACGGACCGTTTACATAGTTCGTCAGGATCAAGCAGGTTGTTCTTCCCAGACTGATCTCATGAAGTAGCGTGTGTATGACACGCCAATTCGTATTTGCATTTTTGGCGTGCTATCAAGACGCATAATCGCTTTTCAGCGTGTTTATGAACGCCGTTGACTTAAAGGTATAGCGGAGGATTTTCTTTTTCCGGGTGGGTAGTCTATACTATTGGTCCACCTAAGTGTCAATCATTCTGGTGATATGTTTACGTAAGGCCGTCGTACGTGCTCATCTCTATGTAGTTTTCACTTTCTGGTGTATTATGTCAGAGTTATGGTTTCAGCCATTCCTTTGAAAATGACTGAGGGTCGAAAGAGAAAAAATGTATACGAAGTGTATGATAAGATTGAAGAGAAAGGCCGCAGAATATAGAAACAAGACCAGAGTGATTTTGGGTGGATATCACACGCTGGCGTGCGCTAAAAGCACAGGTCGGGCTTCTCACTGATGCCGCAGTCGCGAAGATTCTACTAGACAGGTAAAGTTTGTCATGCTATTTGGAGAAATCCATTTAAAATCACTAGTAAAAGTTAATGCAAGCGACTTAGCAATGCTAGCCCTGGCACAAGTCATGCACCGCATAGACACGGTAAACATCTCAATTTGTCTAAAGTAGCCTTTTGACCAAATGGTAAATGGTATCGCGCTGAAATATTCTAAAACCGTGTGTGTTCATGTGTTCATATTCTAAAACTGTGTGTGTTTATTATTACACAAACGCAACAAGCTACTTCTCCATGTATAAAAATAACGTATTAATACCTACGTATTAACAATGAGACATGTTAGGTTAAGGACCAACGTAATAGCACTGCTCATATGTTGCCATGTAACATTTGCGATTTGCAAAATAGTTTCCTCAGAACGTATTTCGTGTGATACAGGGTTGCACATATCATGTCTTGAGCCCTCGGTCACTCAATCGATCAGTATAATAAGTAAATAAAACACGGACGGGCATTTGACATTTGCATTTTTTAAAAAAAATTGGAGAGGGCGGGTCTTCTCTAAATTTCGGAAAGATCCTCTGCTATACCTTTAACGTTATATAAATATATGACTTACCTCAACCCTGTCCCTAAACTTAACCATCACTGGGGTTAATGGCATTTATGACTGTTCCCTTACCATCCTAGTGAAAAAAAAAGATATGACTTACCTCAACCCTATCCCTAAACTTAACCGTCACTGGGGTTAATGGCATTTATGACTGGACATTTGACGCGCGTGTACAGACACGCGGAATGACGCGGACGTTAATGGCGTAGACCAGAGGTCTCAAACTCAACTTACCTGGGGGCCGCTGGAGGTAGAGTCTGGGTCAGGCTGGGCCGCATCAAGTATTTCATAAAAAAAAGCATTTAAGTATTCCAAAAAAAAGGAGCACAACTGATTCAATCTTCTTAATCTTTATTATTAAGGTTTTTGAACTGTTCCTCTGAATTTGAACATTCCTTTCTGAAAATTAACGGTTCTTCAGAACATGAACGATTCTTCAGAAGATGAACGATTCTTCAGAACATGAACGATTCTAAGTTCAGAAGATGAACGATTCTTCGGAACATAGGCTTCTCTTGCCTACTCCTTGCTGCCAGAGACCTGGCAGCGCTTCCTCTCACACAGCTGAGACACATTTGGCTTGAGGGAGGAAACAGTTGAAACCCTCAGTGAGGCTTGAAGATGCTCATCAGTAAGTCTGGACCTGTGTTTTGACTTAATGAAGTTCATGGTGGAGAATAGCTTTTCACATAGATATGTGCTTCCAAAAAGGCACATGGTCCGCTTGAACATTCTGGAGAGCTCAGTGAAATTAGGTGGCAATTCTCTAAAAAAATGTCCAAGCTTTTCTGTGTTTCCACTCACCTCCCTGAACTTGGCTTTGAGTTCAGAATTGCATTGCAGGTCAATGAGCTCCATTTGAAGTACAGGAGGACTATCTTGCACATCAACAGAGAAGGGGTCAGCAAAAATTTGAAAAGTGACTCTGTGTGTCTTGAAATCTGCAAACCTGCGATCAAATTCCTTCTGTAGCTTCATAATGGCATCAGCATACTTCTCACCACTGAATGGTGTGCCCACATCCACAAGTGTCTTGCATGCTGGAAAATGGCAGAGGTTTGTCTGAGAGAGCTGGGCTTTCCATAACACAAGTTTTGAGGAGAATGCCCTCACATTGTCATAGGCAGCACTGACAAGCTGCCCCTGGCCTTGTAACTTCTTGTTCAGTACATTCAGCTCTTGTGTGATGTCAACAAGGAAAGCTAAATCCATGAGCCATTTGGGGTCACTTAACACAGGAAAAGTCATCCCATTCTTCTCCATGAAGGCTTGCACTTCTGCTCTCAGCTCAAAAAACCTCTTCAAAACGTTTCCCCTACTGAGCCAACGTACCTCCGTGAAGTAGAGCACATCCTCATATTCTGACTCTATTTCCTCCAAAAAGGCGCGGAACTGCCGGTGCTTTAATCCCCTAGCTCTGATATGATTGATGCATTTCACAACAACGGACATCACATTATCAAAACCCAGGCATTTGCCGCAAAGAGCCTGCTGATGGATAATGCAGTGCAGAGCAATGGCCTCCTCCACATTCTCCTCTTCCAGTTTTCTTTGAACAAGTGCTACAAGTCCATTTTTCCTTCCTGTCATTGAAGGCGCACCGTCGGTCGTTATTCCAGTAAACCTCTTCCATGGCAAACCTGCATCTTCAATAGCACCACACAGCTGACGGAATATCTCCAGAGCGGTGGTCTGACCATGCATTGGAATCACAGTGAGCAACTCCTCGATCACTTCAAAATTGTCGTCAACTCCACGGACATATATTGCAAGCTGCGCGGTGTCAGTGTTGTCCGTGCTCTCATCAAGAGCGACTGAGTATGCACAAAAACGTTCGGCTTTCTCACGCAGCTGATGATAAATGTTTTCAGAAAGATCAGAAATGCGCTCTGCCACTGTGTTAGCTGAAAGGCTGATGTTGCTAAACTGACCCTTCTTTTCTGGACAGACTTTACTTGCAGCTAGTAACATGCACTGTTTGATGAACTCGCCTTCCTTGAACGGCTTACCGGCTTTCGCAATCATCTCACTCACCACGTAGCTAGCTTCGACGGTAGCTTCATTCTCTTTCTTTGCTTTCTTAAATAAATCTTGTTGCCTCAATAGACATTTTTTAAGATTGGTAACCCGGTTCTTTCTCTCATCTCCATGGTATTTTGTAAACTCCTCTGCATGTCGAGTTGAGTAATGACATCTGATGTTATATTCTTTATACACCGCAACTTTCTCTGTGCATATAAGACATGTAGGGGTTCCCCTGTGCTCGACAAAAAAATATTCCGTCTCCCATTTTTCCTGAAATTGCCTGCGCTCTTCACCAACCTTTCTCTTCACGGCACGTTTTGAGAGAGACATGATGACTGGAACTGGGTGATGGCATATATTTTCTATCCACTTCTGACTAACGTGAAAAATGTTGATACTTTCCCCCGCGGCTCCGCCGTAAACTGTCACGAGACCATTTATGGTAGCCCATTAGGGATATATTTTTTAAACGCGGCAACGCAACGCGGGCCGCACTAACATTAAACTTTTATGTCAAGTAGGGGGCCGCAAAATATCACCCCGCGGGCCGCAAATGGCCCGCGGGCCGCGAGTTTGAGACCTCTGGTGTAGACATACACGCATACACGCGCATACACGCGGATAGCTCAAAATGCGTAGAGATAACACGCCACTTGACTCGAAAGTGGCGTGTATGTTTACGCAAAAGTCGTGATGTCATGTTGTTCTTACGCTATTTTTCTCTTGCTGCCAGAAGACAATCTCCCACGAATTTGCGGAAAGTTTTGATTATATTTCGTGAAGATACTGGACAAAGAGTGTTTTGACACCATGAAAGTAATCTTTTTCATCATAGGTTTTTTTCAGTTGGGTGTATACGTTTCCAAATCTAACTTTATATTGCCTTAATCACTGTCTAGTTGGCTCAAACATAGCACCGTTTTGAAACATGTCAGCAATTCCTAGCAACTGTTAGCTAGGTTTAAAATATGTAATACACAGCAGGGTTCTAACAAAGCGGTACTACTAAGCCGCCAAGTGTACAATGATAATCAAATGAAAACGGAGCCACACAACTTTTCAGGTTTGAGTATACATTTTGTTAGACTTTCACAAACAATGTTGGAATTTAAAATGTTTAAAATTTAGTGTACTATGAATGATAACTTGTTTATTTATTAAAAATATGGCCTGTTATTAATGCAATAAACCCTTTAATTTTTTATTTTAAGCTTATTTGTATTTTTATTACTGTTAATAATAATAATATTTGTACATCATGCAGCTGCCACACACAAATCTAATTTAATTGCAATTACAATATTTGTAATTTTATTTATTATTATTTATTGCAAAACTATGCAGCCCTTTTCCACAATAGAAGGATGATTGGATGAGGGATCTTTCTACACAGATGCACAAACAATATCAAACTATACAAATAAAATAGTACTGAATTATGTGTGATATACACAAGTGTTACAACTAACCCCTCTGTCTGTTACAATTAACCCCGCATATGGGGTAAGTTGTAACATTTGTACTTCTGTCACTTTCAGTGCAACTGTACGAAAATGGTAGGTCCTAGAAAAAAAACTTTAACTGGTCATTTGTAGCAAAGATGTGTATGTTGCTTGTGTAAAAAATTATTAATCTAACCTAATTATTTTTTAACTAATTGAGCCAAAACCAAAAAGTGTTAGGTTGTGCCCCGCTCTCCCCTACATTATCCATGGATATAGCCTAATATTAGCTTTGATTCCAATAAAAATATGTTGTGATTGTACTGTAGTGTTTTGCATCAATATCACACACTTTGTTCAATGATTCCACGTCTGTATTCTCTCTGCTACTGCTGTACCTTTACAGAGATGTATATTTCTTTACTGTACATGTAGCGTCATAATGAAACCTGTATCACCTATTTTTTCGACAATATTTAATGATTGTACGAATAATGACAGTGAAACTATCGGTAGCATGTGTGTTGGTGTCTACAGTTATCTATTGCAGACAGTAACCTGTAGACAGTTATCTATTGTACTGTAGTAATCTACAGTTATGTTTCAATGGTATTTCACAGTATTTTTTTTTTGAACCAGTGATTGTGCAAGTGCAAGATTTCTTTAAAGATGTGGATGCACAACGCAATGTTTTGAACATTAGACAGCCTGTGTTACAAGTGATAACCGTTTAGAGTTTTGTTTAGAGTTTTGAAAAATGACATCAAGGTTCTGAAAATAGTAGCAAAGTGATTGTAAAAAACTGTAGACACTCGTGGGTGTTTTACTTAACATCAGCCTAGTCTAATTAATATTTATAAGTCACATAATTCCAAGAGATTTACAAGATAATACTTTTTTATTAAATCTATCTATCTATCTATCTATCTATCTATCTATCTATCTATCTATCTATCTATCTATCTATCTATCTATCTATCTATCTATATATATATATATATATATATATATATATATATATATATATATATATATATATATGCCATTGCTTTCTTTTTTATCAAGTAATAACTGAATATATGTTGGGAATGTTATTGCTTATAAAAGTGTAATTTCGCAAGTCTACCGCTAGGTGCCAGGTTTGTCTCTTACATAAAACAGCTGCTGGTGACAGAGCTTCCACACACAGATCAGTTTGATGGATGTAGTATTTGAAGTTTTATGGAGCTTTGCAGGATTATTGAATGACAGTGTTTGGCTCTTCTCTGTGAGCTAAGAAAGATCAGCACTGTCACACTGTTATGATTTTGAGAAGGTCAATGTTTCTTCTGGTGGTTTTTATTATTTATATTATATAAATATATATTTTTTTAATATTATTTAGATTTGCAATTTGAATTATTTGAATATTTATATGTAAGATGTCTTATTTAAATATTATTTACATTTAAAATGTCTGATTATTTTAATATTTTTTATTATTTTAATATATTATTATTATTATTATTACTAATTAAAAAATAATCAATTTGCAACCCCCTTGGAAAATGCTAAGCCCCCCTAGGTGGCCCTAGTCCACTTGTTGAGAACCAGAACTATAAACCTTAATTTCCCCATCCACAGCTCTATGATAATTGTGTGTCTGTATGACAGAATGTGCTATATAGTTTTTAAGACAAATCCGTTGTCTAACACTAACAAGCTTGGCCAGTTCATTCATTATGCTTTGGATGAGTGTATTTATACAGGCCTGATCTTTGTCTTAGTCTGTTACTATGGTAATACAGAGCTGCACAGAGAGATTGGGGTCAGAGAAAAGGACACGCTGCAGTGTACCGTATACGAAGTAGCCAGTAGGACTTTGCATATGAACATCTCTCAGCAAGTATTCTTGCATACAGTATTACGATTTGAACACCAAGTACACAAAGTACCATAGTTTGTGATTAAAACAAGACCCTCATTACTAACAGAATATTTTGACTAGATTGTGGTGTAATGGTGTAAGTGAAGCAAAAGTTTCTAGGGATTTTCTGGTTCAGTGTGTTTTTTAGGGCATGGTGTGGTGGGTGTGGGGGGGGGGGGGTGCTTTGCAATTGCTATAGTGGGGTGTTGTGTGTGATTTTTCTATATTTCTGTTTTTTTTGTGGTTGATTGCAAGTTGTCAGACTATTAAGTTGTCTAAGTATATATACATTGTAAATTTGTTTGTTTGTTTGTTCGGTGTTTTTTGCTCTGTTATCAGAAGTAACAAAGAACAGCTCTTTGTGATTATTGGAATGGAAGCAATAAATAATGTTTGGTGATTCATAGGGTCAAATAGTGCCTGCTTTTATTTAGCTCTTTTTTTTTTTTTTTTTTTTCAAAAACTATAAATGCATTATTTGCTCCAAACTCAGTAGAAGATAGATTTTCTTTGCACACAGTATGAGTTGTAGTCTGAACACATTTTAACGCACCTGTTTGATTGACAGTATATAATCTGCTCTGATCATCGGCTGTTTTTAAACAATCTGCCAATGATGGATAGTGAAAATAATATAGGTACCTATTATTGGTTAATACATTGGTGCATCTCTAATTGAAAACTACTGGTCCTAGTCAAAAAAAACCTATTCCCACATTTTTCAATTCATGTCTATAGCACAGATGCTACATGATTTACTCACCATTGATGAATAATTAAGGTTAGGGATTTGTTCAAATCAAAAGTGTGTTTGCCTTAACAAGCACCATAATAATGAGTCCTCAGTTTACCCTGGAGAATGTTCCTTAAACGTATTCTACTCTCCTTCAGAAAATGCTCAGTCTGTTTTTTTCTCATTTAATGATTCGCTTATCATTGGACCATTCAGGACTTTGTGCTCCAGGTTGCATGACATCTCATTTGCTTCCTGCCGTGGACACAATGTCAGGCTAATGAAAATCCCATGGGGTAGCAATGGAGGAGATTAACCACTAATTTGCTCCCTTTGTCACAAGCTATAATTTTGCCCTGTTGTACAAAGGTTCATTGATTGAGGTCGGTAAATTCTCCTGCCATAGATTAAAGAGAGAAAACCTCATCTGAACTGCTAGTTCTCGTAGCATGAAGAATCTTGCCCAAACGAGACATTTGGATAAATGAAGAATGAGGATAACGATAGAAAGAGAGGTATAATCAGACATTTAACACATTTATCATGCTCATGAGGCTTGATACCTTCACAGCCATTCAAGGTCATGTGATCAAGCTGTGTTCTGTAATTTATAGTAGGCTATTGAGTTTATCTTAAAGATCTCCTGAATGGTTTCTTTTTGGTTTAAAGGGATAATCTAAAAATGAAAATTCTAATGTCGTTCCAGACATGTATGACTTCTGTGAAAAGAAGATATTCTGAAGACTGTTTGTAGTTGTTATTCACCATCACCATTCACCATCACTGCCCACTCATTCTCTATCACCGCCCACTCAGCATTTCTCCCGTTCATTATCCCCGGATTACTAATCACTGTCACCTGTATCCCTTCACCAGAACAGCTCTAATACGAACACTCTCCCTAAAGTCACTATTCTGGTCTCGTCAATACAAGATCACAGACTCCTCGTTCACTTACCTGAGACTTACCTTGCCTGAACCTGAGTTCATACTTACTTGCTGCAACTGCAAGCCACTTCCTTCTTCAACGATCTTCCATCATCATTATCTGCAAAGAGAGAGATAAGAGGACTGTTACCACTTCAAACTTTACTGTTTTGTTGTGTTGTTTTTACTTACCCGTTGTCTCCTGCTTCAACACTTCTGCTAATAAAGCTTTGAACTCACCATCTCGTCTGTTCCGTCTGTGATTCCTGACGCAGAATCCGTCGGAGCCTGGAGAGGGTCCATCATCGGCTAATCCTCCGATCGCCGCTTCATTCACTCCACCACCACCACTTCCGAAACCTCCCGCTGCTTCGATCACTGCCTCTATGAGTCCCATGGCCCGGCCAGCGCCCTAGCCTGGTGAGGTGGAGAACTGCAGTGGGTTTCTTCTTCAAGTATCCTTGTATATGGCTATGAATGATCAATCATCAATTCCAGAGTGACACCGCCCGTGTGGCCTTCATTCTATCCTAGTTATCTGGTCAGGTGCTTCGATGGGCCCAGTCTTTATGGGCATCGGATTCTCCGGTGGTTAAATCCTACTCTGGTTTCAAACGGCTCTTTAAAGAGGTTTTTGGTCAAACTGTTTCCGAATTGTCCATTCATGATCAACTATTTAACCTTCGTCAAGGAGATTCCTCTGTGAGCTTGTATGCCCTCCAGTTCTGCACTCTTGCTGCGTCTGGCTGGAATGAAACCGTGCTGATCACAGCCTTTCAACATGAATTGAATCCTAACATCTGCCATCTGCTGGTTGTTTATGAGGACAGCATGGGATTAGAGAATCTTATTCAACAGACCATCCGGACTTCCCAATGCCTCACTGCTTCTGATGGGTCAGAACCCACTGTAAGTTCTCTGCCCCTGGCTCCATCAGTCACTCCTATGTACCTATGGAAGTTGACTCATCTTTCCGTTTCTGAATGCCAACGCTGAATTCAAAATTCCCTCTTTCTATACTGTGCCTCGGACAAGTATCTCCTCATTTCTTGTCCTGTTCGACCACTGCGGAAGGCGGTAAGTTCCATTCAACTTTCCCCGAAGATTGAGCCTCTAATGCATACTATCATACATGTCTTAACCTCCTGTGTCTTTCTCCCAGCACAAGCCCTCGTCGACTCTGGGTCGGCAGGGAGCTTAATATGCACCCAGTTTTTCCAAAAACTGAATATCCGACAATGCCGTCTGCCTCAAGATCTTCCATTCCAAACCATACAAGGCAAACCTCTATGTCAAGGTCAAATTCGCCATCACAGACACACTCTAAATTCGCGCAGATCTCTCTGATGGTGCTGGAGGAGTCCACCGCGGACATCATCCTGGGACGCCCCTGGCTAGTTCAATATCAGCCAGTACTTCACTGGGGAACCGGGGAAATACTCCGTTGGGGTTAAGATTGCCATGCATCCTGCCACACTTCTATCCAGAAAAACCCTTCTTCGTTTCGTTCCAAGTCATCTATGGGTAAATCCAAAGTTCCTGTCTGTGCCACCTCGGTTGAGAGCCCTGAAGTCCAGGTCCAAGTCGAGATTCCAGTGGAGTACTGGGCATACCAGGATGTCTTCAGTAAGGCTCTGGCAACTAAATTACCACCTCACCGGCCATTGGACTGTGCCATCAACTTGCTACCTGGAGCCACTCTTCGTAAAGGTCGCATCTACCCTCTGTCCATCCCGGAAGAGAAGGCCATGGAGGAAGTCCTATGTCAGGAGTTTATTCGACCATCTACCTCCCCTGCCACTCCAAGCTTCTTTTTTGTGGCCAAAAAGGACAGAGGCTTGCGGCCGTGTATCGACTACCTTCATCTCAATTCTCAAACTGTTAAACTTCCTCTGGTCCCAGCCACCATGGAACAGCTGCGTGGAGCACAAATTTTCACCAAGTTGGACCTTAGAAGTGCATATAACCTGATCCGAATCCGGCATGGGGACGAGTGGAAGACAGCATTCGTGATGCCCTCAGGCCACTGTGAGTATCAGGTTATGCCTTTCAGCTGTCCAATGCTCCGGACATCTTCCAAGGCTATATGAATGAAGTTCTTTGTGAATTCCTCAACCGTTTTGTAATTGTTTACATTGATGATACCTCGCCTGGAGTACCTGGTGGACTTGAAGGAATAAGGGCCTGAGGAATGTTATTGGGTCCTACGGGACGACATCCTGGATCCTACTCTACTCTCCCAGTTCCACAAGGATCATCCAAACTGTCCTGCTCCCAGGGGTTGTGGTCGACCTCGCCACCGTCAGCCCCCTTCTCAATCGTCGAGAGCCACCTCAGGGGAGGGGGTACTGTCAGGATTCCCAATGCCATTCACCATCACCACCCACTCATTCTCTATCACCGCCCACTCAGCATTTCTCCCATTCATTATCCCCAGATTACCAATCACTGTCACCTGTATCCCTTCACCAGAACTGCTCTTATACGAACACTCTCCCCACAGTCACTTGTCTGGCCTCGTCAATACAAGATCACAGACTCCCGTTCACTTACATGAGACGCTCATAATTACCTGCTGCAAGCCACTTCTTCACCGATCTTCCATCATTGATATCTGCAAAGACAGAGATAAGAGGACTGTTACCACTTCAAGTTAAGCTTTACTGTTTTGCTGTGTTGTTGTTACTCACTCGTTGTCTCCAGCTTCAACACTTCTGCCAATAAAGCTTTGACCTCACCATCTCGTTTGTTCTGTCTGTGATTCCTGACAATAGTGTTTTATACAATGAAAGTCAGTGGGGTGCGATTTCATTGATATGAAAAAAAAAATCATGTCAAAATGTTGTGTATTCCAAAGAAAGTCATCCGTTTTAGAATGAGTTAACAATGACAGATTTATAAATTCCAATGCAAAATTATTCATTACGCATGTTAAATACTACACAAAAATTTTTACCACACCTAGCCTTTGAATATATGTATACACAAGCAATTATATATGGACTACATTTATGGTGCTTGTTTGTGTATTATACTTATTCAAAACAGCTGCCTTTCATAATTTTATTTTATTTATTTTTTATTTTTTTGCAAGATGGCAGTGATGTAATTATCTCATGATTGACACTGTAATTATGTTACAATGCTAATTACATAAATAAACTACAGACCTGAAATTACATTAATGATTGATTACACATACCCCAACTGCATTCTCTTAATCAGCACTTGGGTACTTTATCTTCATAAAAATCCATTCATGGTCAAGACGCCTGTAGAAAATACAAGAAAATCACTTACTTGATGGAGTGAAAGCACTCAGAGCATCTAATATTTTATGCAAATAAGATCACTAGGTGCATTTGTATTTCTTACTGCTGAGCTTATGGAATAATTTCATGAAACCTTCAATCTGCTGACCTCAGAGCAACATATTGTGCATTCATTAAAATATTTTCTTTCGTCTCAATGAATAGCTCATGAAAACACTAATGCAGCGTCGCTCCTGCTTACCGTGGGTGTTTAAAGCACGTTCAGAGCTGGTTTGGCTTATGGGAATATGTTCTCACTGAGGCCGTCACCATTATAATCAGAGGTTGCAACACATAGTCAAACCTCTGTTCATAAGATAGCAATTTTAGAGCAGCAGGGAGGAGATGGCCACAATTAAATTACAACGTGCTTGCTGACACTCTTTGTGCTCTAAATGGCTGGAGTTTAACATATTTAATCTGGTTTTGTTTGAAGGACAAATTTACTTAGGAATTGTATGGTAAAGCTTTATTGACAGTCTCTGCACCATGTTATAGATTATCTCAGATTATCTCAACACTGCAACATTTTGATTTCATGGCAACTTTAAATAAAAACAGCAAATAAAATCACTCTATTCTGACTAGGCTGTAACTAATCTGTGTCAACTTTGTGGCTAATGTGTGCCATTTAGCTAAGGAAAACTAATCTGAATAATTAACAAGCACATGATTTCTAAATGGGGCCATGCAATTTAAACAGAGGAACATTTTCCTTAGTGAGCACTCAGATAATTGACAAATGCAAGTGAAATTAAAATTACAGTTGGAGTCCAAATGAGAGAAAGCACACTGTGCATGCATATTGTGATGTTTCTGGATGGGGTCCATGCAGTGTTCACACACAGAAAGAGAGAGAAATTGCACACAGGTTATAACAAAGATGATAAAAGGTATAGTTAAAGATGATAATAGATGTAGTTCCTACCTAAAGTCACAACATAGAGGCATTTGCCGACCCGGCGCCATTTCTGTGGGCATGCTGTGGGCAGAACATTAGAAGGAGTTGAAACAAGTTAATTTCGTGTTAAAGAATGAAAATGGTCATCTCCTGCTGGATCAATGGATGTTCAAACCATGCCAGAGGTTCAGTTAAATTTGGACTTTTGATACTTCATGAATGTGAGAAGACTAAGCTTTTGTCAGAACAACGATGGAGGATATGGCTGGTGATGATAAACAGGGGTTGTATGAATATTTTTTGCCTTTTAACGGTGTGTGTGTGGTGTGTGTGTGTGTGAGAGAGAGAGAGAGAGAGAGAGAGAGAGAGAGAGAGAGAGAGAGAGAGAGAGAGAGAGAGAGAGAGAGAGAGAGAGAGAGAGAGAGAGAGTAATCTTGGTTGGGTGACGGTTGTAGTTTACAGTTTGACAAAAGCACAATGTTGCACAATCATAATAAAAACAAAAACTGCAGAAAGAATGACTGGTGTGAACGGCAATATAGTTATCGTTATTGTTATAGCTAACTTTATTAGAACTGTTGGTATGAATGGGCCTTTACAGATTATATATTTGATTTTGTGCATTGTTACTGATTGGGATTTTGAGATGTGGGTGTTCTGCCATTTTCACCAGAATATGCATGCAAATTATACCAATGTTTTACCAGTTACTCCCCTTGAATAGTTATTTTAAATGTTTAACCTATTTGACTATAGCAGAAAATTACCCCTTTTAGTCGATAACGTCAGACGTGGTCGACTGAATGGGGATTGCATCAGAGAGCTAATGTTCTTTGAGTACTATTGAACAGCCAAATGGAATAGACGTGTGTGATTCGCATCACACACTCCACCCCCGCGGCGTGGGTATAAATATGGAAGTGGATGCACGCACTAGTTGCCTATCGCTTCGGAGCCAATCAAAACGCTATTCAACCCTCGGTAAACAATACAAGGTCGCAGAGAGCCATCCTTTTTCCCCACAAAAAAGAACCCCACCCCCGCTGGAGAAGAGGAAGGGCGGATGAATTTGGTTGCTAGAGAATCAGAAATATATTTCTCCATAGCCTCCCTTTCTTGGACCAAAAACGAGTATAATTTGCTTTTAGGCGGAGACTTACCTGGCACTAACTCTACAGTCATAGGGACGATGTGGAGGTAGAGAAGCAGGCCTAGACTTACTGAACACTTCATTCAGATCATGGTATTCCTCGGGCACGTTAGACAAATCCCCTGCTTCTTCCTGAAACACACAAACAGGCACAGACGGACAAGCAGACATGAGACAAGACTTGTGACATTCCTTGCTCTACTCCAGTATAGCTTTATGATGCCAGTCCACTTGGGGGTTTTGACGGATGAGCCAGGGGTGTCCAAGAACGATGGGTGCCAAGGGTGAATCCAGGATATAAAAAAATGTGTGTCAGTGTGATTGCCAGAAGTAATGAGGGTGATGTCTTCGGTGGTGAATGAAACGGTGGGAAGTTCCATTAAGTGTGTGTATAGCGATCTTCTGTGTGAGTGGTCTGAGTGGAATCTGAATTTATGCGCAAACATGCTGTCTATAAAATTACCTTCAGCCCCAGAGTCCAGAAGTGCTTGACAGTCATGCTGGTGAACTGACCATCTCAGTCTTACTGGAAGTAGTGTAGATGTGGATGAGGTCTTCTCAGCGGAGATCCCACCCAATAGTAGCCTCATACTTACTATTGGGCTTGACCTTTTACCGGGCAGTTATAAGCAAAATGTCCTGAACCTCCACAGTATAGGCAAAGGCCCTGGGATCTCCACCTCTCCCTATCCTCCAGGGAAAGCCGAGCTCGACCCACCTGCATGGGTTCATGTTCGAGACAGGGCTGACCACCTCCCTGCCATTGGACAGTTGACCCTCTTTCCCTCCAGGAGGACGGGTGGATGAGACTCTGCCTCCGACTCGGGAAAGTCGAGCATCCACCCGTAGGGCCAACTCGATCAACCCATTCAACGACGTGGGGAGGTCCAGGGCGTAGATCTCCCTCTGGATGCAGTCAGCCAACCCATGCAGGAACATGTCCCACTGCGCCTCCTCGCTCCAATGACATTTGGCCGCCAGGGTTCGGAACTTGATGGAAAACTCCAAGACCGTCCTCTCTCCTTGACGTAGGTCGGCCAGCACCCTAGCAGCCTCTCTTCCCGCGACGGCTCTATCGAACACTCTTCTAATCTCTGTGGAGAGAGTCTGAAATGAGGCACAGCAAGGGTCTTGATTCTCCCACACCACCGTTCCCCATAATGCCGCCTTCCCGGTCAGTAACATGATGACAAAGCCCACCTTGGCTTGTTCATTCTGGAACGTCCTGGGCTGTAGAGCGAAAAGCATGGAACATCTTGTCAAAAAAGCTCTATAGTATGTTGACTTACCTGCATAGAGCTCCGTGACTGGTAGGCGTGGCTCAGAGGGTGCAAAGATCTCCGGTGGTGTGGAAGGAACAACTTGTGTGGGTGGCGTAGCGGGAGCTCGAAGAAGTTGGACCTGCTGGGTGAGCTCGGACACCTGCGTCACCACGGCTTGAATCGCACGACCCGTGTCATTGATATTCTTCTCATGTGAGTCCATTCTCCTTACGCTGTGGTGAACAAACTCATCAAGCGTGGTAGAGGACTCTCCTGCTGCTTCCATAGCTTGGTCAGATCGTTCTGTCATGACTGGTAATCAGAACAGGAAGCAAATGCAGGTACTCAAGTGTTTATCTGGAAAAGGCACAAGAACTGGAATTGACACGGGTGTGGATGGGTAACGCAGACACTTCGATGTTCAGCGTGCAATGAATCTCCACTAACCGTGTTTGGAGGAAGAAGAATGATGAGTATCATCCCAAAAACACCATCCCTACTGTGAAGCATGGGGGTGGTAGCATCATGCTTTGGGGGTGTTTTTCTGCACATGGGACAGGGCGACTGCACTGTATTAAGGAGAGGATGACAGGGGCCATGTATTGTGAGATTTTGGGGAACAACCTCCTTCCATCAGTTAGAGCATTGAAGATGGGTCGAGGCTGGGTCTTCCAACATGACAGTGACCCCAAGCACACAGCCAGGATAACGAAGGAGTGGCTCTGTAAGAAGCATATCAAGGTTCTGGCATGGCCCTTGCCAGTCTCCAGACCTAAACCCAATAGAGAATCTTTGGAGGGAGCTCAAACACCATGTTTCTCAGCAACAGCCCAGAAACTGATATAGAGAAGATCTGTGTGGAGGAGTGGGCCAAAATCCCTCTTGCAGTGTGTGCAAACCTGGTGAAAAACAGGAAACATACAGGAAACGTTTGACCTCTGTTATTGCAAACAAATGCAACTGTATCAAATATTAACATTGATTTTCTCAGGTGTTCAAATACTTATTTGCAGCTGTATCATAGAAATAAATAGTTAAAAAAAATCATACATTATGTTTTCTGGATTATTTTTTTTTTTGATTATGTCTCTCACAGTGGACATGCACCTACAGAGACAATTTCAGAACCCTCCATGATTTCTAAGTGGGAGAACTTGCAAAATAGCATGTCTCGCCCAGTAACCATTCTGTGTGGGCTGCTCACTCCTTCATCACACCACAGCCGATAGAATTCCCGTTGAGCATGCTCATCCCTCTGTAATAGACCAAGGTCAATGGGGGTTCCCCCAGAGGATAAGATGTTGATGGCAGCATCCGAGGGTGAGCTGGCCTCTGGAGATGACGACTCAGTTGAATTATCATCCATTTCCATCTTGTCCCTTGTGAAGTCCTGTGAATTCTTGTCTGTTGCGATGGGGAGAGTTTATGAGGCCTTTGGGCAAGCCGCCCCCTCTTGTATGCCAAAGGTTGATCAGCCCGGTTGATATGGCGAATGTGGACATGGTTCCGTTCCTGGTCTCCCCAATTTCCCAGGTTGGGCTAGTTGGCGATGCTGCGGAGAACTGCATCCAACAGTTCTTTGCTGCCCAAGCACAGACAGAGGCATCCAACACATCCTGCCCAGGCAGCCCGCTGTTGCCTCCACTTCACTGCCGGTGGAGGGAGTTCCCTGGCCGCTGCTCCTGCTGGGCCTCTGCAGCAGCCAACCACAGTAGGGACACCCAGCCCGCCCCAGGCACTGCCAAGCCAGGTGGCAAGCAACAGCGAGAGCATTCCAAAGTGGGCTGCCCAGGATGAAGGAGGACGCACTTGGAGTTGAGTCCAAAGAGTGGAGTGAGCGGTACCCACACTTCAAGGAAAGAGCAAATTCCTCTGTTCCTGGGTCCCAATAGGGGAAGTCTGGCGGTGTGTGACACTGTAAAGCCTTGCACCCCTCAACCCTCTCTTGATTGCCAGCATGACAGCTGGGTGCGGTTCGAGGACCCGGTCTTCTGCCTTCTCACGCATCACTGGCCGTCTCGTGGAAACAGGTAAGTGTCATGTATTACACCCAGACCCTGCTTTGAGCCGCCTCCAGGCTTTCTGAGTCGGGTCCCTGTCCTCCACCTTGCTGCCCCACCACGAGTATGTCTGCCATCAGACTCGGTTGCGATTCAGTTCACTGGCTTCCACCCTGGCTCAGTGATATAAATCATACCTAGGTGTTGAGCTAAGATGCTCCTAAAGTTAGTGATAGTCATCACACCTACGTGTTGAGCATTGCTCCTGTCCTGTGTACGCACGTCACAGTCCTACTGGCGAAGGATGCGATGTAGCCTTTCCTCCAGCCGATATGAAAACTGGTTTCTATAAACCTGTATTTCATTGTACCTTAGAGTGATGGGTTATGGCCGTCTTACACCTGTGTCAACTGAAACGGGCCCTTTTTTCGAAAGCCTCCATTAAATTGCTAACTCAGATGCCTTTCCAAATGCTCTGTCCCCTAGATGGCCTGCAGTGTTTGACCTGAAGTACAGTTCTTCAGATCTCGATCCCTCCACTTAAAAGTTCATTCTGTGTTCTTTCATTTGAAGGAGTGAAGTATCCTACCCTTCGAGTGCTCCATAGCCAGTTGGGTCTTCAGGTCAACTGGGAGAGAGTATCTCTTTTTCAGTTTGGAGAACAACTCGGTCCAACACATCTCTTCAAGTAATATTGTGTTCGACTGGTGTTATTAGAAGTGAGAAACGGTCCCACTGAAAGAACTTTCAGAGGCTCCTGGGGGTTATGGCAGATGCAGCCACGTGGCTTCCTCCATATGAAGACCACTTCAGAACTAGCTTAATGAACAAGTCCCGAGGTGACGTGGCAGAGCGGCACGCCCTGTGTGACAACAGATCACCCCAGCCGGCCGCCAAACCCTCAGTCTGTGATCAGACCTTTTGTTTCTCCGGGCCAATCCGCTCCTAGAACAGAGCCCACTATCACTATCTGAAAGGCCATGTACAATGCTTTAACGGAGGCCTGGGCGACCTCCGACTGCATTGGCATCAGTGCCTTGAGTTGTTGTAGTTCCCATCACTTTGAGCCATTGTTGCTCAGCGAGCTGGTACTGGTCTGATCGTGACCGTTGCGCTTTGCTTCCCTCGCATCTCACAAGTTGCTCGTCACCTCCTCCTTGGAGTCAGAAGCTTCTGAGGATGCTTCATTCCACTATTCACTATTCTGGGCAGGGACTTTCTCTGGGCCGCACAGTAACGTCTTTTTGCCTCTCCAGAGTCTTCCCTCTGCAAGTTGTTATTTTTGACTGAGCTGAACTCTTGGACAGACACTGGCTCTCAGCTGGCACCTGGGTTCAGCAGAAATGCCTTCCCCAGTGAGCCTCCTAAAAAAGCGTCTGTGTTTCATTGTCGTCTGGCGCCTGCTCAAGTTCAGTGATTTCATCAAACTCTCATGTTGAGCAGAAATGCTCCTGAAACTCACTGAAGTTTATCGCACTCAGGTGTTGAACAGAAATGCTTGAGTAGCTCAGTGAAATTCATTACACTAAGGTGTTGAGCATAAATGCTCCTGAAGCTCAGTGATCTTCACATGTAGTGTTGAGCAATGCTCCTGTCTTTTGTGCGCCGGTCGCTTGCACTTATTGTGCCAGGTCAGGAATGGAGCAGGTCTTGATAGTTGCCCCTTTTGACCCAACCAGACCTTGCTCCCCTCAATAGCCTTCCTAACTTCCCCTGAACTTGTTTTAGGGACGGGCATGATGGCACCCACGTTCTAACCCCTGGAGATCCCGGGCCGGTCCTACTCTGGATGCGGAGGTTCAGGTGGCTATCTCAGGAATATGTGGTAGTTACCATCACTTCTGCGAGCACCCCCTAAGGGAGGTAGTGTGCTTATGCTTAGAAGTGGAACCTATTCGTTGAGTGAGTCTTCTCTCCGTGAGGAGATCCTGAAAGCCTTCGATCATTTTGATCATCTCTTTCCTGCAAGTTGAGTGGAGAAGGCTGTTCCTCCACCTTCAAAATGATGTTGCCGCTGTTTTGGTGCACATTGTGATGCTGTCGCTTGGAAAGCACATCCTGATCGTCAGGTTCCTGAGTGAGCTAGGAAAATATAACCCTGCGTCCCTCTTTATCATCTTAGGCCTTATCTCTGGTGCAACTGTACTGCCGAGACCGCTCCTGAGCCACCGCAGGCAGTGAGTAAAAAATTCTGTGTATACAGATCTGCTGTTCGCATGGTCTCTACTAGAGGGTAAGGACTTTCTAACTTTCGGTCAAAAAATTGGGCATGGAGTTCACGTTGGCTACTCACGAGCTTGAGACAAATTGGGCCTGGAGTTCATGACCAATGGGGTGAGTCTGACTACTCACCCCAGCCTGGATTGTGCCCAAGGTTCCTACCTCTCCCGTAATAGGATCAGGTGGTGAGCCTGCAAGCGCTGCCCAGTAGGAGGCAGACCCAGCCTTGGCTTTCTCTGTCCATCCACTTCATATCGGTTAGACGTGTGCAGAACGCAAGCCTTAGTCTTTAGACCAGCTCTTATCTGTTACATTCAGCAGAGGGAAGGCTGTTTCCAAGCAAAGTTGGCCCACTGATGGTGGCTGCCTTAAAATTGGTGAAAAATTCCGAGATGCTCATGTCCCCTTAGGTGTTATAGAGCTCCTAATGAGTGTGTGATCCACCTGGGCGTTGACTGAGTGCTTTGCTGACAGATTCTAGAATTGGGGGCTGGGCGACACCTAGTTTGAACTGCTGCTTCCGTGGGCTCCCTTCTCCTGAAGCCAGTTTCACCATGAGCCTGGTTCAAGTGTCGGCTTGCTGCGTCATTCCCCTCCAATAGACTGGATATGTGCGCCTTCTACTCCAGTTGTGTTCCCTTGAGCCGAAACCTGTTGAGTTCCTTCACACCCCTCCAACATTGGATGTGCGGAACATCTGGTGTTAGGCCTCATAAGCAGTGTGGACCCTGTGTTAGGCTGGGTCCATATGTTGCGGTCCCTACAATGATTCCATATGTGTTCTCTTCCACGATACGGCTCCCTTCGGTGAGCCTGTGTCTTCCCTCGGCAGAGTCTGCTCTGCCATCATTGTCCAGTGAGTCTCCCCCCTGTCATAGGCTGGAGCAACCAGTTACATTCCATATGTCATACTGCCCGGTCATCCGCCCAGGTCGTATGTGTATTCTCCACGCTACCTCCCTCCAGGTTGGATATGGCTTCCGCAGCGTCCCTTCCTTCCAGTGTCCGGGAAACGCTTTCCCAGTGGTCCTGTAGGAACAGCAGACTACCACTGGACCACTGCTGACTCCCGGTTACGCTCAGCTCCTCAGCAAAAAAGCAACTAGTGTGTGCATCCACTCCCGAGTGTGTGATGCGAATCCCACATGCCAATTTCATTTGGCTCTCTGACGCTATCCCCATTCAGTCAATGGTCGACTACGTCCTCCATTCCCTCCTTCAGGGAACGGTGGGTTGCATAGGCAACCAGGACTTTCAATCAACTTGAATTAAACTGAAACTCTAAAGTGTGAAGAACTATGGATCCTCATTATCTATATGAATCTGTGACATTTTAAAAACTATTAAATATGGGATCAAATGATTAAATATGGGATTTAATAAACATTCCAGCAGCCTACATCCTAAGTCATTTCAGGTGGAAATAGCTGCAAAATAACAACTGTTCGTTATTTTCTGCCATGAAAAATGGAGTTGGAATGTCCTCTACAGATTTTAAAGAAGGGGCAATCCATGATGTACAAGTTCAGATGTTATTTTGCATTCAACGAAGACAAGTGCTCTGTCAGTGTGTGTGTTTGTGTGTGTGTGTGTGTGTGTGTGTGTGTGTGTGTGTGTGTGTGTGTGTTTGCAAAGCTGAAGCACCTTTGATGTTCGAGAAAGAGCCGTCAGAAGTGTCGGGTTTAAGCAAATCAAGTCCTGATGCAAAACGAGCCCTAAATCCATACAAAAAGACATGGGAACAAGCTGCACTCAGGACTAAGATAAAAATTGCTTTCTCTCTGTTTTCTCACTACAAATTCATATTCATATGTCTGGAATACTGCCTTCAGTGTACAACTGGGTCCTTCAGGGCTTTAGCAACCTGGGGATATTTAGAACGAAAGGGAAGACTACTTTATCCACAATCACATGAGTGAGCTTTTCTTTTTAAATTTAGATTTTTTTAATTATATTATGATTATAGTTATTGTCCTTGGTGTGAATCCACCTTAAGAACTGAACGTTTTCACTATTGAACGGAGTAAAATCTGAAATCCTGCTTGAAATGAGGGCACACAGCATGAAGAAAGGAAGAAAACTCAGAGAAAAGAAATCATGGAGAAATGTTTTCTCAACAGAGAGTGAACAAAACAGAGAATTATGTTTGAGATAGAGGCTGTGACGGGGAAAACAGGAAAACATATCAAAGGTCTCTGTATCTAGTTCACTCCTGGGTGCTTCTGAAATGGTGCACAACTCTGCATGAAAGGAACCACGCAGACTGATTTATTTCATCGTTTGCATTTAAAACAATGTTTTGTCTGGAATTTGATACATAACATAACATTAACTGTGACATATTGCTGCTTCACTGTTTGAATGGGTGGAGGTGCAACTTTTTTAATATAAAAAAATAAAAGCATCTCAGTGTCAATGAACCAGTATTAACAATGTTCATCTAGGTGTCAATTGGTTGCTAAAAATAGATGTATATTTCTTTAGCAACCTAGTGACACTAAATACATTTGATATAGGTAATTTTCTTTTTTACTTACTATGACACACAACCTTACAGACTAAATAGACTGTTATACCAGAATAAGCTGCAAAAAGAAGCAGTCTTTACCCAAAAATGTTGTTTCAAACATGTAGGAACACAAAAGATGATATTTTGAAAAATGTCATTATTTTCTCAGACTTTTTTGGAATGACATGAGCATGAGGAAATTATATAACTTTCATTTTTTGAGTGAACTAACACAAGTCAAAATACTACTAATGGCTAACTGCACTTTTTTTTAATCACATCACTTTGATTACATTCTCTGGTTCATGTTTTGGCTGTTCTTATTATTTTTCTGGGCAAAGTAGAGGGAAATTGCATTTAATGCAAGTGTCTGATTTTATTAAAATCAAAGGGGCCGTTTACACCTGGCCACTTCATGTGTTTTCTGAGATCGGATAGCTATCCGATCGTGAAAAGACCAGGTGTAAATGCCCCCCGAAACGCATTTGAGACGGATTAGAATCCGATCGCTCAAACCACATCAGGAGGTGGTCTGGGCCGCATTCCAGACGAAACTGGACATGTGTAAATGCATCTGGTTGTTGAAACCACATATGTAAATGTTACTCCTCCCAAAAATGCTAAAAAATAAACGTGTGAGAGCGTATTATAGGCTATATGTCATGTTATTTTAGTCAGATATGACGACGCTATTGCGACACGCATCACCTCTGCACGCCTATCAAGCCAACGCGCCGCAATCTATCGCAAATCAAAGTGAAAGTAAGACGCAGACGATTAACACTACCATAAAAGTAGCCTAAAGAAACTAAATTATCTTACCAGGACTGTTGCCGCTCTCTTATTGCTGTCTTTGCTGATTTTGAAATTAGCCGATGATCAAATTCGGCTCATATCTGTTGCTTTCGGTGACGTGCACTTCATTAAATCTGCATATAGCGCGTGAATTGAGGATCGGATTTATATCCGTTTCGCAAAAACACATTTATGTGACCAGGTGTAAATGGAATCGTTTTGATAAATCAGATAGCTATCCGATCTGAGAAAACGCATGAAGTGACCAGGTGTAAACAACCCCAAAATGCATAAAAAGTGGAGAAAGAGGAGTGGAGAAAGTCCAATCACATGCTGATTGGTCTGTTGTTTTACAACAATCTCAACAAAACTGAAGCCATTTTGTGTTTAAAGGTTTGATGTGTATCATAAGTAAACACTAAATCATCTTTGAAGGCATTGCTGGGGTGTTCGGAGTAGTTTGTCATTTATTTCTTTAGAGACTAATTCGCAACACCCTAGCAACCACCTAAACTGTTCAGACTGGTCGTTATGCAGTTGCTAAAGTGTTGAGAATGGTTGCTCGAGTTTTGCTGGTTTCAAAACTCAGTTTTTTGCAGTTTCTTACTGGTCCAGGTCCAACAGGTCTAAAGATTTGTTCATGTTGTAACCAAATCATGATGACAGGAAAGAATATGAAAGTAGCTAGGGTGTTGCTTAGCAGTTGCTAAAGAGTTCAGGGGTGTGTTTCCCCAAAATCAACTGTGGTTACAAGTTCCGTTGAACTCAGTTGATAACAACATATTTGGCTTTGGGAAACAGGCCCCCGAGTGGTTACTAAGTGGCTAAAGTGTTAAGAGGGGTTTCACTGGTGTTGCTATGTAGTTGCTAAAGTGTTGAGTGGTTGCTAGGATTTTGCTGGGCAGTTGCTTACTGGTCCAAGTCCAACTGTCAAAAAATGTAGTAAGCAAATCTTGGGGACAGGAAAGAAAAATGAAAGTTGCTAGTGGGTTGCTAAGAAATTGCTAAAGATTTAAGAGAGGTTGGCTAGGTTGTTGCTATGCAGTTGCTAATGTGTTCACAATTGTGGCTAGGGTTGCTTACTGGTCCAAGTTCATCTGGCCTAAAAATAGGTTCAAGGAAATCATGATGACAGGAAAGAAAAATGGTTGGTTGTTGCTATACAGTCGCTAAATATTTTCAGATAGGTATGCAGTTGTTCAGAAAGAAAGTTTTCAGAAAGAAAAATATAAAAAAAAACAAATAAATAAACTAATAAAATAACACAAAAGGCAATTCAGGAGATAAAATGCAGAGATAAAAGAACATTTTGATGAGACTGATCAATAAATATTAATTTGCACATATGAGATTGAATAATGGCTGGGATGGTATATCCCAGCGTATTTTGAAAGACTGTTTTTCATATTTTCATATTTCAACACCACACACACTCACAATACTTGAAAACAACAAACCCTGACCCGTGAGAAACACAAACATCACAAATCAAACCGTCAGTGCCATCTGTGAAGGCCTGTGATGCCCTGCGAAGAGCCTGCTGACAGCAGTGCATTCATCTACTTCAGATATATTCGTCTGCGTGCTGAGCCCCTGTACTTGCCAGGAGACAGGATTTATTTTTTTTACAGTCCCATCCGCTCTGACGATTTAAACATCATTTCCAAAAAAAAAAAAAAAAAAAAAAAAAAAAAAGAAATGGAAAGAAAAACAAAATCTTCGTAATCAAAGAACATAATTTTACAGTAGAATGGAATTTTGGCACATGTAATTGCCTTTCAAAAAATGTGCTTACTTTGTTTATTGTAGCATCTTCCCTGTTCTCACAGATGAAGTGTAATCTTTGACAATCAATAAAGAGAGTCATTATTCTAGAGTATTTGACAGTTCAAAATCAATGATTCTGACTGTCATTTAAATGTATATCAAATCTTTTTTATGTATATTTTTTTATTCAATTCAAACAGGGTTTTTTCGATTATGATTTATTCTTTGTGTACTCAAATACAACAATCCTATTAACATGAATGTTTTTTTCTCTTTCCATTCTTATTGTATTATAATCCAATGAAACCAAAGAGAAAATCTATTATCATTGTTATACTGACTTGCCCTTTGGAAAAGGTTCAGGCCGAAAGTGGAAACAATTAATACTGTTTAAGGGGGTGCAGAGAGGGAGCAGTTGTTGTTGGACTCTAAATCTTGTCTCAGGTTAGACTGGAGTCAGCATGCCCATCCTCTGAGCTCATAATTTGACTTGTGCTGGTAAGAAACGTTACTATGCAGATCCAATTAATCATAGTGAAGGTTTAATTGGACATACCAGTCCAAAATAGAACCTATTTTCGACCACTAAATCCTGAATATTGCTGAGGACTCATGACTGTCTTTTAGGAGAACAATGGAATTTATCTCTCATTATTATTTTTATACATTTATTTCGAATAAATCATTGTGCCAGGGAACGGTTTTGGCTCAAAACCTCATGTTCTTATGTTAAATATAAAATAAGGTACATTTCAAGGTCACTCATCTTATGTGTCATAAGACCTCATAAATTTGAAAAGGTCAAGCCAAATTTGATTTCTCGTATCATGACCGCTGCGTTTCATAAGTCACGTTTATGTTAAGATAACACGATTGACGTAGTGCATCCAATCGCACAAATATCTGGGATGTCGTTTACACCTCAAAACACCAACATTTGTATATTAAAACTGGCGACGTCCTGACGTCACGTGCAAAGTATGAATAAAGGTCTCATGAGTTAAAGGCCCACTAAAGTGCTTTATAACGCACGTTGACGTAATTTTTGACCCCGGACCACAAAACCAGTCACATGGGTCAGTTTTTTTAAATTGCGATTTATATTTTGTCTGAATAAATAAGCTTTCCATTGATGTATGGTTTGTTAGGATAGGCCCATATTTGGCCGAGATGCAACTATTTGATCTGAGGGAGCAAAAAAATGTAATCGTTGTGAAAAAAGTTGCCTTTAAAGTTGTCCAATTATGTTTGCGATTGTGCTGCATCCACTCACAAAAATAAACGTTTTATATATTTACAGTAAGAAATTTACTAAATATCTTCATGGAACATAATCTTTACTTAATAATTTTGAGCATAAAAGAAAAATAGATACGTTTGACCCATACAATGTATTGTTGGCTATTGCCACAAATATACCTGTGCGACATGTGACTGGTTTAGTGATCCAGGGTCACATTTCCAATAAAACAGGAAGCTAAAGCGGGACATATTGAATGGCTCCTCCCACTTTCAAAATAGCCATAGCATTTAGTTTACCTCACAGACAGCAAGTAGTACTTGACAACACCATGGAAGCGAATCCGAGTGCTTTAAATGGATTAGAATTAGAATAAATTCAAGCCATTTAAAAGCCATTTATAATTTTGAAGTTGGAAAACTGAATAAAACTGGAGCATTTAAGAAACCAACAAACATCTTCAACCTATATTGCCCCGTGACGAGTCAACAAATGCTTTGGTCATGTGGTATTTATAGCAGGGGCAGGACGCTTTAGGTCCAATAGAGCATTTGATTGGACAGAAGATGAAGTCTGCAGTGATGTCATAAAAATCTTTGATCCAAGTTTTGAATGCTCCTAAATGTGAATTTGGTCTTTTTTTTTTTTTGGAACACACCAGCTTATTCATAACCTCAAGGCTAACATATTCATAAAAGCTGATAAACTGTGATATTCATTTTGATTTCAGGGGACGTTTAAGCTCTAGAGTTGAACTTTGCTGACTGCTAGCAGATTCACTTTCTTCTTCTGAGGATCTTTTTTCCCCATTCAATAATTCAGCTCCATTCCACGCCTAAATCAGCTATGGTGGCCAAACAAAAGCTAATAGGGAATCATGAAAAAAAAAAAAAAAAAAAAAACGTTTTTAATTTGGCACGTTTCTAATTCGAATCTTTCTTTCTTTTTTTTTTCTTGAACCATGTTTTATGATATGCCAGAATAATACATACAAAAAATTAAACTCAATTTTTAGCTGGGAGTGAAAGAGCTTACCAGTGTGCTAGAAAAACTCTAAGAAACCCTAGCAACAACATAGTAATGCCTTGGCAACCACACACGGCAAGCACCACTCATTTTCATTTGAAAATGAAGAAATTTAGTTGATAAATATTGCATACTGGACTGCCTGATGCTTTGGCTCATGTACTCATTTTGAGAGAGCGGTGTTGGAAATGGTTGGGCTGGTAATCAGGATTAATTGAATCTCTAGGGGTTCTGGGAAGCAGGGAAGTCCTCCCACCATGTCATTGCTGTTTATGATTTATTCAGTACTTTTGAGGAACTGTGTCATGCAGCAATCTGAGGCACATTTCAAAATGTTCGCCCAGTAGTAGCCCAGTAGCTACTGACCTCAATTGCCTGACCTGAGGGGCCAAAGTCTTTAGAAGATATGAGTCACAAAGGTATTTGTATATCTGAAAACCAATAAAAACGACAAAAAATACATCAAAGAACGTTCCGATGCAAGCGTCTTAATTTATTAACAGCTTTAGATTTACTGTCTTCTTTGTTTCTTAAAATTGTGACACCAAAGAAATAACATTTGTATTTGGAACCTACAAGACGGTGGGAGGATAAGTCAATTTCATTATATTTTCTTAATTACTACACAAATTATAATGTCAACCCAAGTTCTTGTAAAAGAATTATCAGACAAATGTTTATTTAATTAATGAGAAATATGTTTATTGAGAATGACTAGGCCTATAAAAACAAATTATTTGATTATTTTCACCTTACCGTCTAAAGTGTTTTCCCCGTTGTAAACATAGCAGACCGTTAGAAAAATGAAAATATGTCAAAGAAAAAAATATAATCAGGTTAAAAATATCCAGAGGATTTGCATAGAGGTCAAGAAAGGCAGTGACACCTCAAAATTGAATTACCCATTAGATTTTCTCTCTGAGATCTTTCTTTCAGACTTTGACACCTGAGGGGGGCTTTCACGGGAGAGTATTTCATTAAAATTCATGCTGTTGCCATATATGATGGTGTTGCCAGCTTAGATCTCATCACACAGATGAGTCTCTATGTGTTTCCATGATGCTCACAGACAGATACTTGTCCTCACAGGAAGAGAATGTTGCATCTCATTTCATCACAATTCTTTACAATTTATTTTTAAACAGACCTTTATAGTGACTGAAATTGAGAATAGATGTCTACCCATCCATCCATCCATCCATCCATCCATCCATCCATCCATCCATCCGATTTTCAGATAAAATAGGTTCCTGACCCACTTGTACTAAAATTTTCGGTAATGCTTTAGATTACAGCCCAAAAAATACTGTGTAATTAAGATGAATTTACACAGTAAATTTCAGTAATTATAGTGTGCCTATAAAGTACTTACATGCAAGTATAAGGGAACAGTATGTGAAGTTTGGGGAATAAAAGGGTAACAACCAGGAGAAGAATTTAAAAAATAAAATAGAAAGTAATTATAGAAGGGGTGCTTCACTATTATTCACTATTAATTCTACTATTCTGATACAATCTTGTATTTGGGAGCAATTTAGCGATAACATAAACTGCATACCTTTTTGCAATTATTGTGTACCAGTACATACTGTATAGGCTTTTTAAAAATGACAAGGTATATATCTATGCATTTATTTAAAAAACAAATAAAAAAAATGTTTGTTTTTTATAGCAAAAGTGCAGATATTTATGTATGGGCTAACATGTTTCAAGGCAAGAAAAGCTTAGACTACTGCAATTTTTTTTTTTTTAAATATACTGGGAAATCTGGTTTCATGCAGTTACAGGGTAAGTGGTGCTTGTATAATAAATAAAGGTTTCCAATTCAGTGATTTAAAATTGTAAATGCATTTAACTTCATGGAACAAGAGGGTAAGCAGAGCCCAACAACTTTATTATTGAGGTTATTGAGGATCTGGTCCATCTCGACTAGCAATTGATCATGAGACACTCATCCTGGACTGCTCATCCAGGATGGGCCGCCTAAGAGGAGGGTGTCTGTTGTTTAAAGAGCCGAAACATCTGGTGAATCTGAGGTACACTACTGTCGAGAGTTTCTCGAATATTTCCCTCATGCATTACCTAGGAGAAGGGAAAGTACTTTTATGCGGATCAGGTTTTCCTGTATGCCGAGCAACTTTCGTTTTTTCGCTTTTTGATCTAAGTCTGTACCATCTCCGTCCCTAAACCTACCCACAGCCCTGTGGCTTCTACACCAAGTAGTGTTTGGTTGTTGCTTTCCATCAAAGCCTATACCATCTTCGTCCCTAAACCTACCCACAGTAGCCCTATGGCTTGTACACAACATTTGCGGTTGTTGCTTTTGATAAGCTAGGCCTGTAGACCTGTGGTTTGTACACCGTGCAGTGTTCAGTTTTCGATCTAGGCCTATTATAGCTTGGTCCCTAAACCTACCAACAGTAGCCCTATGGACCACTAGCTCAGTCGTTTTTTTTTTTTTTTTTTTTTTTTTTTTTTTTTTTTTTTGATTTGGCATCGCTTCAAGAAAAAAAAAAGCGATCGAAGCGCGTACAAACTTCTGCTCTACCCATTGGGGCCGGGTAGTTAATTTACCTAGATCTAGGTACTATTTGTATTCTCTCTTTCAGCCCTGGGTTCCAGTAGGAACTCCGAGTTATGAGCAATGGTATAGTCTAACAAGCGTCGGCCCGTGCATTCCTTAGACTACCCGCTCTCCTGGTCTAGTGCCAGGAGGGTGGGGGGCTGTTGTAATTGACCTTCAAAAACCTAACCGTGTCAGATGTTCCGAGTTAGTTGTGTTTTGATAGATTATGCAATTCTGCATTTTATATCCAAACACCTTCCCCTTGTTAATGTTAATGTTCATAGCATCAATACAATTGATTTTGTTTTTTCAAAATATAATGACATTTTAGTCTTTCTATCCCATTTGTGATTTTGTTGTTTTGGCTGTTGAAACCTCCTGAGCTCTTATGAGGAATCTGTTTTTTTTGTTTGTTTGTTTTTTTGTTTTTTTTTCCGCTCATGGCCTCATTCTATCTGTCTTTTTTCCATGTGGCTTTTGACTTCTATCATTTAGCAACAGATAAAAGAGAGACAGAGCACATCGCTCTACTGTGGGATTTTACACATTTAGCAGTGAATTTAGTGGTGCCCTGTAGTGTCGCAAGTGGTGCCCTGTAGTGTTGCAAGAGCTGGACAGGTGTGTGTGACCCACTGTACCTAGACATAATCTGTAATTTTGTGGGATTTAATCAATGGATTTAAGCTTTAAAAAAAAACCTTAGAGAGGAAACGTCTCGGTTACGGCTGTAACCCTCGTTCCCTGAGTAGGGAACGGAGACGTTACGTCAAGGAGTGACGGAGAATGGGGGTTTCGCATAGAAAGCCAATCCTCTTCGAGTATTTAACAACGAGCCAATGGCATGAAAATGCCTTGGGGCTGCGGAATTTGCATAGCGTACTCTGTCCCACCGTGTGGGTATAAAAGGAGGAAGTGAACGCAACCGCAGTATGTCTTCGCTGAGGAGCCAAGACTGAACTCAGGCGTCACCCAGCGGTACAGCAGAAGTGGCAGGGAGACGTAACGTCTCCGTTCCCTACTCAGGGAACGAGGGTTACATCCGTAACCGAGACGTTCCCTTTCGTAGTCACTCCGAGTTACGTCAAGGAGTGATGGAGAATGGGGGTCTATGCCATCACGCCATCTTACAGCTGTCTTCCAGTGCTCTGCGAAAGTCTAGACCTCTGACTCACTGAATACCCAAGAGGTCTTACTTTGACACAGAATTAAGGTACACTGGGAAACATATCCCGGAGGGACATGCTACCAGATGCCTACCGAAGGGAGGACTTACGGAACACATATGGCCACTAAGGCTACATATGGAGATCACTGGAGCGCCAACCGCAGGTGGCAGACTTAGCTCCAGGGGTGGCAGATGGCTTGCCGAGGGAAGACACATACTCAGAGAGGCTTACAGTGGAGAAATACACGAGACAGTTACCGTAGGGGAACCGTGCACACGGAGGCACCTAGCCGGCACCAGAGCAAGCACAGTGGTGCCCGCATCATGAGTGCTGGAGGACTCAGGGCTTCAAGGAAGGCTCAACTGAGGAAATATCACACTTATCCAGTCCGAGGAGTGGAATGGCGAGCAAGCGAAGACACTTAAGCGGGTCCAGTACTAGCGGAAGCGAGTACGTGAGAGGACACCGGCTCAATTCGCAGATTATAAAATCTTGCGAAGGTGTTAGGTGTCGCCCAGCCTGCAGCTCTGCAAATGTCTGTTAGCGAGGCGCCATGCGCTAAAGCCCAAGAGGAAGCCATACTCCGAGTGGAGTGGGCCGTCACACCAAGGGGGCACGGTCGACCTTGCTGCTGGTAAGACAAAGCAATGGCGTCCACTATCCAGTGAGACAGCCGCTGCTTTGAGAGAGCCCTTCCCTTCTGGCTCCCCCCATGACAGACAAAGAGCTGTTCTGAGGTCCTGAAACACCGCGTTCTGTCAACGTAGGTGCGGAGTGCACGTACCGGACAGAGCAGTGCCAAGGCTGGGTCTGCCTCCTCCAGGGGCAGCGCTTGCAGGGTCACCACCTGATCCCGGAAGGGAGTGGTGGGAACCTTGGGCATGTATCCAGGCCGGGGTCTCAAGATGACGTGAGAGTAAGCCGGCCCGAACTCCAGGCACGCTTCGTCAACGGAGAATGCGTGCAGGTCCCCTACCCTCTAGATGGAGGCCAATGCAACCAGGAGTGCTGTCTTCATGGACAGAAACTTTAACTCTACCGATTGCAAAGGTTCAAGGGGGGCCTCTGCAGAGCACTTAAAACTACTGAGAGGTCCCAAGAGGGCACGAGGGGAGGACGAGGCGGATTTAGCCTCCACGCTTCCCTCAGGAACCTGATGACCAGGTCGTGCTTCCCAACGGACTTACCTTCCACTGCATCATGTGACGCGGCAACGGCCGCAACGTAAACCTTGAGGGTGGAGGGCGACAGCCTATGCTCCAACCCTTCCTGCAGGAAGGAAAGCACGACACCGATCGAGCATCTCCGGGGGTCTTCTCCGCGAGAAGAGCACCAGCTGACGAAGAGGTTCCACATCAACGCGTAAAGGTGTCTTGTGGACGACGCTCTAGCGGAAGTGATGGTTGCTGCCACCACAGGTGGCAGCGAACTCAAACCTGCCTCGTCCCGTCCAGGAGCCATACATGTAGCCTCCACAGATCGGGACGAGGGTGCCAGAGAGTTCCCCGTCTCTGAGTGAGCAGATCTTGTCTCAGAGGAATAGGCCAAGGAGGTGCTGTCGCGAGGAGCATGAGTTCGGAGAACCACGTCTTGGTGGGCCAATAAGGGGCTACCAGCAGGACCTGCTCCTCGTCCTCCTTGATCTTGCACAACACCCGTGCAAGGAGGCTCACTGGGGGAAACGCATACTTGCGCGGGCCCCGCGGCCAGCTGTGCGCCAGCGCATCTGTGCCGAGCGTGCCGTCGGACAGGGAATAAAACTGGGCGCAGTGGGATAAGTCCCGGGAGGCGAACAGGTCTATCTGTGCCTCCCCGAACTGGTCCCAAGTCAGCTGGACCATCTGGGGATGGAGTCGCCATTCGCCGGAGATAGGGCGGACCCGTGACAGCTCGTCGGCCGCCAGGTTCCGGTCTCCTGGAATGTACACAGCACGAAGGAACCTCAGGTGCTTCTGACTCCGTAGTAGGAGGTGGCGAGCGAGCTGCGACATCCGACGTGAGCGTAGACCACCCTGGTGGTTGATGTACGCTACCGTAGCGGTATTGTCTGAGCGGACAAGTACTTGTTGACCCCTGAGCAGTGCTCGGAAGCGGTGCAGGGCTAGGCGTACTGCCAGCAGCTCGAGGCAATTGATGTGCATGAGGCGCTGGGGTCCTGTCCAGGAACTCGCAGCTGCATGCCCATTGCACATGGCACCCCAACCCGTGGTAGATGCATCCGTGGAGACAACGAGATGCCTGGAAACTCGCTGGAGAGGGACACCTGCCCGAAAAAAGCTGAGGTTCAACCATGGGAAGAAGGTTCGGCGGCACACTGGAGTCACTGGAACTCGGAGCGAGCCACGATGCCATGCCCACCTCGGGACTCGATCGCGAAGCCACAGCTGAAGCGGTCTCATATGAAGCAATCCGAGTGGCGTCGCCGCGGCTGCGGATGCCATATGCCCCAGGAGCCTCTGAAAAGTTTCAGTGGAACCGCACTCTTGCCCTCGAACTGTCGAAGACAAGTCAGCAGTGTGTGCGCGCGCTCGTTCGTGAGCTGCGCGGACATGGCGACCGAGTCTATCTCCATACCGAAAAAAAGAGATCCTCTGCACGGGGCAAAGTTTGCTCTTCTCCCGGTTGACCTGAAGGCCCAGACGGGCTAGGTGCCGGAGCACCAGGTCTCTGTGTTCGCAAACCTGTTCTCGAAAACCTGTTCTCGAGAGTGTGCCAGTATCAGCCAATCGTCGAGATAGTTCAGGATGCGAACCCCGTGTTCGCGAAGGGGAACAAGGGCTGCCTCGACGATCTTCGTGAAGACGCGAGGGAACAGAGCTAACCCGATTGGGAGAACCGTGTACTGATATGCCTGGCCTTCGAAAGCAAACCGAAGAAACGGTCTGTGTCGAGGCAAAATGGAGACATGAAAGTACGCGTCCTTCAGGTCGATTGCTGCAAACCAATCCTGAGGCCGAACGCATTCAAAAATGTGTTTGGCTGTGAGCATTTTGAACGGCATTCGATGGAGAGTGCGGTTCAAATTGCGCAGATCCAGGATCGGTCGTAACCCACCGGTCTTCTTGGGGACAGTGAAGTAGGGGCTGAAAAACCCGGACCTCACCTCGGCAGGAGGGACCGTCTCGATTGCACCCTTCGCCAGCAGGGTCGCAATCTCCACTCTCATAACCGGGGCATTGCCACCGACCATAGTAGAGCGAACTCCCCTGAAACGGGGAGGAGACCGTGCGAACTGAATCGCATAGCCAAATCTGATCGTTCTGATGACCCAGCGGGACAGGCCGGGGAGCTCTAGTCAAGCTCCCAGGAACTGAACCAGCGGGGTCATGCGAACCACAGACGTCCCTCCGGAGGGGTAGCGAGGCGGAGCGACCGGCATGCGTACGGGAGATACCACGTGCGGGTGCATAGTCGGCCTGACCGTAATGGTAGCAACGCAGCGGGGCTGTGGGGCTAGTACGGGCAGGGGCGCCTCCTTGCGACCATCTCCACGGCACGGCCCGGTGCTGCTGGGGCTGGACAGGAGGGGGCGGGAGTCGCAGGAGGGCGCATTTGGCGGCAAGCGGACTGAAGCATCTTGAGCCGGCGGCTAGTTGCAGCAGAAACCGCAGGGTCAGAAAAAAGCTACAGTCCGCTTCTGGGTGGCCGAGAACTGTTGGGCAGCGTTCTCGACCGCGCCGCCGAAGAGGCCAGTCTGGGATATGGGGAAGTTGAGGAAACTGGTTCACTCAGCCTTGCGCACATCAACCAGGTTAAGCCAGAAATGTCTGACCACGCATGTGGACATCACCTGACTCAGGGAGCATGCGGTCACCTTCGTCGCTCGTAGAACAAAGTCGGTGATGGCAGGCAGCTCAAGGATGAGCCCTGAATCAGCCCTACCCTTGTGCATGTCACTGCACACCCCAAAGGATGGCAATAACACACAGTGAGGTGGCAGCCTGCCCCGCAGCTCTATAGGTCTCGCCACCGGGGTAGACAAGAACCTACGGCATGGGGGGGGGGTGATCTGGGTTGCCACACCAGGTGGAGGCGCTCTGGGGACACCTAAGTGTTGTCACAGAACACTCCACAGGGGGGAACCCCAGTGCACCATAGACTGCGGCCTCTGCAAGGGCAGAGAAGGCGGAAGAGGTCGCTGAGCCTCTTCATGCACATCCGGGTAGAAAGGATTTTGGTTCGCCACCCCCAAAAACCAATCATCAGCCTAAAGTGCTCGGGACATGGCAGAATTTTCCACATACCTAACACTCGTGGCAGCCCGGGAAGCATAGCTGTGAACTCTGAACTTAAGTCGCTATGCTAGCACATCCGAGGACAGCAGCACGCACTCCAGAGAACTACAGCTCACCTTGTGATGCGGCAATAAACATGATTTCATCAACTGGGGGACCAAATGAGAAAGCGGGCCCTATTATTTAAAAAAAAAAAATTTTTTAATTTTTGGCAGCCGCGAACTCACTCGGGACCATGTGGGTTGCAACGTGAAAGACCATTGCGATGGTCACGCTCCCACTGAGAGAACGTGACACACCCACGAGCGCTGTCTGAGCGTGATCAAAGCCCAAACACGTCAAACAGCGCTCGCGCCCATCAGCTGATTCATCAGAATATCGCACTCAGGAATACACGGGCAGTTCGTCTTTAAAAAGACGCGTCTTTAAAAAGACGTGCCGCGTGCACACTCTTTCAGTGAGAGGAAAAAACTCCGCGGATGTTGAAGCGACCAGGGAGAGACACACACACTGGCAGACCACTGCTCAGATCAAAGGCAATGTGAAACTCGCTGGATACCGCCGTCACACCAACACCAGAGAGTTTGCTCGTCTCGAAGAGGTGAGTCACAGTAGTAAACTCAGATTGTGGCTTGTGGAGTGAAGAAGTTCTCTTGGCTCCGAAGCGAAAACATACTGCGGTTGCGTTCACTTCCTCCTTTTATACCCACACGGTGGGACGGAGTACGCTATGCAAATTCCGCAGCCCCAAGGCATTTTCATGCCATTGGCTCGTTGTTAAATACTCGAAGAGGATTGGCTTTCTATGCGAAACCCCCATTCTCCGTCACTCCTTGACGTAACTCGGAGTGACTACGAAAGGGAACTAGGGTTTGTTTGCTTGATAATTATCATTTTTTATCATTATCACCTACCATCTCTTGGTATAAAACATAAACTTATATTATGAATCATTTAGACATTTCTAGACCTCTTTCTGTGATAAGCGAGCCACATCACATTTTCACTGAGGTTCACACCGTTTAAACTGCTGAAATATTACCTCGTTACCTGGTTTTAACAGCCTACTGTGATATTATGTACCATTCATGACAAATGGCTTCTTTATGTCTGCTGCTTCCTTACTCAGTTGTTTGCTAATCTAGTCGGGCCGTGATTTAGTAGCCCTGTGTAACTGTGAAGCCAGTGGTGCTGATTTAATTATAGCTGTGAGTTGAAAACAGTCCACTGGGTTACTTTCAGACTCACCACTCATTGAAGCACTGAAAATAATGCAGACAGAGAGGTGCATTTAGTCCTACAGTCCGCTTAACTTAACCTTTCACATCCGATTTGACAAAGTGATTCTGTAGCGCGTATTTGACTTGGCTCTCTGGCTTCAAAGCAATCAGCACGACCCTTTTGCAGGCCAAACGTTTCTGTCTCTTCCTGTCAGGAAACTAATTCATTAGATTTGACAATTCCCTCACAGCAAACACCCTCCAATGGGAAAGTACCACACAGACTATGGGTTGATGGGTCGAAATATGTCAGAAAAGTTGGCAGAGTGAAAAATGAGCTATTATTGTTATTTAATTGTGTATCTTGCTGATATCAGGGGTCAGCGTGATTTTCTCAAGACAGACATTGTCCTGGATCAACATATTTTGTTGATCCTGTATCAACATTTCTGTCCCAAAATGTTGTCCCTACCCCTAAACCTAACCCTACCCATGACTTTTCCCTAAAATCAGAGGGTAATGAAAAGTTAATAACACTGATGTTTAAAGGAGCACTCCGACTTTTTGGGACTTCAGCCTATTCATCTTATCCCCTAGAGTTAGATAAGTTCATATATACCTATGTCATAAGTCTGTTTGACACACCCACCGCTAGCCTAGCTTAACACAGACTGGATGTAAATGGTTGCAGCTAGCATACTAATCCAAATAAGTGACAAAATAACACATTTTCCTATTTACATGTGATTTGTATAGTCACTGACTGTACAAATAATAAGGCCATATGAGACACAGACATCTTTTAATCGTATAAATACTGGGAACTATATTTTCTGAAGGCGAAGCACTGCTACTTGGGCAGAGTGATAACCACATCACCTGAGACGCACCATGACGAGGAGCAGAGAGTTCGCTTAGAGTTGGAGTAGTTGAGTCAGCAATTACTAGATAGAAAAGCATAGTTTATCATGGTTGTTCGCTTTATTGTATGAGCTGTGACAATAAACAGGGGAGACCAAATAATACCATGATGTTTCATTGAATTCCAAAAAAAAAACGCATCCTGATTTATAAATAGCACAGAATATGAATAAAGAATTATTATTACAGGAATCGATATATTTTAAATGCAATTTATTATCTGAACCAAATGTATTCAACAGCATATAATACAGTATAATTGTATTACAATAGGCTAGAATAAAGGGAAAGTAATAGCACAAAGCAAATTGTTTTTGCACAATGAACCCACAGCCTAACGTACTGGACAAGGTCACTGTTTCTCAAAAAAAACAAAAAAAAAAACAACTCAGATTCATTAGCAAGGTGAAGGCTACAGTCCTTAGTTTATAGCTCCGCACATTTGTTACTGGGGCGATAGAGCGCATTTGTGATAAAACAATACTAACCTTAGAGCCTGCTCACTATATCGCGTCTTTTGCGCGCTCAAGTTTGTTATTTCAAATGTAGGCGCGCAGGGTGCAACATGCTCATTTTTTCCAAAAACGCTGCATCAAGATAAAAACATATTCATACCCTATTCATATAATAGTGTCACTAACGTTACATTAGATCTGGCTAATGGCACTGTTACAGTAGGTCATCTAAAAACATAACGGAACACTTACCGCAGCCGCTGGTGATCTACTTTGTCCTGTCTGTGCTATCGATGGGATGGCCGTATCCTTCAGCACACATTTATGGTCCGTGTGCCAAATTGCATTTTTTCAAAATAGTCGTCCTCAGTGAAATGTACCGAGCAAACATAATGTCCCTTGATAATCTCTTTAGGTGTGTTTGGATCAACATCCAGAGCAAGTAGCCATTTCCTCATCTGGTCAGCGTTTTTAGTTCATGGTATAACCTCCCCTGTTTATTGTCGCAGGTCTTTACAATCCAGCGAATACCCATGACTGTAAACTAGGCTTTTAAAGGGGGGGTTGACTGCGATTTCACTTTTTTCATTTTAAATAGTGTTAAATAGTGTTAAATAGTGTAAGCAGAGATATCATCTTTTAAAAACCAGGAAATGTAAACGCCTACAAAAACGACTCGATTGGGACTACAGCTGGGTTATGGTACGTCACTAACCCACACATTTGCATCAACCACTCCCTTCGGAATATGCAGGAAAGGGCATGCGCATATTTCTGCAGCACGTCGAGTGAGTTGTGTTCACCCAGCTGACAGGTCTTCTGTGTTCGAGCTTCCCACGGATGTTACTTCGTCAACAATGGACACAATTTATGTTTGATTATATTCCTGAAAGTGACGATCGTAATCTAGTGTTGTGACGGTGAGGATTTTTTCTCACCAGTTAATCGACGTGTGACAACACCGGTAATACCGGTGTCTCACCGGCGGGGGCTTTTAAATCGCTAATTTAAAGGCAAACGTAAAATGCGCACGTTTTCACCGGCATACATAATGGTGCGGTAGTGCGGGAAAAAACTCTTTTGTTATTGTGCCCTGAATATGCGCTAGTTTGAAAATTAAACTAACTTTCACTTTTAAATTAGCGTCAATTCATCCTTGACTTGGAGTTTGATTGACAGACATGTGATCTGACAGGATCAGTCAGAAAGCAGTCAGGAGAGTAGATACGTCGAAAGAGACGTGAAACAGAACTCGATACCGATGCGCGTCTTTTCTGTGGGTCGTGTGTGTGTTTTAATAGGCAGGATTTAACGACAACTGCATAATTGCGTTCAATATTTTTAAGGCTTTAAATTTTTTTTTTCACATGCCCACCGCGGTGGGCATGTCATGAAACCAGTGTTGCGACTGAACACCGGTAACACCGACTACCGCGGCAAGCCTATCGTAATCTAGCTCTCTGTGCTGCGCATTTTACGGAAGATAGCTTCCAGAATCTCCATGAGTTCAATGCAGGATTCAAGAAGAAACTGTTAATAAACCATGAAGCAGATCCAACTTTAAAACCAGAGGCAGCAGTTGTTGGGCCACAACCTGTAAGTAGGCTAAGACTTAATCGTTTTAAATGTATTTGCATGTATAATTCCAGACGTAACGTTAGCCTGTGTTTTATTTATTTATTTTTCCAAATGCCAGCGTTGGCTTTATAGCCACTAGGCTACTAGTTATGCTAGTATTTTGTGTCTACGACAAATGCGTACAAACATTATGGACCTGAATTTTGTATAAGTACTAATGTTGTAAATGTATTTTTCATGTGCATATGCTTTATGACGTTATTTTCGATTTGATCAAGAACGTAAACTTGCCAACGCTGTTTGTGTTTAACATTAGTCAGACTGATCTCATGAAGTAGCGTGTGTATGACACGCCAATTCGTATTTGCATTTTTGGCGTGCTATCAAGACGCATAATCGCTTTTCAGCGTGTTTATGAACGCCGTTGACTTAACGTTATATAAATATATGACTAACCTCAACCCTGTCCCTAAACTTAACCGTCACTTGGGTTAATGGCATTTATGACTGTTCCCTTACCATCCTAGTGAAAAAAAAGATATGACTTACCTCAACCCTATCCCTAAACTTAACCGTCACTGGGGTTAATGGCATTTATGACTGGACATTTGACGCGCGTGTACAGACACGCGGAATGACGCCGACGTTAATGGCGTAGACAAACACGCATACACGCGGATACACGCGGATAGCTCAAAATGCGTAGAGATAACACGCCACTTGACTCGAAAGTGGCGTGTATGTTTACGCAAAAGTCGTGATGTCATGTTGCATTAGTAGCCAGTCAGTTGCTATCGTTGCCAGTCAGATGCTATTGTGTAAAACAAACGTGTATATGGTTAAAAAATGTGGCAAATTATCATTCAGAAACGTTTAGTAAGAGCCGTGTGTGGTGAGGTTCTGCTTGACTTCATCGCGGCTTTCTCGGTCTGATTCTGCCTCACTGCTACTGCAGTCTCGGCATCATTATTTACATGTATCCAACGTCTATCTATGTCTATGGTATCCACCTTTGGCATGCCTGTTTCGCCCGTAAAGGTAATGGGCGTTAACCTTCCGGACAACGTGAGCGACAGTTTAGCCAATCACAACACACCCGCCCAAACGAAACAATCTGAGCCCACAACGTGTTTCTGAGGGAGTGGTTTCATAGACTCAGGAAGTCAACCGCTCGTTCAGAGAACAGAGGAGAGCGCGGCTGACAATAAAGGTGAAGTTTATGAAAAATAAGACTTTTTAAAAAAGAAAAACCACGAATACATGTTATATTGCACCCCATAAACACAATCATGCAAAGAAAAAACATTGTCGACATGTCGAGAAGACACTGTTTTCTGTGCTGCGAAGCAAATCCACTTTGCATGCACTTCCAAAGGATGAGGACAAGGAGGACCCAGGTCCAAATAGGTATGTATGGTAAAACTGACATCAGCGTTGCTGTATACAAGGGTTGAGAAAGCGTCCGGTGCATTGCATGTGGACACTTTAACCATTACTAATTCTCAGATTATAATCAGGTAACTAGGTCAGTAAAAGTTGTGAGAATTACAGTAAAAGTTCAATAGGATAAGAAGGTGTCAAGGCAAAAAGAAAAGGTAAAATTGTTTTTATTCAAAGCAGTAGCTTCAGAGGTTTTTATTTATTAAATATACCATCTGCTGAGCAACAGGAGAGACTTTGGATGTTTTATATATCAGTCTCTGGGACCTTTTGAAGAAAAGGAAGAGAAATGCGGAATATTGAAAGAGAAAGATTTTGTAACACAGGGAGCTAGATGCTTGATCTCTTTGGCAAAGCAGCACATTTGCTCTATTCAGATTTTTGAGAACATTTGCAATCGTAATAATCCAGTCCAATGAAGGGTTGCATTCAGAGGCATCTGGCTGTCAGGACCAATAATGTTCCAATTACAATTATAGTGCTGTGAGGAGGTTTACAGGTTGGAGGTTTGTATTATAGCAGTTCCTCTGTACACTGATATCAGACTTGCATACTTTTCTAAAAGCAATAAGCCTCTACTGAAGGTTTCTATCATCATGTCCCTAATATTGGTACCCTTGTCAACAAGATGACTAGTATAACTCCATCATAGTTAAATTAGCATTGCTTTACTCCAAAAAAAGCAACAGCCTGCTTTGTACTCCTCCCTTATCTGTGGTCATGACCCAGTTTAAAATCCGCCTAGTAACAGTGTGCTCAGCAGTGACACTGGAGAGATGACATGACCCCTGGTTTACCCAACAGATCTGGAGTTAAACTTACAGAAAGTCTATGGGGGGATTTACGGTGAACTAATATTTATGGATGCACCAATACAAATATTGTAGATTGAAGAAAAGTGTGTAGTTCAATCGGATATGACAATAGGAAAGGAAGTTACAATTAATTAATGATTAATCGATTAATTGATCATAAATTGCAACATGTGTATGTGTAAGTAAAAACAATGAACTATTGTGTGATTTATGTATAACGAGTGGTTCCCTATTATTACAGGAAGGCAGTTTATTGATCACATGATGATTTCATTAAGTTTTCTGTGCTCAAATATCCAAAGCGTTCATCCAGAAAGCTGCCTCTCAGACAGTGACAATCTTCTCTTTCATGTCGTCTTGTGCTTTAACGAGCATATTCACACAAAATTGTCAAAATGCCTGTATAGGCGTGAAACATATAGGGCCCTATCTTGCACCCGGTGCAAAACTGACGCATGTATCATATTTGCACCCACGCAAAGCGGGCTTTTTCCCTCCACAGACGCACGTCGGTAAACTAGGGAATGAACTTGCGCTTCCTGTGTCCAATCGTGCCACTGACCAGACAAAACCTGGTCTAAAGTCAGTGGCGCGTTGCACGTTGTTCATAATGCTATTTTAAGCGCGCAGGTTTTGCCATAATTTAGCGGGTGTGGGGGGTTGTGAATGCTGTAAGGTGCCGATATCCCTCCGCCATGTATCCCTGATGGTAGGCCTTTCCCTGATCCAGAATTGAAAACCATCGGTAGCCTCCCAGGGTGTCAATGAGGTCCTGGATCCGGGGAAGTGGATGTCGGTCTGGGACTGTCTTCTGGTTTAACAATCTGTAGTCTATGCACAGTCTCAGCGTGCCATCTTTCTTCCGAACGCACACCACCAGGGCTGCATATGGAGACTTCGATTTGACCACCCAACCACGAGCTAGTAAGTCGTGAACGTATTCCTTCACCTCCTTATATAGGGGTTTAGGGATGGAGGCATAAGCTCGCTGAACAGGGATATCATCCTTCAGGTTAATCGTCAACTGTAAGCTTGGGATGCACTCAATATCATCATCTCCGTGAGCAAACACGTTGGATTCTTGGTAAAGCATGTCTTAGACTAATTTCTGCTGTTCTTCTTTGAGATGGCTTACACTGACCGGTGGATGCCACAAGCTGTCTGCCCTGTGGACGTCCTCATGTTCTTGGGAACCTGTTTCATCTCCACGGCTCACTGGTAAGTCACCTCTGTTTACCAAGTCTTGCTGCTCCGTTTCAATAATCCTTGATATTGGCTGAATACTTCCTAGGGATTTATGCCGTCTGATAGTGACTTCACAAGCAGTAGGGTTTCTCAGGGGAATCCTAACATAGAGCCGCCGGTCTGTCCCCTCTAATTCCATCAAACCTTCTCCAACGTCTAGTTCGGTTAACAATGTACTCTCCTCACTGGACTTGAACAGTCCTACTGGCTCAGAGCATTCCAAGCTAACTGTAACTTCACACTTAATATGGGTCACCTGACCGGGTGGTACGACCACATCTCTAGGGCCAACTGTGACAATAGCCCCGGGGTAAACATTGGGTTGTTCCTGAATGAAGCTCACTATCGCGTTGGCTTATTCGCCTTTTATGTCCAGGGCCATCTTTAGGAGTTCTGCAAAAGCACATAGACCCTGCTCTGTGTTCTTTTTTCCTCTTATTATCTCCTTGACCACATTAACACCCAGCAATGGCCGTTCTAATGGCATCTTCCCCACGAGGAAAGGCACTTGAATAGCCAAACTTGGATCATCATTCCCGGGCAGGTTCACTGTCAATTCTACCCATCCCTCAAATGGCAATGGTTCTCCATTAACAGCTGAGACGTTGAAGTCACCCCCATCGACTATTTCTGACAGTGGTTGTAGAGCTTGATCTGGTAAGTATTTACTCTTCCAGTTGCAGTAGATTATACTAACTTGCGCTCCTGTGTCCAGTAGAGCAGTTACTGCAAACCCATGAATGTGGCACTTGAGGGTGGCTTTCTTTTCAATGAGCTGGGCTACTCGGTTACAGGAACTTTGTCTTTGATTTGGCGAATCAGGTGTCCTACCCATCCAATCATCATTTTTTTCTTAGGCTGGAGCTGTGATTGCTCGGTCACTGTTCGCCCCTCATCAGTGGCCGCTGGTCGTTTCCCGACCCCTTTTCCCTTCTTAGACAGCCCACCGCACGATTTCCTTCCACACCACACACAAAGCAATGACTGCAAGAGTTAACATCCTTGCTACTACATCTGGGACACAATCGTCAACGTTGCCTTCGCTGCAACTGGAAATCGATGACTTTGCACGGACCTTCTGTCGTTCTTTCCTTTGTAATTGATTCAACAGTCTTGGTAAGAGCTTCAATTTGCACACTTAACCGACGAATCGTCTCAGTTTGGTCGTTTTGTCTACAGGAATCAGCGTCTTTACCTCGGCTGGACTCCCACTGGGCGCTGAGGGCATTCGACACTTTCCGTCGTGTAGCTTGTCCCAACCGACGTTGTCTTTCACTTTTGTCACTTGCTATCTGGGTTACTTGGCGCAGGAGTGCCTCATCTGTCACCAGTCGATTCGTAAGCAGAGGTTTCAATTCAGTACGTAAGTGGTTGTACTTTGCACCCATGCCCTGATAAATCGTCCTCAGAACCACATTTTGTATGGTTTGTTCATCATACTCCAGGTCTGTGACAGCTTGTTTGGACAGGAAAATTAGTTTCTGTTTCAGTCCAACTAGTCTATACAGGAATTGTTGAGGAGTTTCATTGTCATTCTGTTTACCGCACATTAACTCCTGGAAGAGCTCAGAGCTACTTCTCTCATTCAGATGCGACTGAAGGAAACTGTTTAACTCTAGGATTGTTAGTCCCTCTTTGTTTACTAACATGTCCTTAAAGTTTCCTGGCTTAATGACTCTCAAGACCCCTCTGATGATGTCATTTTCACTGTTAGCTGCAAGTCCCTCATCTATTTGCTTGGTTACACTTGTGTAGCTTAAATCAGAAGTACTGTCACCAATCTACCCCCCTTGAACTTTGAACTCTCTGTGCTGAAATGGCAGTAGCTGAAGGTCACGGAGGGAGATTATACTTTCCCTTTTTCCACTGGTGGGCTCAGCAGCTACATTCACAGGTAAGCTACCGCTACTTTTGGGAAATTCTGCTTTACTTGGATTAGCCTCGATCTTGTACTGTCCTAATTTTCGCCCTAACTCTTCATTGCAGTCTACCAATCGGTTATACTCCATCGGCTGTGCCTGCATGTCAGTGGTGGGTGTAAGTTGTTGTGGTGGTGTAAGTGGGACAGTGTCATGCAAAACCGTTTTTACATTCTGTTTCTGGATTATCACATCAACATTGTCTTTTAACAGTAACAATTGAGACAACCCTCCATCCTCTAAGACAATCACTGTTCATGTACTCAACAACATACTCAAAGCAACACTCTTCATCAGTTACATCCAACCTGTGCTTTCCTGGTGCTGCAGTTGGCTCCAGACAATCCATCAGGCTGATCAGTTCATCATGGGTGAGTTGATGCAGTCTTTTCTTGATTTCCCAAACTGTTGCTTTTCTCTCGCTCGAAGTCATCTTGTCATCTTATTCAGCTGCTGATGGGTTCACAAAATCTATAGCACGCCCGTCTTCTGACTGGCGTTGCTGCAGTTAATTATTTCTGTTAGATAAAACAAGGAGACAGACAAAGTTGTGCTGTTATCTGCAGTCTGAATCGCTCTGTAATGGCTTCATTTCAATAATTCAAAAATTATGTTTATATTTTGTACCAATATGTCACAATATCTTGTCACCTTACATGTGACACAATCAAACAATACACCAATAAACAGGTTACATCACTCTTCTAGTGTCTTTCTTTTCATACTCAGATAGTATTTTTCTCTAATAACTCAATACTCTTTCCCTTAAAGCATACATCACCATGTAACAGACTCTGTTGCCTGTGCAAATTTATCCTACTAAATACTGGTGTAACTAAAGATAGATGAGCAAACCATTTAAACTGAGTTACAGTACAGCAGATATAATTAATTGAAAGATCATTAAACATTCAAATTAGGGCTGGGCGATAAAACGATTATTAAACGATAAACGATACTTTTTCTCGATAAAACGATATCAAGAGGTCGATAAATGTTCGATAATGTTTATGCACCAAAAGCGGAACGAAACTCATTTGAACCGCGCGCGCCACACAGAGCATTTATCCGCTCGGCTCAAAGTCCAAACATCAGTGAGCGCAGCGCTAGCTCGCAAGAGCAGACGCGATTGCTTTGATCATCTCGCTCAAGACATCCAGCGAGAAGCGCTTGAGTTTAGCGAAGAACACAGATGTCAAGTTTAAACCAGTTTAGGGCAGATAAAACACCGCTGACAAAAAGGAGAAACAGAATCTGAATTGATACTGAATCCATTTAGCCTACCATGGATTTACTGCAAGGTTAGCCAAGTAATATTAACTGCACCATGAAATGTGGGATATATATATTTAATTGTATAATATTATTAATGTAGATAATTCATTAAATGTCTTATGGAATATAAGTACAGCATTTAATAATGTATTTAACTGTTAGGCCACTGTTTTCATACAAATACCACAGAAACCATAAAGTTACATTTTGCCATGATAGTGAGGTGCTAAGTTATAGGCTATGCCTGGTTTTGTCTGTGGTTATCATCATCTAAATGCATGAGACTGGATGACCAATGGTTAATTTTAATACAACTCAGTCAGAATGTTACATTTTACCAAATAAAAATGTGGTCGTTACATTTAAAAAAAAAAAACAAAAAAAAAAACAGATGTTGCTGTTTTTGTTAATGAACATAAATTTAACATTAGCTTAGTACTTGAGTTAGGGTGCAGATTTACTGTCAAATATGCATTTTGAGATAAAACATGTAATTTGAATATTGCAGCCTGCACTGCAAACTGTGCTGAAGAAATATTTTTCTATCGAGATATTTATTTTAAGGAAAAATGTTTGAATGTTCTACCTCATATTTGTGAAATGTTTGGCAAGAACCTGTTTGGCAAGTGTTTGTCATGATCTGACAATAAACAGTAGTTTAAAACCACAATTTACGCTCTGGTTAATATAACTTTCACTTAGGAGCAAAAATCTGCCTGTAAACTTGAAAGAAATAAAGATTTATTATCGATATTGACTGATATAAAAAAAAAAATTAGCGTGAAAATTTTTTTGGCCATATCGCCCAGCCCTAATTCAAATATCAACAGTAACCAATATAATACATAGTATGCAAAGATATATAACATTCAACAATTAACATTACAAATGTATGTAGGTATGTGAACTGACCTAAACGAGCGCTTTGTTCCCGCGGCTGTGTTCCCAGCAGGTATTCGGCGCAATACGCGTTGGTGACTAAGGAAATCTGTCGTATCTTTGCTTTGTGAATACCTCTAAAGCCCATATAGACGCTTTCATATAGAGCTGGCCCAAAGTTAACTTCCGTTCTGTTCGTTTATTAGTGTTTACTGGATAATATGGCATTGACTACAAATGCAGTGAAAGTTAAGGTGATGAGCAGGTTGTTGAGCTGTGGGGTGCAACCTGACCTAGGGAGCAAACGCAATTTTTAAAAATAAAAATATCAAGGTTTCCTATGAGGGAGACGGCGGTAGCTATGTTTATCTGATCTGAGTGATAACCGGTACAGTGTTTCCCATACATTTATTAGTGGCAGCCCACCACATTATCAGCGCTGACCGCCACATATTGATTTCCGTATTTTTAACAATTTAAGATGGGAAAAGTCGTAATTGACAATAGAGTTGCGTGCAGCGCATATTCGCACGCTCTCGATGTGACACTACCATGGGTCTGGTAGTGTCACATTTCAGTTTGGCCAGGTAACATTTATTTTCTTTGACTGGCAAAAAATACCAGCTACTAAGGTTATTTACTCGTCATGGATTGTCTCCGCAAGTCTGCCGGAAGTTAAGTTTGGGCCAGATTAAGGCACATGCGCAGTACCGTTTATTTATGTTGTCACTGCTGAAAGCGTCTATACTAGTGACGTAAATTACGTCATCACGTTGATTCTGACGTTCAAATTTCCTAGATAGCCGTAGTAAGAAGAAAGTTATAAGCAAAGCAACATTTCTCTCGTGTTTGGCATCAAAATCCGCTATGAAGGGGAGAATCTTTTTGTTTCAAACCCAATACTTTTGAAAGATTATACATTTAACTTGAATTAGGTTAAGTTTGGGATTGATTGTAACATTCGCATGTGTTTTTTACGATCCGCAAGTGACGTTGTTGTCAAAAGCAGAATCAGCCATTCGATAATATTGGGTTCCAAAACTTCTCCCAGTTTTTAAAATAATCGTCAACTATTTTACTAATCGTTTTGTTGACAGAATTGTCTGATTTTTAGCCAGAATTACAATAAATTTGTATTTTTTGATGGAAACTCTGTCTTTTTAGATCTAGTGATGTAAATTAATCTCTATCTATAAGCAGAAGTAAAATTGCTTTGTAGTTGTAGATTAAAATTAAATAATAATATTTTACCATTTAAATTGCTTGCCAGCATTTAGTCAAGAAATGGTCTACTAATGAAACAATGAAATTCATGTGTCAATGCCAATTGTCTGGAAAGATATGTGGATTGAACTTTCTTAAATATTATCTGATTTTAATCATTTAAAAACCATTTTAAGGTATTTTTATTATAGATAATATCATATGATGATGGTAATCATATGATATGGTAATGATTATATATGAATTTTCTTCTAGTATTGATTTTTTTTTTTTTTTTTTTTTTTGTCGTCACATATAATGTATGTATCTACATATACATATATGCTACATATATTTCAGTCTTGTAACCCTTGGCGATTGCTTTACACATCACTTTTTATGCTCTAAACAATATAAACATCACATTAGTTTGGGTTTTCAGTGTGCTGCTGGAGCCTTTAACCATTTACATTATGCAATATACCAGGCCTCGCGCGGGACAGCCGTGAGTGAAACTTAATTTTCATAAACACAACACGGTCTCTATTTAACATCTTAACTTAACTCAGGAAATATATAACCCTCTCAAAACAATGAATACAGGCCTTAACATATTGAATCATGTTTTTTTTATGTCCATGGTGACTGATTTCACCCACCTGTTAGATAAAACGAGGAGACAAAGTTGAGCAGTTATCTGTTGTCTGATCGCTCTGTAATGGCGGCTTCTTCTCCGCGACTCAGTTACTCACTTAGTTCCCGATCAGCACACTGTCTCCACCTATTGTCCACTGTGAGTATCACTCATCACAAATTTAACATAATAACAGTAATTGGAATAATATCATAAACACAATAAAATAAAATAAAATACATACAGAAAAATATAATCATTCCTGTGACAATACATACAAGGTGTCACAGGTGCACAACGCGCATACACTTTGATTCTCTCATCAACACAAATGCAGCAGTTTTTTTTTTTTTTTTTTTTTTTTTTTTTGCAAATCATACATTATAATAAGGAAAAGTATTAGCACATGAGGGAAATCATTGTGGTTTACATGAAGATGAAAAAAACTAATAACCCATTTTTGAAGACTAATTTGAAGGATCAGACCTGTTTGCCCAATAGTGGCAAGAGATATGTATATAATGTTTATCCGACGCTAATTTGGGTGAGTGTCTCCCATACCCATACAACATCTCTTCCCTGTCTTTCACTGCCCTGACAAGATTGAATCAAATCAGCGTCGGTTAAACATTATGGTGTCTTGCCACTATTACTAAATGCATAGATATGTACAGTATGCACTGGTACACAATTATTACAAAAAAGTAATAGCTAAATTGCTCCCAAATGTAAGATTGTTGTATCATAAGTATTAATTAATAGTGAATAATAGTGAAGTACCCCTTAGTTCTGTAATTACTAAGAGTATGAATATATTTTTTTAACTCTTCTCCTGGTTGTTACCCTTTCATTCCCCAAACTTCACATATTGTTCCCTTATACTAACATGTAAGAACTTTACAGGTACACTATAATTACAGAAAGTTACACTGTAAATTCCTCTTAATTACACAGTACTTTCTGGGCTGTAATCTTAAGCGTTACCAAAATAGCTTATCATATCATGTAAAACCATGTAAATTATACTTTGTTCTCAAATTGTTAATACAACATCAGCATTGCATGACTACATGTAATGTCCTTCTGATATGTATCCTTGTTTTTGCATGGGTCCAGTTATAGTCTCTTTTTTTTCTGTAGCCACTCCGAAGTCCGAACGAAGTCTTTTGCATTTTACAACGGACCTTTCTAGTTGTCACTGGTGATTGTCATTTGAACCTTTCTGTATCAAATTAATATGTTTAATTAGTGCTGTGAGAATTATAGTGTTGCAGTTGCATTTCCTGCATTTACTACTACTATATATATATATATATATATATATATATATATATATATATATATATATATATATATATATATATTTTATAAAACAAAATACTCTGTCATTTTTGATCAATTTAGAAAATAATGAAAAGTATTTGAAGAGTTCAGATGCAAAAGCCTCTAAATGCCATTTGAAATTTTCTTCTAAAATGACCATTTTTATCAAGCTTGTATATTTAAGTTCAGTAATTTCACTTAAATGGCAATGAAGATTACCTATTAATTGTCATTTAAGTGAAATTACTGAACTTAAATATACAAGCTTGATAAAAATGGTCATTTTAGAAGAAAATTTCAAATGGCACTTAGAGGCTTTTGCATCTGAACTCTTCATTTATTTAAATACTCATGGTGCATTTAGTGCCTGGTTGAACTGGTTAACTGATTGTTGAATAAGATCCACACACAAATGTTGCACAAATGTCTAGTGAATTTGTCCACAAGTCAGCTTGGTACAACTCTTCATTTCCAAGTTCCTTTTCTTCACAGGTTCACAAGCCTTCTTAAAAAAATATTTTTACAAAAGAAATGAAATATTCAAAAGTTCCAAGCAATGAGAGCGAGAGGAAAAATGGAACAGCAGGGCAGAAGGTGCTAAAGCAGTTTCTACAAACATATGATTAAATAAAGACCCCAAATCCTCATTTCTCTGCCCCGGCATATCGATCTATCCTTTCATCCATGCATCCATTCATTGCCACGCTATCTTCTGCTTTGCATTTAAACGAAGGAAATCCATTAGCATCCCATGTGCAGTTGCTGAACTGTTGATTGCATGTAGACCTGGAAGAACGCTTTAATTATGTTGTGCTGTCATTCATTTTGTTTGAGTTATTTTCAAAAAGCAGCCAGATATTATTTTGACATTAAATAAAAATGCCTTGTAAATTGCTTGACATAATGGCATAAGCACCAGCTCTGCGTCATGAGTATTAGACATAGACAGACATGTCAGCAAACAATGCATAAAAGCAGTTCTGTCTCGTTTTAGATTATGCAGGTCAGCCAAACTACTTTTACAAAGTGTCTGCTAATGAGCAAAACCTTTAGAGCCAAGACACGCCAGTTAAAAATGTAGCAGACAAACATCCACATAGGAATCCCCTTTCCAAATTTTGTTCCAAAACACTGAAATATTTACAAACCTAAAGTATTTTTAAGACTGCTATGCACATAAATGACTCATCTTTGTCTTAAAGGGTTAGATCACCCAAAAATGAAAATTCTGTCAGTATTTACTCACCCTCATGTTGTTCCAACCAAGTAAGACCTTTGTTCATCTTCAGAACACAAATTAAGATATTTTTGATGAAATCTGAGACCTGGATCACTCCTCCATACTAGTCTATAGGCTTCTTGAGGAATTGAAACTTGCCGTCCTCGAAAAGTTATTAAAGACATCGTTAAAATAGTCCAAGTGACTTCAGTGGCTCAATCTTAACTTTATCAAGCGACGAGAATACTCTTTGTGCGCAAAACAATCAAAAATAACAACTTTATTTCAACTATTCACTTCCTTCTATGAGCCTCTAGTCAGTTAATGTAGTGTGATAGCATAGAGCTACGTCACAAATAGGCTCACTATTGGCCAACGCTGGTCTTGTGTGATGCGTGTGACGTACAATAACAGAAGCTTATTAAACTAGTAACCTGACTGGAGGCAGAGAGAGAAGTAAATGAATAGTTGAAATAATGTCGGTATTTTTGTTGTTTTTTGCGCACAAAAAGTTTTCTCGTCATTTGATAAACTTAAGATTGAGCCACTGAAGTCACTTGGACTATTTTAACGATGTCTTAAGTAACTTTTCGAGGCCAGCAAGTTTCAATTCCTCAAGAAGCCTGTGGAGTAGTATGGAGGAGTGATCCAGCTCTCAGATTTGATCAAAAATATCTAAATTTGTGTTCCGAAGATGAACGAAGGTCTTACAGGGTTGGAACAACATGAGGGTGAGTAAATACTGACATAATTTTCATTTTTGGGTGAAATGACCCTTTAAAGGCAGTTGTACTTGTTTTAGAATTCTAGAATGGGTTTAAGGGCCCTATTTTAACTATCTGAAATGCAAGTATCAAACGCGAAACGCAAGTAACTTTGTGGGCAGATCTTGGCCGATGTTGCTATACCGGCGGGGTATAAATGACTCTTGCACCTGACACAAATCTAAAATGGGTTGGTCTGAAGTAGCTACATTACTCATAGGTGTGGTTTGAGCATAACATGAAATAAACCAATCAGAGAGCCATCTCACATTCCCTTTAAAAGCTGGCGCACTTGTTATGATACGCAATTTTTGGCTTATAATAAGTACGAACTCCCCATCCCCCTAAACCTACCCCAGGGTTTTTTAGTGCATAGCATTTGCACACAAAATCCACTTTTGCCGTATAAATGCCACGAGAAATGACATTCGTGGTATAGATACGCATTTTCATGAGACTGTGTTGGTATCACTACACATAAAGCATGTTTTTAGAACAGTTTCTTTCCAGCCACTCACTTCTGTAAGTTTACAAGGTTTTATATCTGTCATACAGACTTGTTGCTATTTTATGCTTATTATCTATTTAGATGTATCTGTCATTCAGATGCTTTTTATCGGAGTGTTCCTATTCATATTGTTTTTCATCTAATGAAGTGAATAGAGAAATGCAATATTTTCATATAAAAGTAACAGTGTGTTATCGTATCTATTCCAAATCTTATCTTTCAGAGTGTTGTGGAGGGGTGAGGTGTCTAAGACCCAACATCTACCTACTGGGGTGCCCTTTAGGGCTCAGTGCTCAGACTACTTCTCTTCATCTGTTTGTCATCACTAGATCAGTCATTCAGTAACATGTTTTTTTCCTTTCACTGCTATGCTGATGACTCACAACTCTACCACTCATTCCAGCCAGATTATGTAGCTACTCGCATATCAGCCTGCCTGACAGACATTTCTTGTTGGATGAAGGTCATTTACATGCATCACTGCCGCAGTGGTGTATATAAACATTCTGCATTTTCTTTTAGGGTACATTGTCTGGTTCTTATACAATAAGTCTTATTGCAATGAGACTGATCAGAATGAATGTGCCACTTACTGTAGCACCCATGACAGGGGGAACCTGACAATCAGCAGATGTTGATGACTTATTGATTAAAAGAATTCATGAATGCAACTTAAGCATGCTGTTGTGCAAAGATCTAGCCACTGGGTTCCCTTGACTAATCTCCCCCTTAGGGTTGAAAGTGTGTAAAATGTGGATACAAACTATGAGCTGGGCTGACTGCTAGAGCGTGATGGAGGAGAAGAGAGCAGGAACACGCTCTGATCTGCAGCATGGATTGCAAGAGCATCCAGGGTGTCAGGCAGCACGCAATATTCACAGATGAGAGGAAGCAACATTAAATATGGAAGTGCTGTGATGCTTAGACAGGCTGCAACAGGACATGAATGATGTGATGGCTTTTGTCACGCTCTCTGGAGAAGAAGCTGGGATTTCAGCTTTGGTGGGTTTATTCATTCGTTCATTCATATTTTACTTCTCCATCTTTGTTCAGTGATTCTGTAGTGCAGTTTTGTTTCTTCATGGAGATGAGAGTTTTACTGGCCTTCTACACACAATGTTTGACCAAGAAGGTGTCATAGAATTTCAGAATCACTTTATCCAGTTTGTTCTACTCATCTCCGTGTGTTTCAATAGCTGGAACTGTGTCAATCACACAGACGGCCTGTTACATAATGGCCTTAAAAGTGTCAGAGCGGCTTTCTCTCATGGCAGTGCTCTGCCATGGAGAAATAGCACAACAGCCTTCACCAACTGCTACCTCTTCAGAGACTGCCCTCACCCTTCATCTGACTCACGTACCTTCTGTGAGACACTCTGGGAACAATCGCCTGATAGGGCCATGTGAAGGGGACTTCACATGATGTTCGGCCAGCTTAAGTGAGATTTCACGAGTGTACATGCACTGAAAATGGCACTGAAAAACAATTTTACATAATAGATTTGGAGTGCAATGGCTAATATAATTGGAATCAGACAATGGATACAGTACTGTACATATTGACTGACATTTTATTTATTTTTTTAGCCAATTTGAAAACTTTAGGGATTGGAAAGAAGTCTTCTGGCACAGTAGCTTGTGTGTAGCACAGTCAATCACAGCAAGAAGGTCTCTGGTTCGTGTCTCGACTGAGCCATGAGAGCCAGGAGTCCTTTCTGTGTGGAGTTTGCATGTTCTAAGTTGTTAAGACACCTTATGCCTTGGGATTCCTCCAGCTGCTCTGGTTTCACTGACAATCCAAAAACATGCAATATAGGTGAATTGGAGACACTAAGTTGTCCATATGGGTGAATGTGTGTGTGTGTGTGTGTGTGTGTGAGTCCCAAGCCATGTCATTGGGAGGGCTGGGACAAAACCGTCGCAAACTATCCCAGAAAAATCATTGCTATGAAATTCATGGACAGTCTCTCCCATAATGAGAGAAGTTTTCTATGCTCAACAAGGCTGCATTTATTTAACAAAAAATACAATAAAATGTAAATATTGTGAAATATTATCACAATTTAAAACAACTTTTAGAATATATTTTAAAATGTAACGTATACCACTGATGGCAAAGCTGCATTGTCGGTATCATTACTCCAGTATTCAGTATCACATGATCCTTCGGAAATCATTCTAATATACTGTTTTGGTGCTGGAAAAAAAAAAAAAATTGTATCAATATTGAAAACAGCTGTACTGCACTTTTCATCAATTCAACGCATCCTTTCAAAAATATTTGTATTTATTTTAAAACAAACAAACAAACAAACAAAAACATTACTGACACTTCTACTAATCAAACGTCTAACATAAAATATCGCCACACATAAAATATCGATATACGGTTCCTTTATTTTGACACTCTCCACATCCTCAATTAACTTTTCTCACCTGAAATAGACACCTGACAAGATTGACTGAACCCTTTGTCACAAAAGCCTACACTGTCAAGGCAACATGAGTTCATTTTTTACAGAAGAAACGACAGGCACCCTTGTTGTTTGTGTACACAACCCCGAAAAGTCTGTTTTAGCAAATCAGTGCCCAGTATTCAGGTCAGGCGACAAGGCTGCTAGTCACTTTGAAAAGACGCTAGCTGAGAGGAGTTTCGTCTGCCGATTAAAAGTGATTAAAACAACAGATAACTCCATTCTTGTTCATTTTCATACACCATGTTTGTTTTTATTTGTAACAAACAACTTGTAAATGTCCCAATTGGGAGAGGGTGTGCAATTTTCAAAGAGTTTAATTTTACTTTTATGTTATATATTTTTTCGATGCATTTGTGAATTAATAAATGAAACTGGTTGTGTACACTTGGCATATAATATCTAAATATCAATAAATAGAATATAGCCAATCCGATCTCATGGCAATTCGTACTATCTTTACGAGGTGGCTAATTCGTAACAATTCGTACGACCTCACTCGTACGAATTAGTACGAGTTTTGCTAAATCATACATATTTTTCGAGTTGGCCAATTCGTATGAATTCGTAAATATGACCTACCCCTGACCCCACCCCTAAACCTACCCATCACATGGGTTAGACAAATCGCACGAATAAAGGTTGTATAAATTAGTACGAATTAGCCACTTTTTAATCACACAAATTCATACGAATTGGTCGTGAGATAGCGTTGATATAGCCCTGTATTTGTAAGAATTTGTTCGAGGAATCGGCAAATATCGTATCGCTGGCTGAAAGAATTGATATCATATCGTGTTGCGTATTATATATGTTTGTTTGTATGCTTGTATTTATATTAGCAATATATATCATCATATTCAAAACCCCTAATCTACGTGACCTAAATGTTATGAGATGTTCTAGAGCTTTCCAAATGAACAAACACATTTTGTCAAGTTAAGTTTACTCCTACAGATACGCCCTGCTGTGTGCGTAGGGAGCTGTGAGCACTGTGTAGGGACCCTGTGAATCAGAACACAGATTTTCTATACTACAGCGACACAATGCAGACTCCTTATTTCAATCTAATGAATGCCACTGAGCTCCATCACATCTATTGTCATGCACAACGCTCAAAAAGGCCATGAAAAGATTTGGCAGATATGAATTATTGACTGATGCCAGCTGGAGTCTGAATCCCTCTGCTCTACTGGGCCTGTCTCCATACACATGACACCAGCTGAGAGCACAGCGGGCCTCCCAGTATCCATCGGATTTGAGCTTAATGAAACTCTTTGCACCTGAATAATACTCTGACGCTTTAAAAAGCACGCCTGTCCCATATCAACTAATATGTTAAATTATATCCAGCACATCAAAGAAATGATCCTAAGAATCTCATAGAACTGTGAGGATTTCACTAAAGCTGAGATGTGAATAGTTGTTGCCTTGCTCTTTGCGTTTTGTGTATGTGACCGCAGTTCTGTTTTGACAGGTGGTGGAAACTGGGATTTGCACTTAATGTGAGCTTGTAAAGTAATCATGGGGATCCTGCTTTTAGTGCCTTACTGATCCCATCATGTTAAATCTGATGCAGGGTTTTTTTTTTTTCTGCCTCTAAGCCAGCTTATTTTCCCACTCACAGGTGCGGCAACAGCTCCTATGAGACTCGTCATAAATTATTAAGCCTTCCGACAAAGAGAGATGTCCCTTCTTCAAATTAAATTAATCAACTTCGTCCCAAGATAGCAAGAGAACACTTGACGATGATGCCATCTGCTCAATATAATCTACTTTCTGATTGATATTCCCCTTAGACCAAAAAAAAAAAAACTGTCAGCTAGTGAATCAGGACATAAAAATACACCCCAACACAGATTTTGGAGAATAGCATTTGACTTTGGCACTTCATCCATTAAGCAGTTTCTTTCTTATTACTCTGTGACTACTGCTTTATATCTCAGAAGAATTTAAAGAAGTTTTAATTATGCCTTATTTAAAACTGACATAAAATTGAAATGGCAATCTTTTTTTTTTTTTCCCCTAGTGTGACGGATATATGAGATTAACAAATGACAAGACAATCACATGACAATCATAGAATCACATGACAGACAATAACAAGGAACCAAGACACAGACCCACAATGTGACAACTCCGACATATATTTTATATGAAATATTTTATGTTATTTTCAGTTCATTTTGAGTTGAAATATTGACAAATCTGTTTTGAATACAGTTTTAGACACAGTTGAGTATGGAAGTAAAATAATGCCAAATGTCTTTGAAACAAAAAGCCTATTGAATTGTACTACTTGCGCTTTCACCCCCTACTGGTGAGGTCGACTAACAGCAGATGGAGATTATGCTCGGTAATCTACTGCTTTTCCTGCACTTCCTGGACGTCAATGTTGAATTTACGGTCAAATTTGAACCACTGAATTTGTGCAAGTGAATTTGCAAAGCGAAAAAAAAATGGACCGAAAACCGCCTGTTGAATATACTATTGGTTGTATTTTTAATCAGTTTGAATATTTTGGAAGTAAAATATGAAGGGTGAATATGGATGATTGAAATTTTACTAATGAAGATGTGTTTGAGGTGTTTTTAATTTAAATATTCACAGCTTAAATATTCAACCATGCTAAATTTCAGCCCATAAAAATGCAAGCCCTAAAAATACAATGCATTAAAATACAAGCAGGTTTAATGCAATGCAAATTTTTTTCAAGTACAATTCAACAGGCTTTTTGTTTCAAAGACATTTGGCATTATTTTACTTCCATAGGTTGAAATCTTTGCTGGAACTCTACAGGAGACATGTAAGATTATGTGATATTTAAGAATACTTTTCACAGGATAAAAAAAAACAAAAAACAATTCACAATTCAGTGGGTCCAAATTATTACCAAATGAAATTAAGAATTTACTTGCCAGTTGAACTGTAACTTATATGGAACGGCACTATAATATATATTTTTTTAAATTCATCTTCATACTAATAATAAAATGATAAAATGTAATATATATATATATATATATATATATATATATATAGGCTGGTACAAAAAATAATTATCATCAAAATAATCATTCCTCATTAGATCAGTTTTGTGTATTTTAAATTAATTTCAAGTCTGTAAGTGGAAGCCTTACTGACCGATTCTGTAGAGACACATCAGCTTTGTTACATCCTTCTTGCATCATGGACCATCTCCAGTCAATCAACCAGCCAACCTAACCAAGCATGCATTCAGCAGAACTCAGGTCTGTGCTGTACTGTGTTCCATCCGGCCTTTTTTCTGCGACCTGCTGTTCTGGAACACACTGAAATCTCACACAAATTACTTTAGAATAATGACCAATGAGCTAATGTTCTGAGCTTTTCTCAGTGGCTACATTTGCATGCATAACTTGTGTTCAACCAGACTGAGTTCATTCCATTTAATGAATATGACTGTAGTGTTTACATGAACTCTTACATGAAGTGTTTACAAAACATCTGGAGGGGTTGATGTGTGCGTTTATGTCACAAGATTAAAATTGGAATATATAATATTTTTGGACTAGTGCACACAGCACAAATAAATAGAGATGTTCCGATACCCTTTTTCTCTTCCCGATACCGATTCCGATACCTGGACTCAGGGTATCGGCCGATACTGAGTACCGATCCGATACCTGGGTGTGTACAGTATCTAGGCTATTTAGCTCCAATTCATTCTAGCACTGTATGAATTGATAGAATTATTATGGTGTGCTTCAAACTTATCCCAAAATTAAACATGAACAAATACATACATTGGAATAGAGTATTTTTATTACCTGAATTACATTTCATAACAATATTTAAATCAAGTGAAAAAGAACTTAAAATGCAGCTACACAACTAATACTGTAAACTAAAAAAGGTATTTTAGATTTACAAAATAACTATATATATAAAAAAGTGCAATAAATAAATCTAGGAATCTAAAAAGATTATATTAATAATATAAGAAAATAATCTCTTTGATCAATAAACAATTTTGTTAAATAAATTACATTTCAGTTTTGACTGTGGCTTTTCATCCAGGATAATAAACTCAATAACTTTCATGTTGTTTGTTATATTTATTGTTCGTTGGCTGTCTTTTGAAAACATTCCTCTTCCTTTGAATGAAGCTTTCAGAGATTGTTGATTCTGACGCGGCTCATCCTCCGTCTGCCATCGTGTACTGCGGGTTAACGCGTCTTCAAATTAAATTACTCGTGTTGAAGTTGCTAATACTTGTTCTACCCCTTGAAATTGCAGTATGGCGTATGAGACATGTGGCCATTTTACTGCCTTGTTGTTGGTCCAGTCTGAAATACAGCCAAACTGCGGACTATAGACAGCTGCGGACATTATTCCAGGGCGCACGCACGCGCGTTTTCTTCTTCGCTGCTCCAAACAGTGGTTGCTTGTGGCAACAGCACGACTTCCTGTGTTTCTACAAGCAACCACTGTTTAGAGCAGCGAAGAAGAGTTGATCTCCGTTTTGCAGCGGTTAGCAAAGCTAGCGTCTATAACTAGACATTGATTAATAAAATGGTATCGGATCGGTACGTGGATAGAAGTACTCGCCGATACCGATTCCAGAATTTTTATTGGTATCGGCGGCATTTCCGATACTAGTATCGGAATCGGAACAACTCTACAAATAAACAGAGTTTCCCGCTGTTTGCACACACTAAAGCCACGTTTCCACCGCAATTACCAGGAAGTATTTGTCCCAGGAACTTTTTTCACATGAACTTTTTTTTCCCCAGACCGCTTGCTTACTGCGTTTACACCGCGTACAGTACCGGTCCAGGGCGGGAAGATGACGTTGAACTGCGTACGACTGCTCTTCTAGCCTGCGCGTTTGTTTTGAGTTTTGTATGGAGGAGATTTGCTGCTTTTTTGTGTGTGATTGGTTTACTAACGAGGTAATTAACAAATCGGCAGAAAAGAGATGAGCAACCAAAGCGTATTCATAAAGCTCGTAATGCTAGATATAAAAGTAGACGTTTGTTATCAGCGGACATTGACCGTGAGATGAATGGGACGAACGCGCGCCATCGGGCAGAAAGAATAGCGCGGTAAGAACCAATCAGAATGTTCAGTGAACAAGACCCACCCCGAAAGTTCCTGAACTCTGAAAAAGTACTACCTCGCCAGCAGGGACTTTCTGGGGGGGAAATTTTTACCCGGAACTTCATTTAGACCCTGGTTCCTGCGGTGTTAACACACCAAGTACCACCCCAAAGTTCCTAGTTCCTGGGGAAAGTTCCTGCGGTGGAAACGCGGCTTTTCTGTTCTCTTACGATGGTTCTTTATTTGTTTTAAAAGGCAGACTTACAATACTATTTATCAATTTCTGGTAATATTTTGGAGCAAATGAGCATATTAACCATTGTGCTGTGCTGCTTTGTTATACCGCAGTAAAACTACCCCTCCCCATGCCCAAAACCTATCTTCTGTGGATGAGAATCTGAAAAGAGGACTGGTGGGACATTGTCCTGCTCCACTTGTTCCGCATGTTAAACGTCATTACGCTATTTCAACGTCATTGCACATGCGCAGTCCTTTCAGTTTCGGTTTTCAATCTGATCAAGGGTTTGCATGTTCTCTCAATTGGATTAGAAAAGGAATAAACCACCCTTTTCAATCCGATCAAAATTTAATTTCGGATCATGCTCAATCGGATCGATTAAGGTGTTTACATGGAGTCTGTGGTGCCGTCAGTCTAATTGTGCCATCAATCCGATTACTAACGGATTATTTGGTTGCATGTCAACTGTGCAATTCAATTCTGGTACTTGGTGGGTTTGGGTCACCCGTAGCCTGCAGCAGAGTCCGTTCACTGATCGTCCAATATGTTGTCAAACATTTCAAGTGGAAAACAATTTTAACAGTCAATATCTTGGGAAAAATTCCTTAACGTAATACTAATATACTAGAAATGTATTATTGCTGCAGCAACTATAAATTAAAACAATAATATTCTATGAAAATAATCAAGCTTGTTACGGTCACATCCTCTGTCAAAAGTCTATCATATCTGTGCAGTACATCTCCCACAATCATTCTTGGTCATCACCTGCACTCACTTCTCAATCACCGGTCTGGGGTGCATTTCCCGAAAGCATTGTTAGCCAACTATGGTCGCAAGTTGGTTGCAATTTCCATTGAAGTCTATTGGTAACGACAGAACCTGTGACCATACTTGGCTAACGATGCTTTCGGGATACTCACCCCTTGTCTCGTCGTTCTGTACTGAACCACTACGTACCATCGTACTGTCTCGTCCTTCGTCTTCCTCAGTCCTCTTGGTTTCATCTTCTGCCAACATCTTGCCCCTTGGCCCCTGCCCATCATTGCCTCCTAATCATCCTCATATACTGATTGGCTTCATTACTGTCTCCTCTCCACCAATAAGCTGGTGTGTGGTGGGCGTTCTGGCACAATATGGCTGCCATCGCATCATCCAGGTGATCCTGCACATTGGTGGTGGTTGAAGAGATTCCCCCTTCCATGTGAAGCGATTTGAGAACCCAGAAAAAGTGCTATATAAATGTAACAAATTCTTCTTCTTATTATAATAACATTCAGTCCTCCGGTCACATGTCTCCTCAGTCTACATCAGATAAGACCTATCACTCTCTTACCAGAATCACCATCACATTCTGCAATCCAGAGACTCGCCTGGTAATTTCCTGTGTGTGATTCAAGAAACTCCATTCAGATCTTACCTGTGTTCTTATCTTCTGTTCTGTGACAGTTATCAATTAATTGTGTCTGTACGCTCTGTCAGTGATGAGACGTCAGTTTTGCATACAGAGCAGGAGATGGTCAAAGATGGTTCAAAGATGCTCATAATATAGTTTCACATGGGTTAACCTGTAAAAAAAATATTATATATTTAAGCGAGTATTTCAATTTTGCGCAAAGACTCATCTTAATGGCGAGCAAAGTCTCCAAACTTCACTACATGAGCATGCACATGCATTTCAAACAAAAAAAAATATATATATATAATTTTGATGAATGATTTGTTGTTGGGTATTAAATTTAAAAAAGAAAAATCAAACATATTTAATTGAAATCCTCCATGTAATACAAGTAACGATGTGTTTAGGAGAATAGTTACAGTATAATAAGTACAGTTAGAGGTTTCTTACATCTATTAGGAAAATAAATGATAGCATGTGTTCCTTATCCGAGTATTTATCTTTTTATTTAATCTACTACGATTGATAATTCAGTTTAATATATTATTTTAGCAATTTAGTAGCATCCTTCTTACACACTATGGGCATTGGGCAAAATGACTTAAATGTGTGAATGTTTCGCCAATCATTAGCTATTAAATATTTGGATCTTTAGTGACCCAGATCGATATCTAACACATTTAATTTAATTGCCGCAATAGTATAGAACGCATCTATTATTAAAATAAAAAATAATGAAATAAAGCATATTTTTTTTTACCTTTTGAGACTTGAACAGGTTCAATTAGGGCAGATTTTTTTTACATTGACAGTGACACTAATAATTGATTGTGTAGAATACTTGCTCTGCAGTAAATCGTTGAGTTATTTCAAGTCTTGCTGATTATGTATGCTTTTGTTGTATATACTTGTGTATCCTGATGTACTTATGAGTGAAACATTATGTCATCATTGCATATTAGACATTTCCACCTGAGGAATAAAGTTGAAAAGTTCAATTGAGGCATGAGAAATTCAGAAATTCATAGAAAAAAAAAAAAAAAAAAAAAAAAACATGCTATTGCATACCACTGGTCGCTGGCGACCCTATAGTTTTTTTAATATATATTTTCTTGTTATGTTGTCTATAATAAATTGACAGCAATTTTAAGAAGGCTAATATCAAACTTTTTTAAAAAATAATGAGGGGATGGTAAAGTGAATGACGTCCAGGGTCGATAAAGACCAGAGATAGCTGGACAGAGATTAATTTTCTGTTATTTTCTGCAGTTTTTATTCAAACATTCTCGAGCATGCCTTACCATTTATTTAAATATACTTTCATGACAGTATGTTATTTTACAATAGATTAATTACAAAAAGAAATTCAGATAAACAAATTGTGGTTGTTTGTCAGTCAGGGAGACATTTCCAGTTTGTGTGGTCAGTTTTTTGTCAGATTAAGCATCAATTTAATTCTGTTTAGTCAAAGGTTTGAGACTAGGCATCATAAATATAGGAAAGTGACAGAATATGTTCTGTCCTGATTAGCTTCATAGCTGTCACCATGATGTGTGCATAGTAAACAGATTAAATCGCTTATCCACTGATGTAGCATCTGCGTGTAGTTGCATGGTATTGCGTGGTTATGTGTGTAATGAACTCTATGCAGGGAGCTTTGAGGCTGCTGTCATCTCTACGGCCACAATAATGCTGTTCATGGGCATTAGGACCCAGGTGCACTGCCTCATGGGATTGTGGAACAGCGGCATAGTGGGCAATGCATTTCAACCCCAACACGCACACTCAAACACCCTCATTCTGTCATTATTTCCTCTGACCTTGCGCTACACTCACTCTGCAAGCGTTTGCCCAGAGACGCTTACGGATCAGACAGAATTGGAGCTCTGAGCTCCCTTAATGCTTTCAGAGATTTGCTCTCTTTTCAGCCTCAGCAGACAAACGAATGCTCCTCTTCCCAAAACACGCCTCCCTCCGTTTTACACACTTTTAAGTTCTGTTCTCCCGTCTGCATTTTCATCAAATCCTGCCTCTTCCCCAGAGGCCAGCTGACTTGATAAACAAACAAACCAAAACAAACACGCAGAACTCTGCCATGCTCACTCATTTACAGCGCAAAATAAATATTGAATGATAAATAGTATACTATCTTGATTGTGTAGGCTATACGTTTTGTTTTGCTCTATCGAAAGCATGTGACAGACTATTACACAATTCAGCCTGTTTTTAAAAATCCAAATCAGTAGTTTTGATGATAATAATAATAATAATAATGTAATTGTTCATTATTATTATTATTATTATTATTAAAGCACAAGTTCGGTATTTTACACTTAAAGCCCTGTTTTAAGATTGTTTCTGATGAAATAGAATGGCTAAGATTAAAATTTGGACACATGCTGCTGGCCCAAGAATTTTCGGTTTCAGTGGTTGCACCCACAGAAAAAGTAGGAAAAAAGTAGGAAAATTATGCATTCATGACTGCGATTCTCATCCCCCGCAACATATTTTGAGGAGGACTGAAAACGCAAATGCACATTCAGAATTTAAATAAAGTTTGATTTTGAATGAAGAAGCACATGGGCCAGTTCCTTCAGGATGGCTACCAGGTAAGAAGATCTCTTTACATTTCTCCAATTAAATGTAAAATATTCACTTGTCAGATAATGTGTACACAACATGTTGATTATCATTACCGAAACAAGTAGTTTTCTACTTTTAGAAAACTGTTAGATTTACATTTTTTTAATTAAAATTGTACTTCATTAATGTCTAATTATATGCATTGAGTAAAATATTAGCAAAGTCATCATGGATTCTCTATTTAGCATCCTCTGAAAACACCATTCTCATATACTGCAACCATTTAAGTTGCGGTAGAGAGAAGTTCTGTTTCGGAAATGAGAATTGAATCATTATGTACTACTTTAGCCACAATATAACAGGGCTATATAAATAAATAAATCTGCAGCAGTCTATAATAATATTGTAATTATAGTTGATAGTAATTCTGTTCCTGAAAACTTGTTAGATCTACCTGAAAAACTTGAAGCACTCTTTATTTCAGTTGTATCTTCATTCTATTGTATTTATTTGTGCTTGTAATTTATTTTTTCTTTAATTATTTGTAAATTCAGTACAAAGAAATTAAGCTCCACCCCACAAGTTCAGGCCCTAAAGTTGAATTTTCAACTTTTGTACAGTGTAACACCGTGTCCTACACCGTGTAACTACACGCGACACGACGCCACGACACGCGATAAAATGTATCTTTTTCGTGTTAATCAGAGTTTTTGTCCTAACCAGACACGACGGTGACATGCAAAGTTTCTAATTTAGAAACGGTTCCTTTTTCTGCCACTGGTTATGGGCTGACAGAATGAAGAAAGTACACTGGTTATGTGAGTACACATTATTTATTTTTAGTTAAAAATAGGTCACTGTGCCACAAATGATAACGGATAATTTACCTTAGATTTTGAAAGCATATAATATAGTGTTCAAAATTAATTCTATGCAAACATAAAACTGTACTTCATAACAAAATCAGTCAATGAGTTTATTTTGTTAATGTTTTGATTTTTAATAATGTAATATCTTGATTTGATTATGTCCTTACCCATTTCCAATGCGAGTGTGGGCCAGCAGTGTGCTTTCACGCTGTTCTGAATGGCTGTGATTTTTGATTGACTTGTGCCGTCTCACAGTCACGTCGCGTCTAGTGTGGACAGACACTTGCTGTCGCTGGAATGTAGTTAGGACACGGTGTAATTCCATCAGCTCAACTCCTAAAAAAAATGAGATTTCTATACAGACACCAAGACAAATAAATACATCTACCCCAAAAGAATCACCCAGAACGAAGAGAAGAAAAAAAAGACAATCAAAATTGTGTGGAAATTTGGGTAACGCTTCCTTTTACAGTACAGTACTTACAGTATTCTTACAGTGTACTTACCTAGAAAGTACTGGCTAATATAAGGTAAGTACATTGAACAGGGGTAGGGTTAGGGGTAGGTTCAGGGTTAGTACTAGTTATTACCCAGTAATTGTAGTTACTAAAATAAGTACATAGTATTTACATGGGTAACTGGACTGTAAAAGGAAGCGTTACCGAAATTTGTGCCACACAGAAAAGAAGCTTCTGGACAGAACTAAAGAGATTGTAAACCTAAAGAAAAGACTGAGAAGACTTGAGAAGAGGGAGAAAAAGCAGGTACTTGTGAGCAAGTACTTGTGAAGACAGAGAGGTCCAAAAAAAAAACTAGAAAGAAAGGTTACCAGAAAATACCCAACAACCAGTGAAGATTAATGCGCAGAATTGTTAGTCACTTCTTTCACCAAGAAGAAGTTTCGACTGTAATAAATGGCAAATCCGGTAAAATTTGGAAAAAGGGACAGATATTCCGCAAGAGAGCTTTGACAGACAATATGGGAAATCTTCATAGAAGATTTTTGTCTGAGAATCCCAGGCACAAACTTTCCATGTCTCAGTTCTGTAAACTTAAGCCATTTTGGATTGTCCACCGTAAAGTAAAAGACAAAAAAACGTGCGTGTGTAAAACATGAACATTTTGGCTTGAAGGTATAAAAATGGGATTCATAGCCACATCCTCTCCAAATGACATTGTGCAGTTCAGTGTGTGTAGTGACAATGACTTTTTCTGCATGTACAGGACACGCAGCAATTGCAAGTATGAGAAATGTCCCACAACAGTGGATCCTTCACTGAAAGAAAACATCATAATATGGGATTGGTTACAAAATCTGTCCCAAGAAGAGGTGCAGATGGGTCCACTGAAGAGAAGGAAGTGAGACACATTTACAATATCAAGCATCAGTATGAAAGAATGAGAAAATTGAGAGAGTCCCTTAGCCAGAATGAAGTAGTAGTTCATATTGAAAATGTCATCAATGTTGAACAATATCGGACTACATACACTGCCTTGAGGAGTTCCATTCTCTGCTGAATATACTTTGTAATATTCTTTACCTACCCTTACTTGAATTTTCATGTCAAATTCATAATCCATTTATATGTTCTACTGCCAATTCCTAAGGATTTTATCTTTATCAATAATTCTTCTTTCCAGAGCATATCATTTGCTTATTATATGTCGACAAGAGCGCTCAGCTGGAGTTCAAAAACAACACATTTTAGTGCTTGATCTCTTATTTAAGAGTGAACTAAATGAATGTTCTGCTAGTAAACTGGAGATGTTTCCATCGTATTAGGTACATCTGTGCCTCAATGTTTTTAAAAGTGGTGAGTACAAAATGACTCATGACGAAATCTGATGGGGAAGCGTACCCACTGAAATCGACGCCTATGGGAACATCCAAATGCGAGGAACATCTACTTCATTTCAGATGGGCCCACATCTCAGTACCGGAACGTACACAAAACAACTTTTATCTAGCTTCGACAGTGCCAGTTTTGTGAGGATTTAATCATGTAACATGGAAATTCACAGAGGCTTCCCAAGGAAAGGGTGCTCCTGATGGAGTGGATGGTGCCTTGAAAAACCTGGCTGACAGAATTGTGTCCAATGGTACCAACATACGAGATGCTGATACTCTTTTTGAGCAGCTAAATCTGAATTCATCTGTAAGGCTCTTTAAGATAACGGATGGAGATGTAAAAAATTAAAAAGGGCTACCTATTAGACCTGAAGACAGTATCTGGGACAATGAGAATTCACCAGGTGAGTAAACATATTGAACAACATTTTCAAAGAAAATGCAATTCGGCCGTACATAAAGTAAACAAGTACACCAAAATGACTTGCAAGATTTTATTTGTCCTCAAAAATCACAATTAGTCTAAAAATCATAATCCAGTTGGGGAGTAACAGAAGGTTGGTATGGGCTGCAAATCAATCCCCTGGACGAAGTGAAGAGATGTTTAATCCAAGGTTTTATCCTCTTCATAAATAAAGATAATCAGGTAGCAGGTGTGTGCAATCTCCCATGCTCTCAGAGCAACTACGCCACCAGCAGGGGAGTGAGCAGAATGCAGGGTCGTAACACCTCCCTCCAAAAGAAAAAGATTTGGCCACAAATTAACATATCAGGCAGAGCCAACATGATCGGCGCAGTCATCAACTCGAGGCAAAGGGAAGCAATCCAGCTTAGTAACAAAATTAAGTTTTCGATAATCTGTGCAGAATCGATATGAGCCATCAGATTTATTTACTAGAACAAAAGGGGAACTCCATGAACTGAAACTAGATTCAGACAGATCATGGGCAAGTAGATAGTTAACCTCTTGTTTCAGTACATCTCTTTTAAAAGGATTGACTCGATATGCGCTCTGTTTAACGGGACACGAGGCTCCTACGTCGATATCGTGTTCTATGATAGAAGTACGACCAGGAACATCACGGAAAAGAGAGGGAAATGACATCATCAACTCAGTGACATCACTCCTCTCCTTCTCGGTCAGATAAGAAAGATGAGAGGACAGGTTAAGAAGAATCTCAGAGTTTTTAATTCGCCTGTCGACTTTTTCTCAAGAAAGAAAACTCATCCTCATCAGCATTTTCCAAAGAATCCTTACTCAGGCTACGAAAGGAAGATGACAATTCTGGAGACGAATCACAAGAGCTTACAACATTAACAGTAACAGAACGAACAGGAGCTATGTACAATTTCAGCAGGTTACTGTGACATACTTGTACCTTCTTTCTCCGATCAGGAGTATTCAACAGGTAGTTATTATTATCGGAAAGATGTTTAATTATCTTATAAGGGCCTGTAAATTTAGCCTGAAATGGATTTGCAGGTAGAAACAATAAAGCCAATACTTGTTCATCCACCTGAAATTCTCTTAATTTAGCTTTTCTGTCAAAAGGTTGTTGCACTTTTATTTGAGACTTACTCAATTTCTTTCTAGCAAGAGCTCGTGCCTCATATAATCTATGCCAGAATCCACTCACATAATCTGAAGTATTTTCAGAAGGTTTAGACCTTTGCCACTCCTCAGCTAACAAAGTTGTAGGTCCTCTCACTACATGTCCAAACACTAATTCATTTGGGCTAAACCCAAGACTTTCTTGGATTACCTCACAAGTCGCTAACAACATCCACAGCAGACCTTCTTCCCAATCAGCATCAAGTTCCACACAATATGACCTCAAAAGGGACTTCAGGGTTTGATGAAACCTCTCAAGAACTCCTTGACTCTGTGGATGATAACCACTAGAAATATTGTGTTTCTCGAAGCTGACGCAGGGCTTTTGAAAACTGTTTCGATGTAAAGTTTGAACCCTGATCAGATTGAATAACTTTGGGTATTCCAAAGCTCAACATGAAATTAGTGAGGGCCTTCAAGACAGATTTTGTGGTGATGGATAAGCAGTAGGATAACGAGTAGTCTGGCACATAACAGTTAGAAGATATTGTTGACCAGTCTTTGACCGGGGTAAAGGACCAACACAGTCAACTATCAAATACTCAAAAGGAGTGGAGACGATGGAAATAGGCTGCAACGGAGCAACAGGTAACTTTTGATTTGGCTTACCGGTGATCTGGCATGTATGACAAGATCGAATATGTTTTTCCACATCTCGTTTCACCTTAGGCCAGTAGAACTGTCGCAAGACAGTCAATTATATGTTTTACGAACTCCGGTATGACCAGAAAGTCCTTGATGAGCCAAATGCAACACAGAGTCCCTCACTGTAAAAGGAACCACAATCTGAGTTTTAGGTTCTAAGGCAACATCTTTATGCGGCACTATTTTCCGACAAAGCAGACCATTATCAAGAAAGTACGAAGAAGACTCAGGATCAGAACATTTCTTAGACTCTACTTCAGAGAATAAGGTTTTAAGACTGTCGTCGCTCTGTTGAGCTCTAATCAAATCCTCTTGAGAAATCTGTAACAAAGAAGTCAGAGAACAATCAACATCAGAGAGATCAACATTGGTTTTCTCAGGAGTGGACAGAACCCCTGATGTATCGGTAGATTCATGTCGCAACACTGTCGAATCTTTCTGGTCAGAAGATAACAAAGGACCGGATTTCAGGTCTCTCTGCTCAGGACATTTGGACACATCAGATCCTGAGTCACCTGTACGAACAGTATAGAAGGTGTCATGCAGTGGAACTTCAACTTGATTTTCAGTTAATGATTTAGCCATTGATTGAGTAACTGCACAAGCTGGAAACAAATCAGGAAATTCTCTATCAGTTCCAACATCAGATTTCATAGGTGTAGATGCTATTATGGGCTGAGCTGCCACTTCACTCCTTCCCCAAACATTCTCACCAGCTAAATCATTCCCCAAAATGAATGTAATCCCAGGAACTGGTTCGTGCAGGACCAACACCAACTACTACTTCTCCAGATACAATGGCAGAGGAAAGGTGGATTCGATGCAAAGGCACTTCGGTAAACCTCATCTCAAACCCTCGCACTAATACATAAGTTCCAGTAGCAGTTTCAGAAGTCAAAGGCAATATTCCTTCTAGAAAAAATGACTGTGCGGCTCCCGTATCTCGAAGAAGACGTACTGGCACCGTTTCGTTTGAACCAGGCAATGACACATTTCCTTCTGTGATAAAGGGTGCATAATCAACAGAAAAAATTATACACTGATCAACAGATTTATCATCAGAACTGGATAAATGACTATCTTTCTCATCACAAGTGTCAAAAATCGATGAAGAAGTGGAAACCAAAGCAACAGATTTCGACAATCTCTCTTTCTTCTTGAGAGTAAGACACTAAGACAGTAAGACAGTAAGTCCGATATTTTATGACCAGGCTTCTTACAATAAAAGCAAACCATGTCCCGTGAGAGTACAGGTTTACTGGAATGTTCAGCAACTGTTGTCTTAATATTCCTACTCATCACAGAAGACTTTGTCTTAGGTTGAAAGCAAAATTTAGAGTTACTCATATTGTTGGTTTTAAGACCTACTGAACTGAATGACCCACAATGGGTTAACACAAATTCATCAGCCATGATAGCAGCTTCTGAAAGTGTATTCCATTGACTGTAAAAAAAGATGGACGACGCCCCTTCGCTCTTTTCCATCAGAGAGAACTGAAGCCGCCAGTGTCTCGATATGACGCTGACATCTTGAAACTTGAGTCTGCGCACTTGCGTGTTTCGGGACCAGACATGCACAGTCGTGAGCAGGAAGTAAAGCCGCGAAATCAAGGCCGCGCCCTCATTCTCGCTGAATCAAACGCAAGCACACGCCCCGCACTTTCATTAAGTGGCCTCTGTCTGCTTCGTTCTTCTCCAATGATGTCTGCTGATTGCAGAACCTCGTTAAAATAAGGAAAATACAACTACTAACCACATAATCAACATTATTAAAAAAAGTCCACCAGTACCTCAATCACAGCTGTCAAATCATGATGTCAGAGCACCGTTTTTATCATTACATAACTAAAAACAAACTTAATTTAAAAACAAACACTTGAAATTACATCAACGTGATAGAAACTACAGTAAATGACAGAAACTATCTTTGGAAAAAGGATATGTGAAGTGTAATTTAATTGTTTAGTTGGTCTTGCGTCCTATTGAATAACTTGGGGAGGCGGGGGTTTTGAGCTATACTAGGACCGGTCACAGGGGGGGTGATCGAGACGTTTTGGCTTCACTTTTGAGGGCTTGTGCGGCACGCTTGGTGTATTCACCTTGTGTCCAGTGAGATGCATAGCAACAGCATGAGGAACACAGTGTTTAAATTCCTCTAAGAGCACTAATTCTCTTAATTGCTCCTTGGTAGTAACTTTCATTGAAATGCTCCAACGATAAAATAAGTTCTCTTTTTCTCTTGCAAATTCAACATAAGTACATTCATCAGCTTTACTCAGATTCCTAAATTGTTGACGATATGCCTCAGGCACAAGTTCATATGCATGTAACACAGCAGATTTCACCTCATCATACTCACCATTCCATTCCAGTGAGAGTGCAGAGTATACTTCTTGAGCTTTACCTGTGAACACACACCGCAACAATAAAGTCCAAAAGCTTTTCGGCCATTTCATGGATAAAGCAACACGTTTAAAGTGATAAAAATAAAATAAAATAAAATAAAAATTATCCACTTCCTTTTCAGAAAATGGCAGCATAATCTCATATATCTCTGAACATCAAACACAGATTCACCTGTATTCGCAGGAACCACATTCCCTTGTGAAACTTCAGCTGTCTTTGCTGCTAATTCTAACTCCAACTTTTTTATCTGAAACGCTCTCTCGTCATGATCCCTCTCTAACTCAAGCGTTCTCTCTTCACGTTCTCTTTCTAATCTCCAAGCTCCATTTTCCGCATAGCTAACTAATGATTTAATTTTCTCTCTTCAAATTCTCTTTCATAATGCGATCATCACGTTCTGCACGAATTTTCGCGGCGTCTAAACACAGTTGCTTCTCTTGCAAAGACAACTCTGGAAATTTTGTCTCACGTTCACTATCAACCCCAACAGGAGTCGACAGCAACGATTCACTCGGAGTGATTAACTCAGTGCTTACCTCTATAACTCCTCTATCAACAAGTGACTGCTTCAGAGTAGTCACCATAGTCTCCTTCAGCCTCTTCTCTTGAGAATTGAAATCGACACTAAAGCGTTCGGCGATTTGCACCAGCTGCTCCTTTGTACAACTCTAAAGAAAAGTTTCTGATGGACACACAAAGAAATCCTCGACCACGGAAGACATTTTGTTCATATGTTTTATGCACAATAACACAAACAAAACTACTAGCTAACACATGTGAGATACTGTTCACTCCAAAATACAATTACCATAACCTCATTCATAAAATTTTCAAAGACTCCCACAAGTCAAAACACAGTGTACGCGCGAAATAAACTACACAAGACAAGCAAACTCAACAATTTACCTTTTTTATTTTTGTAGAATGAATTTACCATTTATAATATAAGAGAACTCCAGCTCCTAACTCAGAAAAAACACCAACTAAATCCTACCTAGTCTTCAGAGATGTACCGGGCCCGAGGCGACATTAAACGCTGAACTCCGCAACTATCAGTCAAACTGAAAGTCCTGAAGCGTACCTCCAACAGAGAATTAATCTCCACCCAGGATAACCTCCAAAAACAAGAAAAGCAAAATAACAAAACAAAATAACAAACAGCGCTCTGTCAGAATGATTGTATTCACAATCCAGCTGGAAACACTCAGGAGCTGGAACTCACCAGAGTTCTCATTTATAAAGGTAACCATTCAAAAAAACATACACACATACAACCCACACTCAAGAACGTTTCCTACCCCAATAGGATCGCGGACGAGACTCCAATTTATGTTACGGCCAGCTCGTTTCGGCCATACATAAAGTAAACAAGTACACCAAAATGACTTGCAAGATTTTATTTGTCCTCAAAAATCACAATTAACTAAATATAACAAAGTCTAGGGTTTCAAATGAAAAGGAGAAAAATCATAATCCAGTTGGGGAGTAAAAGAAGGTTGGTATGGGCTGTAAATCAAAGAGACAAATGACTTCGCCAGAGGCTGTCAATCCCCTGGACGAAGTGAAGAGGAGATGTTTAATCCAAGGTTTTATCCTCTTCATAATTAAAGATAATCAGGTAGCAGGTGTGTGCAATTTCCCACGCTCTCAGAGCAACTACGCCACCAGCAGGCGAGCAAGCGGAACGCAGGGTCGCACCAATATATATATATATATATATATATATATATATATATATATATATATAGATACAGTATGTATATGTATATATATATATATATATATATATATATATATATATATATATATATATATGCAACTAAAAAGAAACAATTATTTGAGTTTATTGAGGTAATCTCCTGCAAATTCTAAAACAGAGATGTTTAAGTTTAAAAGATATGTTAAACATACACATTGACATTTGATATTAGCCTAGTATGTCTATTTCACATGCAAGTTTTAATCCATCTCAAATTACACTTTTCTCCTTAAGCTAACATCAACAAAACCAGGCCTTATCAACACCAGAGAAGTGTCCTGCTTTTGTGAATTTGCCTGTGGCTGTTTCAGTCCAAAAGAGTTTGACTGCCGAAACAATGTGGAGCCAGAAAGGGAGAATGCAGAGTCAGTACTGGAGGTAGGAAAGTGGGTCCTTGTACAGTATGATGGAGAACTGTTCCCTGGCACAATCACATAGGTATAAAGAAATATTTTTGTTGGTATTGATATGTGGTTTTGTTGATGAAAAATCCGATTGTAGCTGTTCAATATGAGGTGGACACAATGAGTTGTGCTGGACAAAATAAATTCTGGCTTCCGTCTATTAAAAATGAGGGAGAGAAAGTCTGGTACTACTTTGATGACAAAAAAGACATTATTCCAGAGCCTCAACCTGAGTGTTGCCTGAGATCTGGGAAAAGTACAAAACAAAAGGTCTGTGAAAAGAGGGCAAAAGTTGCATCCTACTTACACCACAGCTACCTATTTTCAGTGCCATGTTAAATGTTCATGTTTTTTAGGCACATGTTTATTCCTGTTTTAATGTTTTTGTTACAATTTTTTTGTGCTGTAGCAATTTAACTGTGTTCACAATTACATTTGTGCAATGATTTTGCTTTTCTTTTTCTCCATATCCCAAGAATTAGACCATTTATCCAAAAAGCTTAACAAACCAAAATAAGTGATTGTAAATGCCAAGCTCATGTAATGTAGTGGATGCTTGTATGTTATTTCATGTTTCTCCATATTTAAGAACAGCTGTACTATTCCCTCTACATTTGTTAAAAAGACAGATTTAGTAAAAACTAACTTTATATGTTGTAAATACTTTCTCCTCTTCTTTTTCAGCAATATTTTCCTCTCATTCATCTCCTAATCATCTATTCTGTGCAGCCAGGTGTATACATTGACAAATGTTTCCAACAGTAGGCATTTGTCTAGTTATGAAGAGTTTGAAGAATGAAGAGGTTTTACCAATATCAAAGTTGTTGTTGCTAATCTTATGTATTGAAGCATTACAAAATAAAACAGAAATAAAAAATTGCAATTGAATCCATGATTTTGCATATATTATACATTTTTTCTACATGAAATCTAGGCATAGTAAGCTTATTATAACCAAAATAATCAACCTCATTTCAGATGATCATTAAATGTTAATTTAATTAATATAAAATGTGTAGTTTGCTTTTAAATGCATGTACAGTGTATCATTACAGTATATCCATCCATCCATCTTCTTCCGCTTATGCCTGCTTACAGATGCCCAAGCCACCTCAGTTGACCCCTCTCGATGTGGAGGAGCAGCGCCTCTACTCTGAGCTCCTCCCGAGTGACCGAGCTTCTCACCCCATCTCTAAGGGATCGCCCAGCCAACCTGCGGAGAAAGCTCATTTCGGCCGACCCAAAGCTCATGACCATAGGTGAGAGTAGGAACGTAGACTGACCGGTAAATCGAGAGCTTTGCCTTGACCGGTACATCGACCGCAAAATTGCAGAAGCTGCACTGATCCGTCTGTCAATCTCCCATTCCATCCTTCCCTCACTCGTGAACAAAACACCAAGATACTTAAACTCCTCCACTTGAGGAAGGATCTCTCCACCAACTTGAAGTGAGCAAGCCATCCTTTTCCCACTGAGGACCATGGCCTTGGATTTGGCAGTGCTGATTCTCATCCCAGCCGCTTCACACTCGGATGCAAACCGTCTCAGTGCGTGCTGAAGGTCCTGGTGTGAGGGGGCCAACATGACATCATCCACAAAAAAGAGACACGAAATCACGTGATCCCCAAACCTGACACCCTCCGGCCCCTGGCTGCGCCTAGAAATTCTGTCTATAAAAATTATGAACAGAACCGACGACAAAGGGCAGCCCTGCTAGAGTCCAACAAGCACCGGGAAGAAGTCTGACTTACTACCAGCAATGCGAACCAAGATTCTGCTTCGGTCATACAGGGACCGGACAGCCCTTAGCAAAGAAAGGACCCCGGACCCCATATTCCCGGAGCACCCTCCACAGGCTGCCTCGGGGGACACAGTCGAATGCCTTCTCCAAATCCACAAAACACATGTGGACTGGTTGGGCAAACTCCCATGAACCTTCCAGCACCCTGTAGAGAGTATAGAGCTGGTCCAGTGTTCCACGGCCAGGATGAAAACCACACTGTTCCTCCGGAATCCGAGGTTCTACTATTGGCCGTATTCTCCTCGCCAGTACCCTGGCATAGACTTTCCCAGGGAGAATGAGAAGTGTGATCCCCTTGTAGTTGGAACACACCGTCCGGCCCCCCTTCTTAAAACCGCCACCCTGGTGTGCCATCCCAGAGGCACTGTCCCCGACCGCCACACGAAGCTGCAGAGGCGTGTCAGCCAAGACAGCCCCACAACATCCAGAGACTTGAGGTATTCAGGGCGGATCTCATCCACCCCGGTGCCTTGCCACCGAGGAGTTTCTAGACTACCTCGGTGATCTCAGCTGGGGAGATGGACGAGTCCACCTCTGAGCCCTCAGCCTGTGCTTCCTCAATAGAAGACGTGATGGCGGGATTGAGGAGATCCTCGAAGTATTCCTTCCGCCGTCCGACGACATGCCCAGTTGAGGCCACCCATCCCCACTGTAAACAGTGTTGGTAGGGAACTGTTTCCCTCTCCTGAGGTGCTGGCCAGTTTGCCAGAATCTCTTTGAGGCCAGCCGATAGTACTTCTCCATGGCATCACCGAACTCCTCCCAGGCCCGAGTTTTTGCCTCCACAACCACCCGGGCCGCAATCAGCTTGGCCTGCCGGTACCTATCAGCTGCCTTAGGAATCCCACAGGCCAATCAGGCCGTTAGGACTACTTCTTTGATGACATCCTTTACTTCCGGTGTCCACCACCGGGTTCGGGGATTGCCGCCCCGACAGGCACCGGAGACCTTACGGCCACAGCTCCGAGCAGCCGCTTCAACAATGGAGGTGGAGAACACGGTCGACTCAGACTCAATATCTCCAGCCTCCCTCAGGATACGGTTGTGGCTCACCCGGAGGTGGGAGTTGAAGATATCTCTGACAGGAGATTCAGCCAAACGTTCCCAGCAAACCCTTACAGTACCAGTCCCCCAGTAGAACGACGGAGTCCCCAATCGGAGCACTTTCCAGCACTCTTCCTAGAGACCCCAAGAAGGCCGGGTACTCTGCACTGCCGTTTGGCCTGTAGGCACACACGACAGTGAGAGACCTATCCCCCGACCCGTAGGCGCAGAGAAACAACCAGGGTAACACCAGGGTAAACCCCAACACATGGCGGCTGAGCTGGGGTGCTGTAAACAAACCCACACCAGCATGTCGTCTCTCACCATGAGCAACTCCAAAGTGGTGAAGAGTCCATCCTCTCTCAAGGAGTGTGGTTCCAGAGCCCAAGCCATGTGTAGAGGTGATCCAGACTATCTCTAGTCAGAACCTCTCAACCTCACGCACAATCTCAGGCTCCTTCGAGGTGATGTTCCACGTCCCTAAGGCTAGTTTCCATGTCCAGTGATTGGGTCGCCGAGGCCCCTGCTTTCGACTGCCGCCCAATCCTCTCTGCACCATCGGCCATTCGTCCTCGCCGTCCGCCCTCTGACCATCGTCTTCACCTGAGTTGGACATCGCACTGCCTTCGCCATGGTTGGCATCGGGACTCTTCACACCATGCCTACTCCCTCTACGCCTGCAACGCTGCCATAGAACACAGTCCTGGCTGTGGTCTGGGTCTTCATTTGCTCTTCCCTGCACAAGACCATCCCCTGGTTGTCACAACCTTCCCCACCACCCTGGACTTTTTTTGTTTGGCCTTCTCCTGGTTCTTTGTCCTCCACGTAAGCCTCCATCCATCTAACGGCGCGAGTTCATGCCTTCCGGGAAGGAGCATACTCTCACAATCAAACTCAGTCTGGACTTTGTTTCTGTTTTCACATCTCCCCTGCTGTGTTTGTTGGCATGGTTGTTAAGACCACTCTTAAAGACCCCTCCTTCACACTGAAAAATATAGCCCAAAAAGGTGGATAAAGTTATATGTGCTTCTCATCTATGTTCATAATTTTATTCTTTGCACTAACATGGCGAGTGCTGATTTAGTTAATGGCAGTCAGTCTGCTTTATCCTTTAACCCTCATCAATTCATCAAAACAGATTCATGTGCAGACATTAATTTTCCATTAGCAGCGCTGGGTGATCTGACAAACATAATGTAATCACTTCTCTAGTTTGAATATTATGTAAATTCTTTACTTACATATTTATAAATGCATGGAAATGCTCTTAAAAGGTTGCTCTGGATATTTCAGTCTCTTGGAGTGATATGTTAAATGAGTGTATAACATTAAACCATGAATGAAGGTGCCCAGAGAAAAGGCTCAACAGAGTTCACTTAAAATCACTTGATGTGTTGCGTGCTTCCCAGAACTCTCTGCAGTGAGTTGGGAGTTTTGACAGTGATTATCTTGTACATAAATTTATTTGGCAATTGCTTTTATTCATAGCGAATTAAATATAAATCAGGAAAGTACTTATACATTTAATAAGTATGCAACTTTGTATGTCTTATTGGATTTGAAATACTGCACAGATCAGCACAAGGACTGCACATTTTTTGTATTGATAGAGTATACATTTTTAAAAAAAAAAAAATAATTTTCATGTTTATTAATCATTATATTAAAATAATAAAATGTGTAATAAAATATTATATTTAATATATAAATAATAATTCATATTATCAAATCATCGTTATTTTAATATATTTATTGTTTTAAAATGTAAGGCACTAAAAATAAACCAGCATGCTATGAAGATACATTTATATTCAGCATTGTGTTAAATAATATAGGTTTTGCGATTTTTTTTTTAATTTTTATATTTAAGTGACAATAATATAACACCGAATTACCAGATCATTATAACTTAATGATTTGAATTCCATAAATTACTCCCCAAACAGATGGTTTGTATGCCTGATTTTCTTGCTCAAAACAGACAAAACCACTTATTAGCAAATGTTATAGTATATACTCAAAAACAAAGTAAATAGTTTACAATGCACAATCAATTTGTGTCTGCTTGATGTATTTTTTTCCTATTAAATAGATATAGATTAAATATGCGATGGTCCTTTTGATTTGTTTAGGTATTATACATTCTATTGGAGCTTGTCAGTGTGAACAAAACCCAAGCACATGTGTGGCTCTTTATAAACATTTAGAATTATTAATATAGAAAGTATTGTTTTTAAATATTAGTATTATAATTATGTATATTTATTTAATGCCTGATGGTTGGAAGGAGAGGCTGAAAAATAAGATGTATTAGCAGAAAAGTATAGCAACAAATTTTGATACATTATTATGAAACTTAATAAATTAATACAACTGTATTTTCATGTTGATTTAAATGCCTGTATGGTGCCAATTAAAACATTTATCCTTTTTGTTTACTCTGACATACCCCATTTTGATCACTGAGGAAAAAGATGATACTGCTTTTATTTTATTCTGAGTGCATTTTCCCCCCTAAATAACTGCAGTCAGCTCAGTGGAGTGATGTTGCCTGCGGTTACCTGCCCTAACCAGTTGTCATGGTCAATTAAAAATCTTGTCAGGAGACTGTGGCTCAACTTTCAAGGTTTTGACACCCTCGACCTTGTTTTTGTATGTAAACGGGTGTCCTTCCCCTCAGAGAAGCCTACTGATGTGCTGATGGACATTAAGGACATCAGACTGGTCTGTTCTCATATTAGTTGATACTTCTAGACAAATGGCACATCATTTTTCATTCGGTATCTGAAGGTTTTTTATGTACATCTGAACCTGTTCAACTCAATCTGTCTAGTGTAGCTCTCAGCGTCATTGTTCACTGCATGTGTCCTATTGTAAGGTGAACATTTTTAGACTTCCATGCCGAGACTATAGTGACTGTTGTTGGCCCCAAGGACTCGGGGCAAATATCAATTCCTCTTTATTTACTTTTTTAAATCAATTTGCACACATCTCACATTCCATTGGGTCTTCAGAGTCATTGTAGAGCTTTCAACGGTCAGATAGATCCGACCTCCCACTCCCCTTCAGTCTAACAGCTGCTGAAATAGACCACTTAATATAAATGCCTGTTTACTGGAGGACTGTCCCTCAAAGACAATACTGAATCTGACAGACCCTCTAGTGTCTTCAGTCAATAAAATCTTTAAGAGGCCATTGTGAGCACAGAAGGAGAATTAGATGTTTGATCGAACAAATTTAGCATGCTGTGATATTGGTGTTAAAAAGTAGGACACACAAAAGAGGAAAATGAACAAAGCAGATTCGTCTTGAAGAAAAAAGAATTGTGCAAAGGCATTTGTGGAATGGAGGTAGAAGTATGACGCCATTAAAGTGCAATATGCAAGATTTTTTCACCACCAGGGGTCGCTAACCTCTTACAATAGCAAAGGCGTATATTGATGACATATAGTCTGCATTAAGTGGAAATATGGATTCATGGAATTGTTGTCAAGCTGATGGATCTTTTATCATATCAGCCATCTTGTTTGGAAGCTTACCTAACAAGCGCTGTGGAGATAGAAAGTATGATAATAATGGAAGAAACTAGACATGATATGGAAGAAGATGATTTTGAAATTCTGCTGATCGAATCTGATGTTTGTGGCTGTCTTTATGAGTCGCAGTATAGTGAAGAGTAGCTGAGTCTGATCGAGGAACAGGAGGCGGCTGCCTGTCGATCGAGAAGCCTGGACTGGCTCGAACTGAGACGGACTGCTGTGCATGTGGTCTCGCTGTAAACTACGAACACAGAGTCTGATGCAGAAAATTTCAATGATGGCAATTTCTCTTGAATGAAATCTCTGAATCAGACGAGCACACAGACGTTTGTGTTGTGATGTGAACCATCTTGGACTCAATATCCAGGTATCATGCAGTGATTCACCATAAAGAAATAAACACAAACGAGGAGTAATTCACTAATGAATTTGCCAATGTAACGTTAACAGGTTTTTTTTTGTTGTGGAAAGAAGGAGGTGCGGGACCCGGCTAACATTTAAACATTTTAATAGAAAAATGAACAAATACAATACAAAAGCATAATCCACCAGCCCTTTATTGACGACTGCTGTAACGATACTCACAACACAACACAACACAACACTTGTGTGAAGACATGAAAGAAGTGCGCGCGCAGTCAGGGCGCGCACTCTCTCTCTCTCTCTCAGCTCGTTTGCGCCCTGTCAAGCGCATCAGTCATTCTACTCTATAACACTCGCTCGAAAAAAGGCTTTGGCGGGACAAAAAGCGGAAGATCCGACAGGTTTTAGAAGATTAAATACAACCCGAAAGAAACAAAAAAAAAAAAAAAAAAAAAAAAAAAAAAAAAAAACGACCCGTCAAAATAGTCAGTGATACATTTGCGACCCATTAAAAATTAGGGTCGCAATGGGATTTCAAATTTTCATTTTGGTCGCAGTGTAGTTCCCTGCTCTTGGAAAGGAATCAACTACAACAGGAGAGTTTGCTGACTCAGCAGTTTTTCGCTTCTCCTTTGCTCTCCTACGCCTCAAAGCTCTGGGTGATGGAGTAGGTCTGGTGTCTACTTGGGTACATAACCTGACTGCCTGTCCCAAAGGTAGGATATGATTACGATGCAGGACTTTGACTGGCCCATCACCATCAACAGGTTTCAAACGATACACAGGAATGCCAGAGAATTGACTCTCCACTACATAGGGATTAGCACTCCATCTGTCTGCAAGCTTTTGTTTTCCTTTTAGGCCAAGATTTCGAATCAGAACTCTGTCTCCAGCATTCAGACTATGATAACGGACTTTTTGATCAAACCGTTCTTTGTTACTCTGATTCATCTTTTGAGCAGTAGCTTGAGCTAACTGATAAGCCACCTGTAATTCCTGCTTCATTTTGGCCACATACTTCAAATATGACACAGGAGAGGTGTTGTCAGGGGAAACTCCAAAGCATACATCAACAGGTAATCGGGCCTCCCTGCCGAACATAAGAAAATACGGGGAGAAACCAGTGGCCTCGTTGACAGTACAATTGTATGCATGGACAAGATGTGCTATGTGTTGACTCTATTGGCACTTCTGAATAGTCTCAAGCGTGCCTAACATATCCAACAAGGTCCGGTTGAGGATCACCTTGCAGATGATAAGGTGAGGTTCTTGACTTCTTCACATTCAGCATTGTCAACATGTCAGACACCAACCGGTCTCAAAATCCCTGCCCTGGTCCGAGTGTATTCGAGTTGGAAGGCCATAATAGATGAAATACTTTTCCCATAAAGTCTTTGCCACAGTGGAAGCTTTTTGGTCCCTGGTGGGGAAGGCTTGAGCAAATCGGGTGCAATGGTCCGTGACTAGGGCTGTAACGATATACGATATAAAATCGAAATCGCGATACTCAGGTCCACGATACTGTATCGCGATGTGAGAAGGCAGAATCGCGATACATCCCTTCCACCTCCCAGTTATCTTTCCCGTCCAGATCCAATGCTACCACATCTTTAAATTACTATTTATTTATATTATTTGAAGTTAACATTATAAAATATGTAGACCTACACCACAAAACTAGTTGAGGTTAAATTAGCCAAAACTTAAATCCATCAGACTAATCATTTTCAGAAAATGCATTTAATACCAATATATTTACCCTTCTGTTTATATATCCATATGCTACTCCCTTAATAAAATCAAGTACGTCCAGACATTAGAAAAATATAAGTCTTCACATTCATTTTATATTTAATATGAGGGAAATACACACGCGTACACGGACGCGACACAAAACATCTTTAATATTTAGGTGGCAAAAATATAGCCTATATTTTTTTTATAATTCTGTAAATTACACTGTACAAACCAAAAGAAATACTAGGCTGCCCACGGGATGAAGGGTTAGCTCTCCCCAGAACATAAAATATTTATTTTGTTTTTTATTTTTCGTGTTCGAGGAAAAAAAAACAATGTCGTGACAGTTCTCTGAAGCGGCACTTAAACTGTCAGAGAATTCAAATAGAAAGCACAAAGACTTACTTTAAATTGAATTTTGTTTTTTTATTAATTGTATGTCAATTTTAATAAATGTTTCATCAACCAATTGCCTGGATTTAATAAATAAGAAGAAAATATAGCTAGCCTACAGATAGGAATCACGACATTGAGGTGCCGGCGCCTGAATTGGAGCTCGTCTCATGAATCGCAACCCTATAAGCTTATAGACCTGAGAAATAAATATATGTTGAAATATCTACTTTTAAAAAGAACAATTCAAAACGAAAGAAAACAGACCGCTCTCTGCTTATGTAATCCGCATGAAAAGTGCATTTCTCTTTGGCGCGCTCGCGAAGGCTGTCGCGGTTATGGAATTTCCCTTGTGGTAACGTTGAGTGGCTCAATAGCACGATATGCCCTATTACCGCCATTCATTTATTTATTTAATTTATATGTATCTGTTGCTATATAAATATGTTTACGATGTGGACAAAAACAACGACATTTTCAGTAATCACTGTAACCGAAACTTTCTATAACGTTAAAATGATGATGCACGGCCGGCCACCTTTTCACGGCTTCAAAGACAGACGCAGGACACGCTCTGCTGATATCATTCATTGCTGTTTAAAGCCTCTGTAGGCTACACAGCATCACCAAGATAAAACACTCTTGTTATCATTACATTATGTACTGGTTTAACATGCAATACATGCATGAAGTTCAAAACAAGAAGGGTATAGCCTTATAAAAAATATATATAGCTGGAGCACAGAAAACAACCCAAAAGCAGCAGCCTACACTGCCTAGTTTAGTTTAATAATTTGCATAGTTATTATTGTTTTTTGGTGTTCAGATTTTTTCCAAATTTTATTTAATAAAAATACCTGTACATTTTTTCCTCTCAAAATCTATTTTTCACACCAAGCCCCGCCCCCGTGATGGAATCGCGATACGAATCGAATCGTGGGTCAAAAATCGCGATACGAACCGAATCGTGGCTTTGGTGTATCGTTACAGCCCTATCCGTGACCACCAAAACATTACAGACGTTGCGAGAATCTGCTTCGATGGTGAGAAAGTCAATGCATACGAGATCCATAGGCCCTGAACTCTGCATATGGGACAATGGAGCGGCTCTCTGAGGCAGTGTTTTCCTCTTTATGCAGCGTTCACGTTTTACAGTAGGCCTCTACATCACGCTTCATGCGTGGCCAATAAAATCGGTCACGAACCAGACTGTAAGACTTATCAAAGCCTAGATGTCCTATGTCATCATGCAAAGATTTCAACACCATACTGTGGTACTGCTTGGGAAGCATAAGCTGTCGCTTCACTCTTTGGTCACTCAGCCAAATGGTTCTGTACAACAAGCCATTGTCTACTGACAACTTCTCCCATTCTCGTTTCAGCAACTTCATCTCAGGGTGGTTGTGATAGATACTACTTGCAGGTTTCTTATGAGAGATAGCTTCCCACACATCTGCCAAGCACACATCCTTCCTCTGGGCAGCTTGAAGCTCACTTGGAGTAAACTCGGGTAAGTGGTCAGCAACTAATGCAGTAGCTTGACAATAAGCCTTAGGAACAGCAGACATATGGGCCCCTATCTGTTGTACAACACATGGATAAGAAACGCAACCTGCTCTTTTCTCCACAGACATTTCCTGACACAGGGCTCGGACACCTGTGGATGGAATTTCCTGCCACTCATCATCAACACTTGGGTGAGTATGTGGTCGTCTGGACAAGGCATCAGCGTCAATGTTCTTTCGGCCTGGTCTGTATTTCAGACTGAAATTGTAGGTGGTGAGGGCTGACAACCAACGGTGACCAGTCGCATCAAGATTCGCTGACTTTAGTATATAGGTTAGAGGGTTGTTATCAGTTCTAACCTCAAACTGGACACCGTAAAGATAGTCATGCAGTCGGTCTACAATTGCCTACTTCAGAGCTAGAAATTCCAGTTTGTGCGCAGGATAATTTCGCTCTGAAGGAGAAAGGCTTCGACTGATGAAGGCAACCGGACGGAGCCCTTTTTCATGCTCCTGATACAAAACCCCTCCAAGTCCATCCAGACTTGCATCCACATGCAAGATGTAAGGCTTCTGTACATCAGCAAAGGCTAACACTAGAGCCTGAGTGAGACAATTTTTAAGTGTTTGGAAGGCAGCATCACACTGATCAGTCCATCGGGAGCCAAAAGGTTCAGAGATTTTGAAGCACGGCTTGGCATTACAAACAGGTGAGCTGATGGGTTTCTTGTTAGAGGATGGGTACCCCTGCAGCAGTTCATTTAGGGGCCGACACAACTTTGAGAAGTCCGTCACAAATCTGCGGTAATATCCACATAATCACAAAAACGCTTGAAGCTCTGTCACTGTTTGTGGTTTGGGCCAGGACATAACAGCCTCGATCTTAGAAGGGTCAGTGGATATTCCATCCTGTGAAACGATATGGCCCACATAGTTCACAGATGTCCTGCCGAATTGACATTTATCAAGGGAGATCTTCAGTCCTTCATCCCTCAACCTATCCAGAACCTTCAACAGCCGCTGTTGGTGCTCTTCAAGAGTCCGCCCGAAAACTATTAGGTCATCTAAGTAAACAAGCACCTCCAAGAAGTTCATGTCTCCTACTGTTCTCTCCATGACCCTCTGGAATGTAGCAGGTGCTCCACAGATACCCTGAGTCATACGCTCAAATTCATAAAAACCCAGAGGGCAGATGAATGCGGTCTTTTCCTTGTCGGGGTCACTCATTGGTATTTGATAATATCCACTTCTCAGATCTAAAAGAGTAAACCACTTACTCCCAGAAAGACTGTGAAGAGCATCTTCAATTCGGGGTACAGTATATTGATCTGGTATGGTCCGTTGGTTGAGCGTCCGATAGTCCACACACATTCTGACCTTCCCTGACTTTTTACGCACCACTACGATGGGTGAAGCGTAGGGGCTTCGGGACTCTGAAATGATGCCAGCACTCTTAAGTTCTTGTAGATGCTGCCTCACATCCTCCCAATCAGCTGGGGCGAGACGTCTAGATCTTTCTCTGAAAGGACGCGAATCATTCAGCCTAATCTCATGCATGGTGCTTTTTGCACAGCCCACGTCCCACTCATGAAGGGAAAACACTTCTTTTCTCTGCATCATCTCTTCACACAAACTCTGTTTTGCTTCTTCTGGGATCTGTGAATCTCCAAAATCAAAGCATGTAGGTGACAAGTTACTTTGTTCTGACTGTGGGTTGGAGGAAAGTTGCGGCACCATGGTTACAGGAAATACATGAGCAAGATGAGTTCCTCGCTTTATCCATACTTCTCTTGTAGAAATGTTCCTAACAGTTACCATGACTCGTCTGCTGGACACAATGGATGCCGAATGAACTTCAGGTCTCACTTGCAAGTCAACAGTAAAGGTGTCAGCAACTTCCGCTTTATCTACTAACAACAAAGATTCTGCAATCCGACTGGATAATTTAGGTAGACCTGGGAGTTGCATAACCTGACCTGGCTTCAAGACAACAGGGGAATGCTTCACAAACCAAACTGTTCCATGTTTGTTTGGATCATCCTGACACACGTCTGTCTGCTGGATAGACTCAAATGCCTCTCGTATTACAGGATGCATAGTCAACACGTTCAGGAACTTCTCTCCAGCCTGTTCACGACAAGACTCAAGCAGCTTCTTCACTAAGCTAGTGTTGGTCCCAACCAAAATGGCTATCCCCTCTCTTTTCAAAGGGTCTGGACACACGATTGCGAGAGTGTCAACCACCTGATGCACCCCAGCCACATTTTCTGTAAATTCAAGTCTGAGGGGTAAGTATCCATCATACGGGTATTTATGCGAGCTAAGACCCCAGATCTCAAGGTTTTCCACAGGGTGAAGAGGCAAGTGCTTCAAATACGCATCGTAGAAACTACGATACAACAGAGTGACCTGAGAGTCACTGTCAAGAAGAGCTTTTGCGTAAATTGCTTCAATTTGAACAGGTACCTCAGAGACAGGCCCTACTAAAGCTACAGGCAATTGTGGCTGGCCAACATCAAGCAGCGATGAAACATGAGTGGAACGTAGATTATCTGGAGCTCCGTGCCGTTCAGTCACTGAGCTCCACTGAAGTTTCCTTGTAAACGGTGCATTTTCATCAACTTCTGATTTACCTTCCTAAGATCCTTAGGTCCTTTGCACTCCCACTTCTTATGACCATCTTCACCACAGTTATAACAGAAGATACCAGGCAAAGTTAACTTGGAAGTTTTGGACTTGTAAGCCGTGTCTCGGTTAATAGCTTCCTTTGTCTGACTGGGCACTTTCTGTGGGGCACATTCAGAGGCAGGAGTCACAGTGGCCATGCTCAACAGTTGACTCACCTGAGTAGACAATTCTTTAAACTACTTCTTCAGGCTTTGTAATTCAGGTGGAACAGGCACAGGGGGAGTGGCAACATTGGACACAGAAGCTTTAACATTCTCTCGAGCAGCTACCCAATGTTCTTCCTCTCGAACTTCCTTCATTAACTGTGAGAAAGAAGGGGGATCTTGCACAGTGTGAGTCATTCTGATTCGCAAAGCAACCATATCATTGGTCAGAGCCCCCTTAATCAGCTGCTCCATTCTGGGTCCATTTATACCTGCTGCCTCAATCCCACCTTTCTCCATTTTCCTTGAAGGTATGGCGAAATCTAGCCATAAGGTCAGGCCCACTCTCGGTAGTTCCATATACAGTCTCAAGGGCAGCTAAGTACTCATTTGCAGTCGCTGATGGGCTACTCACTTTATGAAACCTGACAATATCAGCCGCAGGACCTCGCAAACTCTCAACGATGCGTTTCTCCTTTGCTGATTCGGTGCATTGCCATTCACTTATCATTTGAGCGGCCTGCTCCATCCAGACTTTTCATCATCACTTTTCATCACATAACTCTTCTTCACCTGGAGGGACAGGTTTCAATCCTGAGAACAACCTCAGTTTTCTGTAACTAGGCCCATCACTAGACACTTGATTACACCGATCTACTAATTTGCCTATGGCATCAACTAGATCCACACTGATGTCAGATTTAGGAGGCTGATTTTCCAAAAGCATGGCCTTCACTTCATCCATAGACATGTCCTCCTGCTGTAACAAGGCTTGCAGCTTTAACTGGAATGTATCACCTTTGGGGGCAGGACCATGTCCCACTAAGTTCACACTCCAGGGTCCAGCTTCATTTTCTATACCTATCCAACATGACATCATGACTTTTGCGTAAACATACACGCCACTTTCGAGTCAAATGGCGTGTTATTTCTACGCATTTTGAGCTATCCGCGTGTATGCACGTGTATGCGTGTATGTCTACGCCATTAACGTTCGCGTCATTCCGCGTGTCCGTACACGCCGTCACATGTCCAGTCATAAATGCCATTAACCCCAGTGACGGTTAAGTTTAGGGATAGGGTTAAGGTAAGTCATATCTTTTTTTTACCTAGGATGGTAAGGGAACAGTCATAAATGCCATTAACCCCAGTGACGGTTAAGTTTAGGGATGGGGTTGAGGTAAGTCATATATTTATATAACGTTAAGTCGACGGCGTTCATAAACACGCTGAAAAGCGATTATGCGTCTTGATAGCACGCCAAAAATGGAAATACGAATTGGCGTGTCATACACACGCTACTTCATGAGATCAGTCTGACCTATCTCAGGAGGGACAACATCGGGATCTAGATCAGCACTGGTCTCCACTAAAATAAACAACCATCTGCCAGTGACATCACCACGGCGACCACGTATTTTAGTGCGACCAAAAACTTTTACTGTGTTTAACACTTTTTCAATAGTGTCGTTACTGGCATCCAAAGGAACATTGCTCAAAACAATAGCACGTGAGACATCAATGCTCTCTTCTCTGCTCCACTCAACAGTCTGCGACAAATCCATAATTTTGAAAGTAAATTCAAATAACTGGTATTATGGAAAAAATAAAACAAATTGTTTTCAGATCAACTGTTACCACTACACTAAATTCTAGAAGAAAATATAGACGCTGGTAAACAGGGAAAAAGAAGAAAAAAAAACTATCCCAGCGGTGCCTCCAAAAATGTAACCCTTTTCTTAACCCTGAGGGTTAATTTTAATGTTTCCCAAATAAAATAAGAACCTGGATTCCCGGCAGTTGAATGGTGAATTGGCCAGTATTTTTTTTTTCTTTAAATGAAAATTAATGTTAAGTAGCTTTCCTCTATACAAACTTCACAATACTTTTACAAAGATAATAAATTAAACAATTCTTATTTATAGTTTCCTAGAAATCTGAACCTTGTTAGATGAATTAACTTGCTAAACTCCAAAGAAATACCAAAATTCAAATGTTAAGGAGAAAAAAAATAACAAATGTTTATTTACATACAATAATCTACTATAAAGGGGGAAAAAAACACAGAACCGTTTTTTCTATGAGGGAAAAAAACTTATACCCAATGGTATGTAAATTACGTTTTCTTTCAAATCACCTGTTCTGTCTCAGAACTATTTCTCGTCTCTCTTGTTTGTTCTTATACTTTCATTATTACCTTTTTCTACTTTGAAACACTTTCCTCAATCAAAATACAAGTCAAAACCCTCTTAGGTAAAACTTTCCTCCAGAAACATTTACAGCAACAAGGAAAATCAACCATTATCTTTACAAGGCAATTTAACACCAAAAAAAAAAAAAAAAAAACTATTCACAACATAAGGGTTTTTCCCTTTCAGTATGCAAATTCGTGAGTCTGTGACGCAGTCAAAAAAATATAGTCAGTTTGTTATCGTTGGGGCAGTTCGTTTTATGCACATTCACAGTTGACAAATTCAATGTACTCACATTTAACAGTCCCGAAAATGAGTTCACTTACGTCCATCCGACGAAAGAAGCAGAAGTGAATTCACTCACAACTCGACGAACACAGTTTCACACGAGCAGTCCAGGACGCACGATAGATGAATGCAGCTGATCCACGTCCCACGACGACGATCCACACAAACGATCCAGTCCCAGATGAGGTCCGAAGTCCACCACGAATGTCCGATAACTTTGGCATAGTTATTGAGCATGAATTTGAAAGTCACTAATAAGCTCTCATCACGCACATACTGACTCAGCGCCATGACCCAAAAGATCACGAAGAATAAACAGAAATAACTCTTACAGCAATAATACTTAACAAAAACAAATGAAACCAAATGTCGTTTCTCTACACTTTGGGCCTTATACGTCTCACGAGCAGTCAAATTACTGTCTTCTCATGCCATGTGCGATGCTCCTCCCCTTCACGTAAAATTACGTTATGACGCAAACTTTTTATGCTCAACAGAATACATTTACATTCAACACTTCTCATTGGATATGACACAAAAACATGTTATTCCATCACATTGAAATGATTTTGAAATGTGAAAAACAAAAAAAAATGAAAAACAATTTTCACCTTTTTAAAATACTTCAAAACAAAAAGTATATTTATTTTAGGGGTCCCTACACAAGCAAATTAAAATTAACACATTAGAACATAAAACTTATGAAATAGATTAAGTATATGCTGAAATTCATGGTAAAATACTTTAACAGTATTTAGGTACAAAATACTAAAGTAAAAAATTATTGCATGCACTTTAATTAAAGTTGTTATTCAGTCTTGAGGATTTTTCTTTTTGAGGTTGGAGTCTCCCTACTATGACAACTGGTAGGGGGCCCCAAGCAGCAGCTGCCTACCCATGCCACCATGTTACTACCACCGCCCATAAATGTTAATGCATTGGGTCGTTTGGTCAGTCGTTGCCATTTGACTAGTCGACCACATGAGCGTTTACACTACGGAAGTAATCTAGTCAAGTGCATTTTACTACCTCTGAAATGTTTAAAATGAACAAGCTCAAAACATTAGACACCTTTACACCTGTATTTAAATTATATATGATCTAATCAACCAAAACTTCTCCCAGTGTAAAAGTAGGAGAGAACAAAGCAGATCATGTTAAACAGATGAGGTCATGCTAATGAAGTAGGGAAAAAAAAATAGAAAGACTCCCAGTATACACTTGAGGTTACAGGTTTGTTTATTTTTTTTTCAAAAACAAAAGCAAACACTGAACAAGAAAATAAGGCAGAGATTGCAGCTATGATTTGACTTGATGCGACAACCTCAATATGCCTGGAGACAAACGCTTATTTTGAGTAGTCTGAGAGTGCAGAGGTGCTGGATTTTGAAAGCCAGATTGGACAGACTGCATCAGACTCATAGCTTGAAATGGTATTTTACTGGGTAGCTCCAAAGGTTTGGAACCAAGACTAGAAAGAGACATGTCACTTGACTGCTCTGGTTTAGGAGAGACCTGGAATCTAGACTGCCGCAACACAGACTGGTAGCTGGTTTGAGCTGACTGAAGACCACTGGGCTGGGATACAGACTGGTATCTGGCTTGGGCTGACTGCAGACCGCTGGGCTGGGACACAGACTGGTACCCAGCTTGGGCTGACTGCGGGCTACTGAGCTGGGACATAGACTGGTAGCTGGCTTGTCCTGACTGCAGACTGCTGGGCTGGGACACAGACTGGTAGCTGGCTTGTCCTGACTGCAGACTGCTGGACTGGGACACAGACTGGTAGCTGGCATGTCCTGATTGTGGACTGCTGGGCTGGGATACAGACTGGTAGCGGGCTTTGGCTGACTGTAGACCACTGGGCTGGGACACAGACTGGTAGCGGGCTTGTCCTGATTGCAGACTGCTGGGCTGGGACATAGACTGGTATCTGGCTTGGGCTGACTGCAGACCACTGGGCTGGGACAGAGACTGGTACCTGGCTTGGGTTGACGGCAGGCCACTGGGCTTGGACATAGACTGGTATCTGGCTTGGGCTGACTGCAGACCACTGAGCTGGGACCCAGACTGGTAGCGGGCTTGGGCTGACTGCAGACCGCTGGGCTGGGACACAGACTGGTACCTGGTTTGTCCTGATAGCAACCAACTTGGATGGGTCACAGACTGGAAGACAGTTTGGGTTGACTGCAGGCTGCTGGGCTGGGACATAGACTGGTATCCACCTTGGGCTGACTGCAGACCACTGGGCTGGGACACAGACTGGTAGCGGGCTTGGGCTGACTGCAGACCGATGGGCTGGGACACAGACTGGTAGCTGGCTTGGGCTGACTGCAGACCACTAGGCTTGGACACAGACTGGTAACGGGCTTGGACTGACTGCAGACCACTGGGCTGGGACACAGACTGGTAGCCGGCTTGGGCTGACTGCAGGCTACTGGGCTTGGACACAGACTGGTAGCTGGCTTGTCCTGACTGCAGACCACTGGGCTGGAACATAGACTGGTATCTGGCTTGGGCTGACTGCAGACCACTGGGCTGGGACACAGACTGGTACCTGCCTTGGGCTGGTTGTTGGATGCCAGACTGTGAGCTGGCTTGAGCTGATTGTAGGCCACTGGACTGGTCCACAGACTGGTAAAAGGTTTGTGCTGACTGAAGACTGCTGGGCTGAGACACAGACTGGTACCTGGCTTGGCCTGACTGCAGACCACTGGGCTGGGACAGAGACTGGTAGCGAGCTGGTACTAGCTGCAGACCGCTGGGTCGGGACAAAGACTGGTAGCGGGCTTGTGCTGTCTGTAGACCATTGGGCCAGGACACAGACTGGTAGTGGGATTGTACTGTCTGCAGACTACTGGGGCCATTAGCTGATTGGGAGCCAGTTTGTGTTGATTTTTGGAAACTAAGCTGGGGCACAAACTGGTTGCTGGCTTTTTGCTGGCTTGACAGCAGGCCAGACTGTGAGCTGGACTGGGCTGGTTGTTGGTTGCCAGACTGGTCCACAGACTGGGCGCTAGCTTGTGCTGGTTGTTGGATGCCAGACTGGTCCACAAACGGAGAGCTGGATTGGGCTGGTTGCTGGATGCCAGACTGGTCAACAGTCTGTGAGCTAGCTTGTGCTGGTTGCTGGATGTCAGACTGGTCAACAGACTGTGAGCTAGCTTGTGCTGGTTGTTGGGTGACAGACTGTTCAACAGACTGTGAGCTAGCTTGTGTTGGTTCTTGAATGCCAGACTCATCCACAGACTGTGAACTGGCTTGGGCTGGTTCTTGGAGGCCAGACTGAGAGTTGGCTTGGGCTGAAAGCAGACTACCTGACACTTCAACAGATTGTGAGCTGGCTTGGATGCCAGATTGGTCCACAGACTGAGGGCTGGTTTGGGCTGACAGCAGACTACCTGACAGTTCAACAGATTGTGAGTTGGCTTGGATTCCAGACTGGTCCACAGACTGAGAGCTGGCTTGGCCTGAAAGTAGGTCACTGGACTGGTCCACAGACTGCAATACAGCTTTTTCAGAGTTTGCACTGCTATACACACCCTTAACCTGTGCAGCACTGTAAGTCTTACTCCTTGATCTTTGAGGACTAGTGGGATTTGATAAATCAGCCCCATAATAGCTGTAGGAACTTCGTGGCTTCACATCCTGCATGGGGAAACCAGCCTCATAGTACATAGGATAACCACTCCTGACAAAGCCACCAACTAGAAGAAAATAAAAGGGAACAAAATTAGACACATTAACAAACATGAATTCTATAACTTGCCTAGATAAACCTTACCACTTCCAAAATGGTCACAGACACAAAGACTGAGAAGTGCCAAAGAAAAACTGTGGACGGAAAAAAAAGTTAGATGAATGCCTCTTGACAACAAAAACTACAATTTTTCATCATACCTTAAAAGACAGCTAGTGATACCCTCCATGGCCAAACAAAAATCCAACTAACCACCTCAACAACACCAATTAAAAATTCAAACAAAACATATTTGACCACCAACACATGTTAGTGTTGCCTGAAGGGACTCTTTATAGTGCCAGCAACTGACATTTACCAATTGTTTCTTGACAATCATTTGTCATGAGAACATGTAATTCTCAATTATTAGGGTCAGGTGTTACAACTATCATGACAGCTGCCATTTCATTAAAGATAGTTAAGTTTTTTATGATTACTGGACAAAATGACAGCACACAAGATATTTTTTGGGGATTAATTAAAAATACTTTGTGTTTTTATTCATTGAGAATATATTTTAGCATTTAAGGGAAGCAGTAGAATGCTCACTGTTCAAAATCTTAGCATTGATTTGGTCAAGCAGTCGTATATATTTTTATATTAAAATCTATTTCTTTCAATCATAACAGATGTTATAAATGTTTTTTTTCTTTCAAATTTGTACTTATGGTTCTCTGTTGTGGTAACCAATCAAAGGATTTGTTTGGAGTATCTTAAGGAGCTGCAAAACTCATCTGCAATTCTTAAAGCCACAATCTGTACTTTTTCGGCTTTAAAAATAGCAAAAATAACTGTATCTATGTTATATATTTCTATTAGATGTGTACTTACATTATCCCGACAGTTTCCACCAACTTTCAAATACGGAGAAATTTATAGTTTAATTCGAAGAAACGGGACGTTTCTTTATTTCCGTTTCATCGTCCGTCTATGGCGTCATATAACCTTTGACTCCTCTATTTTCTCTAACTTCCTTGCGGAACCCGGCGAAACCACCAAACACAAAGGGGAACACTGGACTACCGCCAATAAAGCATAGAAAATGACGAAGAAAAAAAAGTAAGACGTATTTTTATGCGTGTAAATCACGTGCCCGCTCACGAGCGCTCACTCAGACGAGATGCACTGTCCCCCGGTGCTGCTCGCGCATATAGCGCTCCCCGTTCCGGTCGTCTCAAATCAGCCAACTGTTGCTGTTAGCGAGCCGCGCACATTGAATACTCATATGAGTCAGGTTGCGAATGTACGTGCCCGCTTTAGCGTGCTCATGCTTACTAAATAAACGCCTCACCTGCGGCGCAAGCTCTCACTACATTCCCTTTAGCCTTTAGCACATAGTGGATGCATAACGCAAACCCAGTCAATAACGCAAACGATTAAAAGAGAAGCATGACACAGGTAAACATTGGGGATGCATTTAAAGCTTCTTGACAAGCTAAATCTACAGAGAGATGCCGTATATCCGTATATTTTGTAAAAACGATCATGTCATGTCATGAGCTGAGCTGGTTGTCATTGACAGCGACAACAACTCCCGTGAGCCCACGCTCTTTCCTGACGTCATCAAAGTACGTCTTTGTTATTATGTGAAATGAGTGACCCCTGGTGGCCAAAAAAATTACATATTGTACGTTTAAATGAGAAAATTTCAAATATTTTTTCATCTTTATTGAAACTGTTTGAAAACTAGAGCACACTGGTAATTTTATTTCAGATTTATCATAATACATGTCAACATAAAAATCTGGCAGGACTATTCCTGTTAGGTTTACTGTGGTGAAAGCTGTGTTCAGGTGAGACCCTCATCAGGAGTGATCTGAGAACAACTCTGAGTAAGGAAAAGACAAAAGCTCTCAGGTGTGTTCAACATCGGCTGGGGCTGGAAGCGATCGCTGAGAGTAGCCGCATGCAGGCGGGAAGGAGCTGCAAACGGAGACGTGAAGTCGGACACTTTCTGGTTCCCGTATAGTGACCGCTCATGTGGTGTTTGCATACTTTACCACAGCTGAAGTGAAAGAAATGCAATATTTGCCAAATACACAGATATTTCAGACACAATTTCATTCAATACTTTACTGCTTCATACGTACAGCATCTGTTTGAACTACAGTTCAAAACAAGCCTATATCAATGAAGTGGAGTCAACGTTTTTTAATCAGTTTTATTTTGATAAATATGACACAATATAACATTGCGACTACATGAAAAGACTGTTTACTTTTATAAAAAACTGATTTGTGAGCTTTAGTGGAACTAAAGGTGTGAGAATAAACACGAAACGCACATGATCGTTGTTATGGAAGACTGTGATTGGTTGGTTGTCAAAGAAGGGAAAAAAAGAGTGATTTTAACTATAGGGTCTATTCTAGGTCGTCACTTTGAAATTACATGCATAATTCTTCCTATTTTACTGTTCTCTCTCAAATCTTCTTCTTCTTCTTCTTCTTCTTCTTCTTCTTCTTCTTCTTCTTCTTTTTTTAACCATGCTGTTAATTTCCTATAAGGTATTTGATTGGCTTAGAATGATACAAATTTTTCCACTCTTTCCAATAACACTGATTACTGGCATCTGGTAAGTGTTCTTTCTAGTCTTGGTTCCAAACCTTTGGAGCAACCCAGTAAAATACCACTTCAAGCTATGAGTCTGATGTAGTCTTTCCAGCCTGGCTTTCAAGATCCAGCACCTCTGCACTCTCAGACTACTCAAAATAAGCATTTGTCTCCAGGCATACTGAGGTTTTTGCATATCATAGTCATATCATAGCTCCATACTCTGCCTTGTTTCCTTGTTTTGAGTTTGCTTTTGTTTTTTGAAAAAATAAAAAAATCCTGTAACCTCAAGTGTATACTGGGAGTCTTTGTATTGTTTCTACTTCATTAGCATGACCTCATCTGTTTAACATAACCTACTTTGCTTGTCTGACACAGACTGGTAGCTGGCTTGTCCTGATCGCAGACCGCTGGGATACACACGGGTACCTGGTTTGTCCTGATTGCAGGCCACTGGGCTGGGACACAGACTGGTACCTGGCTTAATCTCAGCAGTGTTGAAGCGACCAGGGAGAAACACACACACTGGCAGATCACTGCAGAGTTCGCAGGGAATGTGCACCCGTTGGGAATCACTGTCACACCAACACCTGGAGAGAAGCTCGTCTTGAAGAGGAAGAGAGGATCTCAGGATGGCTTTGGGAGTGAAGCATGCTCTTGGATCCGAAGCGAAAACGAAGAGTTGCACCATGCAAATTCCGCAGACCCATGGCATTTCTTTGCCATTGGCTCATTTTGTAAGACTTGAAGTTGGTTTTCTAAGCGAAACCCCCATTCGGCGTCATCGAATTCGACGTAACTCAGAGTGACAACGAAAGGGAACAATGTGTTTCTCATTTGCATGGCTGAGACTTGAGCTGGCTTTGTGATAGACAGCAGTGACATTATGAGAGATAAATGACTTGGGAAGTGTTGACACCTCAGAGACTGCCTCATGGGGTCATTCTTCAGGGTAGTTTAAATTTAGATGCTGTTTAAAAGAGGAAATACAGGCTCCATGAGCTATTTTTTTATTTTTTTATTGGGAGATTCTGTTACTGGACATTTGACTGTACAATGTAGTTTGTGTGCTGTTAATGCTATCTATCTATCTATCTATCTATCTATCTATCTATCTATCTATCTATCTATCTATCTATCTATCTATCTATCTATCTATCTATCTATCTATCTATCTATCTATCTATCTATCTATCTATCTATCTATCTATCTATCTATCTATCTATCTATCTATCTATCTATCTATCTATCTATCTATTACATTTCCCATTGTAGATTTCTCTGTACTAGCATAAGTCAATATATATATATATATATATATATATATATATATATATATATATATATATATATATATATATATATATATATATATATATCACTGATTACTTAACTTATGGACATCCTTTGCTTTTCATTTTGTTGTATTTGTGCAAAAAGAAAAAAAAAATATTCCTGTTTTTGTTGTTAAGACATGGGGTGGGGGAGGAAATTGCTTGAAATATATAAAATAAACCATCAGTCCTCCTCAGGTGCAGAAATTAAATAGGTGGTGCTAAGCCCACAGTTTTTTATGCTGATGTTGGCGGATAGTTGAATAGTAAAAATAGATCATATTCCCCATTTGTCGCTAAAGAGAAGAGGACTTGAGTTTCATTTCATATTACCTGCCCTAGTTTTTCCTGTTCTCCTTCCCTCCGTGAGGCAGTGGGGTAATGCAGGATACTTGCTGCTGCTTAAGGTAATCTGTGAAGGATGATTGAACTTTATCTGCGCTCTGCAGAGTGTCAAGCATGTAATGTGTATAATGGAGCCAGATAGGAAGTTTCCTTTGAAGAGTCTCATCCTCAAAGGGTGACCTGAAAGGTTGAGGATGGCGTGGGGGGGGAGACTTAAATTAATTTGAGACAAACCTTTAAATAATACCAAAACTCTGACTTGTCAATGAATTTAGCTCTAGTTTTTAGTTAAAAAAACTCTAGCTCTAGTAAAAAAAAAAAAAAAAAAAGTTAAGTAGTCCAGTTTTGAGATGAGGATTAGTGACGTGTGTACAGACACTTTTTTGAGCCTGCTTTACTTGTGTATGAACTTGTTTATCAGCAGGGGAACCCCCCAAGATGCAAGAATGACCATATATGAACTTAACTTCCATAGGTGCACACATGGTATACCCTAACTGCATAAGTCATCTGTTATCTCCATCCCCTTTCCTTAGTTCTATACAAAAAGTAATATTATTGTAACAGAAATCCCATTAACGTGCAAAGTCTCTTAAACCCTGGCTTGTGAACTGGGTGCTATTGTCCACAATTAACTTCTGTGGAATGCTGTGCATAGAAGATTGCCTCTTCAGTTTGTTTATGACATTTTGAGATGACAAAGTCTTGAGTGGATTTATTTCAAACCACGCAGAAAAAGAATCTAGCAGCATTAGGTACAGTTAACTGTTCCAGTCAAATACATCAGTGGTAACTACTGACCAAGGCAGTTCTGGGATCTCGTGGAGGTGCAATGACTCCTTTTGTTGATGATGTTTCAGGGTGTTTCATATGCTGTACGACTACACAAATTTGTCTATGTCCTGTGTCATAGTCAACCAGAAAACAGAAAACTCCTGCATGGGCCTAGTGCATGATTTTCAAATACTCACTCTGTAAGTTCCCTTTTGAGGGAACTCAAACTGCGTCAAATGACACTTTGGGGTAATACTTACACTCTGAAGTATGAATGCATGGCTCTCAAGTTTTGAGGACATTCTCATTCTCTTCCCCAAATTGGGGGGGGGGGGGGGGTGTTGTGGTGTTGGCTCCAATTTAAAACACTTCGGCTCAAGCCCCAGCCATTTTAGGGGGCTTTCCTCTCAGGGCAATGATTAATGCATCCATGGCCAGGATAATTATAAAATATGATTCTATAACAGCAGTCAAGTTGTCATTGTTTGTATCCAACAATTTGTAAATTTGTTGTAACATTAAAACAGGAGATCATGACTTACTCTGCTCAAAGTGATCCTCTGAGCTCCAGTCGTTTCCTCTGCGGGTGAACGAAACTTTTGGAAGAGATGTTGTTGCAGAATCACGTGAACAATTCCAGGAAAAGCCTTTTTTATTGGTTGTTGCGTTAAATCTTACACAGACAAAATAGTGCTATTTTCTGATTGTTGCGGCTTTCCACGCTCCTCTGAGTGATGGGCCTCTGAGACATCAATTGATCGTATGTTTCCTTCGTGCGGCCTGGAGGATGACACCTCCGGCTCGTACCAGGGTTCTCACATGGGACCTGGCCTTAGTTCTCGAAGGGTTGGCTGAGGCCCCCTTTGAACCGCTGGAGTCGGCTGAGGCCAAGAACCTGTTGCTGAAGGTCACTTTTCTGTTGGCCACCACTTCTCTGAGGAACGTGGGAGATCTTCAGGTGCTCTCCATATCTAACTGGTGCCTGGAGTTTGCTCCAGGCAACATTAAGGACATCCTTCACCCTAGGCCCGGCTATCTGCCTAAAGTGCCATCCAGTGCTAACCTGGCCCTAGCCAGATGAATTTCGCTCAGCCTAGCTCCACTCATCCATCTGGAACCGATCCATTGAAATGGCATTTCAGAAGGCTGGGCCTTATCAAAAATCCTTGCATATGATTAGATAAGCCACTTGTCTGTCATCTTTATCGACGTGCTATTTCAACCACTCACACCGAAGCCAAGCCGTGACGCTGATGAGAGCGATGCAGGAAAAAACAAAACAGAACAGCCGACATCTTGGATATAGCAGCAGTGCAATCAGCGTAATGTCGGTAAACACGGATGAAATAGCAGCATAAATGTTAACGCTTGCTTCCTCGAAGCCAGCCGCCATTGTTGTCTGAATCAAAACAGTCTCACGGTCGCTTCTCCACTACGTCACATCTATGAAACTCCCCCCCTGCGTCCTGATTGGCTAAACCATAAAGTTGGTTGGAGAAATCACTCTCAATGGAAGAGGTTCCAGATGGATATGAGTGAAGCTAGGCGGAGCTAAGCGGAACGACATTCATCTGGCTAGGGCCAGGTTAATCCAGTGCAGCAAGGCCTAAAGTTCTGCAAGCATTTCATTTCATCCTCCACCTCACATGACGAAGGATGAAGAGAGACCTCATAGGCTCTGCCCTGTCAGAGCACTAAGAATATAGATTCAGAGGTCCTCTTCATGGTGGAAGGCAGACCAGTTGCTGGTGTGTTTCAGGTCGCCCAAGAAGGGGCTTCCTGCCTCAAAACAAACCATCAGCAACTGGATTGTCAATGCGATTTTCACGGCTTACCAGGTGCGTGGTATGCCTTCACCTTTGGCTGTGAGGGCTCATTCCACTAGAGGCATGGCGTCCTCTAGGGCCCTTCTCGCAGGGGCTCACCTCCAGGAGGTCTGCGATGCAGCTGGATGGGTTACCCCACATACTTTTAATAGGTTTTATAGTTTGGACATTCCGTCGACACCCGGCTCTCTTGTGCTCGCGTCCTGAGTGTGCCTGTGAGCAGATTAACACTAGGACAGGCAGGGCGCGTTGTGACTTAGTGGGTACTCGTTCCCCCAAAGTGTCATTTGATGCAGTTTGAGTTCCCTCGAAAGGGAACGTCCTCGGGTTACGACTGTAACCCTTGTTCTCTGAGAAGGGAACGAGAACTGCGTCTCTTGGCCACGCCTTCCCCTGCCTGGGAGCGCTTGCTTCATCACAGAAGCTGACATCTTGTGTGTGCCGGTTCCTTATATAAGCTTCCGCCTATGTGTCATCACACATTACGTCATACATACGGCGCTAGTGTCATTTGATGTAATTCTCATTCCCCTCTCAGGGAACAAGAGTTAATGTCGTAACCTGAGGACGGTTTGAGGAATTGCTGTCCTTGTTCCCTTCATGATGACTCCATCATTAGTAGAGAGCTTGTCTCAGAAAGGAACGGAGAGAGACATCTTTTCCTGTGTATTATTTGAGCTCTTACAACCTTTTGAACAAAATCAATTGGACAGTCATCATCTCAAATTCACCCTCATCATTAAGATGCTGCTTTGTCACTTTCCTGTGAGCATGTGACAGTGTATCTGCAAGGTAGAGCTGATTCCCGTTTTTGTAGGCAAGAGTCAGATTGAACTTGTGCAGCTTCAGAATCATTTGCTGAAATCATGATGGAGTAGTGTGCAGGGGTTTGTTTAGAATAGTCTCTACCAAGGTTTTCCATAAATGTAGTCACAGTCCCTTTCATTACAACCAGATCTCCCTCTGCTTTGACTGGTCATTTAAATGCATGAAGCCAGTTTTCATTAACATTGACCTGCTGTGTTAGTCATCTTATTGCATGAAAAGATAAACCTCTAACTCTGCTAGCTGATGTCACTTAAGACAAACCAGTCTACAGAGATCAAATAAAAGCAGATTTGAGCTCAATGCTAACATGATCACAGACAGAACGTTTCATAAACGGACATTTGACAAGATTGTTTCGTCACAGCAGCAATTGATCATGCTAATTTCTGCACCCTGACTAGATGAAAGCAGCACAGGATCAAACAGCAGGCTAATGACTTTTCTGGAAAAAGCGTACTGGAGTACTGTGAAGATTTTGAACTGGCAATCACAAGGTCAACTCTTTAGCTGTATGGTGAGCACTTCAGCTGTTACTTGTTGACTTAACAGACTAAATAAAGTCCAAAAGAGCTTACACTGATTGCAGGTTCATTTCCCCTCAAGCAATCTAGGGTTAAGTGCTTGGCCACAATGGGATTAGATTCTGTTAAATATTCATTGTCTGCAGCGTGTATACTCGACACCGAATCATTTTTTGTTTTTGGTATACTTTAGCCTGGAGGCCAGCCCGAACCCCGCCCACAACATTTTTTGGTCGGGAAGTTCGGTCTGGACTCGATCCATTAGGATCAGTCAAAAAATGATCGGGCCAATCAAATAGCCAGGGTGGGCTTTAAACAATAATGGACAGGTGATCTTCAGGGACGTAATCATCACGTTATCAAAAAGCGCTTAACTGGTTTCCCTCAAAGATGTCTGACGCTGGATAATTGAGATGTATAGATTCCGCTGTCACGTCTGTTGTAAAATAAATTTACAGCGCATTCATTTTAATAGACAAACAGAAAACTGATCGGCCGATCGGAAAGATATTTTTGCCTCCTTCCTACATGATTCAGCAAAAGTGTAACTTATCAGCAGGCTCCGATGGTCGCTAAGAAGATGGGATGTAATGAAAAGCCTGTGGTCGTTGTGATTTTTCCTTCGGTTGCACTCATGGAGGACCAAGTAAAAGAAGCAACACTCGTTATTTTACTTCTAAAATAAGTAAGTTAGTTGAAAACTGCGCTATGCAAAGTAGTTGACTTACTGCGTTGCTCTGATAGGTTGTAGGTCTACCGACTATCCAATTGAGTGCAGAGTTTGTTTTTTTCTTGGTTCGGTTAAGATATGCCTCATAATCAAAGCCCTATGGAGGAGTTTCAGACTCACATTTTCACTAGAATATGAGTATGACGAAGTCAGGCTAGGTATACTTTTTTTTTGTAAAGGGGAAAATAATGTTTGTACCACTGTTGGTGTTTTGAAGTTTTGTTGTGTTTTTATTTAGAAGAAACATTGGATTTTTGTATCAACCTGAACATTCTCTTTTTTTGTTTTCACAAAATGACCAACCCATCCATCCATCCATCCATCCATCCATCCATCCATCCATCCATCCATCCATCCATCCATCCATCCATCCATCCATCCATCCATCCATCTGTCTAAAATTAAACTGCTATATAAACACATAAGATAATGTTGAGTAGAGATTTTTTTTTAAATGTAGAGACACGACACAGACCAAATATATATTATAATGAAGACATTTTTGTCTGCCTTCACAAATGTGAATCTTATTGATTATTCATAAGCGTGCCTATATATCCAGCCCCCACTAAATAACATTTCACAGAAACTTGTAAACTGGGATTCACTGTTGTTTCAAACTGTACTTTTAGAGCGCAAAATCTGTTCCTTAAAGCAAAAAGTCTTTAAAAGATTAAATGTTATTTGCATTTAGTATCCCTCAATAGTATCCCTCCCTTACTTCTTTGAACCAGAGCAGTATTATGACATACTTGCTGTCACCCACATAAATGAGGAAACATATCAGTCGTGTTGCACTTGCCTATTTCCAGTGTCTATTGTCCCTGAGGTGTAATTTTCTGCTCAGCTGAAATCGGTAATTGAAAGTTTGTGACCTTATCTTTACACTTTCGCTGGTCTGTGGTGCTCAGGTACCATCAGGGGCTCCTGTTATTGAAAAACATTGTGATGGAAGATATAGTAGGTTTCACTGCAAATCGTCACCAGTGTCCTGTCCCAATGTGACCAAGATATTTTCAGAATAGTTACAGCTTGAATTTAAGTGTAAAATGTTGTTCTGCCAGATGCTATTATAAGGTTTCCAGTAACACTGTATATAGTGACACAAACAGAATTTAGCCACTTAAGTTACTTAAAAATGTAAGAAGCATATCTTTTTTTAAAGATAAAAGATAGCAAAAACACACAAAAGAGTAAAACACAACACAGAAAATATTTTTTTAAGGTTTACATCACAGTGAGAGTATATGTTGGTCATTGCACAAGTAGCTCAGAAAAATGGTGGTCACACTGAGAAAAGATGTAGAAGCAAATATCACACTCAGTTTGATATTTTGTCAAAGTTGAGCCATTTTTTAGTGTGACGTGAGTGTCAAAAAGTGTCCTAAACATAGTGTGTGTGTGTGTCCTTCAGGCTAAATGTTATGATTTCCATGACATAGGCCTACTATTTTTCACAGAAATTAATGTCATTTTGAAATTCCATTTTGCTTGCCTGTCATTGTTTGTCTCCCCTCATTGGATAGTGTGTGTAGATGTGTAGAATTTAATATCTGAGAAATATCTTGCCTGTGTCAGATTTGACATGAGTGTTTTGTCAGTGGTGTCCGGTTGTGGGATCTCAATATGAGAAGGAACAGCAGTGTGAAAGCAGCTTGCATGGATCTGACAGTGACAGATGATACAAACGTCAGCTGGAAGTGAGCTTATTAGACAGCAAATACTCCAGTGTCAGCGCTGACATTCATTTCAGCCAACCGCTGGCAATTCCAATATCACTGGTAAAAATCTTATTATGTTGAGTGATAGCTAGCTTTTTCATCATCACCTGTGAATTGCAGGAAATTTATTAATAGGGTCAAGGTGTGCAACATTTTAGCTTCTGAATTTATGTATTTTAGTATTATATCTGGGCTATTGGGGCTTGGGACCCATTTTCAGGTTCCCAGAGCACGATGACTACGGATACTCAAAGTCTGGCTCGCTTCCATAATGCAGACATTTTACATTAATCTGTCTGCTTTGCAAGATGTGTCAGTACAAACCCATTTCTATAGCCTGGGTGCCAGCTGAACTTAGTCCCACCAACAGCATTTGAGGATGGGAAGTTCAGTCTGGACTTGATCCATTGAGAAGCAAGCATGCCTTAACCTAAGCTGTTCAGACCAATCAAATTGTCTGGGCAGGCGTTATACGATGATTGACAGATGATCAACAGTAACGTAATCATTCACGTCACCAAAGAGTGCTTGGGTTGAATTTATTTACAACAAAGAATGGCTGCTGCTGGAAAACTTAGATGTGTAGATTCAGCCATCGCGTCTGTTATAGAAGATGTAGACAGAGCATTATTTTTAAAAGAGGAACAGAGAACCGCAATCAAGGCATTTTTCGATCAAGATGTTTTTTCCGTCCTTCCTACGGGATTCAGTCGATCCAGTTGAGTGTAGAGGCATTTTTTTTTCTTGGTTCGGTTGAAACACGCCCTATAATCACATCCCAATGGAGCAGTATCAGACTCACATTCTGACTAGAATCTGAGTATGATGACGTCAGGCTATCATTTCTACATTGAGAGTGAGCAAACTAGATGAGCAGAGCAGACAGATTGTAAAATACAATATTTAAAATACAATAATTTGTTTCAGTAATCTGCACAAATAGTTTTGCATCATTTCATTAAGACATTTATATTTTAATATGATATGCAAATATTGTCATCATAGATTATTGTACAGTGACAGGACATCTGCTGCATAATGACTGTCTACAAAGATCCTGTGTTCCATTTAGCAGCTAAGATTTGTGAGCAATGGGAAAAACAACAGCAGCTTGACGGCAAAAAAATGATTGATTTCTAAATTCTTTTCACAGATATTTTTTTTCTTGAATGTTAATGTAAAAAAGGTATTTTAAAAACTGACAATAACTATTAATGTTTTAATTAATAAATTAATGTGAGATTGATATGAAATACATGTATGGATTTGGCAAAGGCTTTCATCCAAAGTGACTTACAATAAATCATTTAAAGACTAGAGTCATTAAGATTTTTCTGCATCCTGCACAACGCCTGACAATAATATTGAAGGTTAAAATTAAATGATTCGTATGCAAACGCTTAAATAGCAAACAAGGACATTTTTATCATATAAAGTTATAATACTAACTTTATAATTACATAATTGTGTTTCTACTCCAGTTGTTTTTTTATTATTTATTTTTTATTTTTTAAATAGGCCTAGACATTAAATGGTGTCTGTCTCAGGATTTAAAGGCCCATTAACACCATGTTGTAATTCCTGTAAGTTCGAGATTTCAACTTGTAAAAAGCATCCATGTCCCCGTAAAGCAGGTAACAGCTTGTAAAGTTTGGGCATTATCTTATATCTCCAACCTGTACCACATGAGTGCTGCAGATTCATTTAGGCCTGTTCCCATAGAAATACATAATTCATAGTCGTTTTGACCATAAAAGCAGTGCAGATTCCTTTTAAACAAATATTGACATTCTTAAGGCAATTTACTGCTCTTATTGTGAACAATTCATAAGGGCATGTTATTCCTAACGCTTGTTTTTGTAATCTCTTACAAGTAAAACAGGATGGCAACAGCATTTCATGTTGACTTCCTGTTGTGACGGAGATCATATATGAGGGATGCGCAGTCTGTTTTGCTATAAAACGTGAGAAAATCCAATCCAATCCACTTTATTTATATTGCACATTTTACAAACGCCAGTTACCAAAGTGCTGTACAGAACACTCAAAACATACAATTTTTGAAAAGGGATTTTATGTTCCAGGGTGTCTCTGCAGTATTTATGATCAGGAGAGGTTTCACTGATATAGTCACGCAGGGTTAAATCCCTCTTCACGAAACTGCTCTGTCAAAACCAATCTCCTGTATTCAGTCATGTGGTTCAGTGTTTCAGTAAAGGATGTGGGACCACAGACCATTTATAGCAGTGCCATTTCTGATTTTCATACCTGTTGCTCCGAATAAGCCAGGCAGACTGGTTCTCAGTAAACATTTAATGTGTGGTCCAGTACCTTTCACCTCAAACAGTTCAATAAATTCAAAAAATAGTTTTCCACCAAAGCAATCCACAAATTGCTAATGCATCAGAATCAAAAATGTTTATCCATTGAAAGTGATGAAAATGCCTCAGATATTTAAAATGTGAGGAGTTGTCTTTTTTTAAACCTGTTTTAACCCAGGGTGGTTAAAAATGAACATGAAAATATAAAACAAAATATATACATTTAAAAAAAATAAAATTGTATAATAAAAAATAAAAAGCTATGATGTATAAAATAAATGCTAATTCAAAATATTAATGAATAAAATGTAAAAATGTGTATTATTGGCTGATTTTATTGGCTGACTATGATTAAAATGCTTTAGCAGTGTTATTATATTTGTGTTACATTGTAAGCATTTTTATTCCTGTTCCTTTATATTTGTAACCGCTTCAATAAACGTACTGACAGAAGTTGAAGTCAAACTGTGTTTCTAATGGTGAGAGGAAAGGAAGAAAATGCCCATAAAAAACAATTCCATGGGGCAAATATTATGAATGTCACTTGTTGTGACTGCAGTGTTGTGTTGAAGTGTGTGCGTGTGTGTGTGTGTGTGTGTGTGTGTGCGTGTGTGTGTGTGTTCGTCTGTCCTCTATTGATTTCATAGATGAAGGTAATATCATTACAGGCTGCTCGCTATTGCTGAAAAATTATCTATTTATGTATGAAAGGATTGTCTTTGTCTTTGACAGGATATCAAAATGAATGTCAATTAAATCAAGCTGTTTTAAGAGTCCTGGTCATTGCCCTTGTGAGAGACTTTGAGACATTTTCCTTAGCGAGTTGTTACCAAGAGGTAATTTGATTTTTCCAGGTAATTACATTACAGTCGTGCTGTCCTGAAAACGCTGTCCTCCATTTGTGGCACAACGCGAAGGAGAGAAAAATACAGAGAAAGAATGATAAATTAGTGAAAAGGACTGTCAGATAAAAACAAAAGAAGAGATTTATCTTAAAACCACAAATATATATTTTTTATTTTTTTACAATATTCAAGTGTTTAAGTTTAGTTTGAATTAATTCCATATTTTGCACACCGTCACACCCCTAGTTTCACGGTGGCATCCATCTTTAAATGTCCAAAATCTGCTTCACCGTGTTGTCATCATTGTGTAAAGCCAGCACCAACTTTTCAGATTGGTGCCAATTTCGACGGATTAGAAATAGGCTTCAATTAGCTTTTTGCCAGACTAATTTGAAGAGCAAATCTAAATGAAGCTTCGCTTGGGGGCCGCCATTGTAGCAGACTATGACCTGCTGTTAGCATTCCATTGACTCCCATTCATTTTGGCGTCACTTTGACCGCGAATAACTTTACATCTGAGATGTCCAAAGACTTCATTTGTCCATTATTTATTTCTTAAGAAACAGGACAAAGGATAAAAGGCTCTATTACTTTATGGCGTTTTTGTAAAAAAAATAGGCTAACAATGGTTAATATACTGGACAAAGAGGGTTTTGACACCATGCAAGTACATTTTTTTTATCATAGGTTGTTTTGATTAGGGTGTGTACGTTTCCAAATCTAACTTTATATTGCCTAATAACTGTCTTATTTGCTAAAACAGCACCATTTTGAAACATGTCTGCAACTCTTAGCAACTGTTAGCTTTAGGAGATCCCCTAGAACAACGGTTTGACCTAAAATGACCTAGTCTATGAAAAAAAAAGACCTACATCTTGGATGCCCTCAAGGTAAGCTAAAACATATCAAAAATTAATTTCAAAGTGAACTGTCCCTTTAAACTGAAATATGAATGACACCATCCTCCACTCCCAGAATGTCTCCTTTTGAAATTCTAATAGCTAGGCCTTTCCCAAACCCATGGGTCAAAGGCTGCACTGGCATTTCTTCTTTATAGGTGAAATGGAGGTGATCCTGGAATACTATTTCACAGCCCTGGTTGAGAAATAGAATTCTATTAATGGTGATGTCCAACCAGCAGGTGCTATTTAGTAGCCTGAAAGCAGTCAAGGTCAGAAAGCTGAAACTTGGGTCCGGTCACAGTGATTACAGTGACAAGGACGGTTGTGCTGACTGATCTGCAACCGCATGGATACAAGCTAGTAGCCTGAAGGCTGCCCCATGCCAAGGGGGACACCAAGAACAACTAGGAGAGCAGACTTATTAGGCATAAAAGAGCTGGAGACAAAGCGTTTTTTGATATGCAAGCTGATTAATTAATCTGGACCAACACAACGACACCACACAGGACCAAAGAAAGACAAAAGAAATAACAGTTAATAAAGATAAAAAGAGTGATAGTCAGCATGTGAGAAAGTACCGACGAGAAATTTCTGGACACACCATGAGGCCTTGGACACACTTATGCACTCACACGCAAACAGGAACTCAAGACACATTTGAATCTGACCTCTCTGACTTATCATATTTCTTAACATGCCACATATGGTAGGGGTTGATCTTTGAGTACTATGATTGGATGGCTTGGACATCGTGGACGATTTTGCTTGATCTTGTGTATAAATATGACCCATTTTCCTTGGTCAACTCGGACACAAAATGAACCTTTAGTCTAATAACACATTGGTACCTAGTCGACCGTTCTGTGAGATTTGTTTTCATGATAATCAAATGTAAAGAGTTTTATCTCTAAAAACTGATTAGTGTATAACGTTAGTAAATAGGGCATAGAGTAATAAAAAATAAAAACCGCTAGTTAAAGGGTACATATCATGCTAAATCCACTTTTTTAGCCATGTGCATTTTGTTGTATATTTGGAGTGCGTACAGAAAAGTTGAAATTATTCTCTTCAGGTGCTTCGTTTATATCTTTATATTCTGTTTTGGTCATATTTTGCAACCTGTTCAGATTTTTATGTTCTCTATAACATATTTAAACAATTATATCATAGTATTTGTAGGCCTAGATTCCGCTATCGTGTCTGATGTAAAAGAAATCGACAACGCATTAATTTTAAAAGATGAACAGAGGACTGCAATCAATGCATTTGTCGATTGAGAATATGTGTTTGCCGTCCTCCCTACGGGATTCAGCAAAAGTTTAATTAATCAGCTGGCTCCGATGGTCGCTAAGAAGATGGGACGCAGTGAAAGCCATGTGGTCGTTGTTGTTTCTTCTTTGGTTGCACTCGCACTATGGTGGACCAAGTAAAAGAATACTCATTATTTTACTTCTTCTAGCATGCGTGCAGTTGAGTTCTATCGACAACTATGCTATGCAACTAAGTAGCTAGCGAACTTTCTGCATTACTCTGATTGGTTGTAGGTCTATCCAATTGAGTGCAGTTTTTTGTTTTTCCTGGTTCGGTTAAGATGCGCATATGAAGTATGACGAAGTCAGGCTGAGTTATGAATGGTCTTTCAAGAATTTAAAATTAATAATATAACAATTTTCAAAAAATTATTTTAAATATCAACAATTTTAATTTTTTCATCAATTTTAAATTGCTTGATCTATCTATCACTGCGTGGGTTAGTTCTTTCTTTCTTTCTTTCTTTCTTTCTTTCTTTCTTTCTTTCTTTCTTTCTTTCTTTCTTTCTTTCTTTCTTTCTTTCTTTCTTTCGCGGTTGGCATACCAATTTGGTGCATTACCGCCACCAACTGTTTGGGGTGTGGAGCTTCAATGCGGATTTCTATATATATATATATATATATATATATATATATATATATATATATATATATATATATATATATATTAAAAAAAAATTCTTAAATCCGATTAAATAAGTCTGTTTCTTTAAGGTATCTTATGATAGCTGGCCATGCTGATGGTTTTGATGCAGAAAAGGAAAATAAACCCTCTACTTATAAATGTATAACCTAAATCTCTAACTTGTTTTAACAATACGATTCGTTCTGTTCTGTATGCTTCACATTCTATGAGTATATGTTCTACCGTTTCTCTCCTGTCACAATTAATGCATAATCCTGTTGCATGTTTCCCTAAAAGATTGAGATTAAGACCTGTATGTTCAATTCTTAGTCTTGTGATTACAGATTCCTCCCTTTGCTTCCAATCACCCTTCCTAATTGTTTTCACTTGTTTCTGTATTTTATATAAAAAAACGACCTTTTGTCTCCTTTTCCCATTGCTCTTGCCATAACCCATTGATTTTTGTTTTAATGATATATTTAATTTCCATTTTATTCAATGGAACTATCCATTGTATGTGTGGGTTTGTCTTGTCATATTTAGTGGTTCCCTGTCTATTTATTAGTCTATAGACAGGTGTTTCCCGTTAACCACGCCCCCTTGTTATCCTAACTAGTTAGCTTGTTTGTCCTTGATTATTGTTTCTGCCTTGTCTTTGTGATTCCTTGTTTCATGTATGATTGCTAACTCTTGTGTTGATTGTTACTGAGTTTGGTTCCTTGTTCTTAGTCTGGTATCTAGTCTGTATTATTTGTAGTTTATGAAATAAAGTGTGCTGCACTTTGATCCAGCCTCTTCACTGCTTCCACAACTGCTATCTATCTATCTATCTATCTATCTATCTATCTATCTATCTATCTATCTATCTATCTATCTATCTATCTATCTATCTATCTATCTATCTATCTATCTATCTATCTATCTATCTATCTATCTATCTATCGTCCATCCATCCATCCATCCATCCATCCATCCATCCATCCATCCATCCATCCATCCATCCATCCATCCATCCATCCATCCATCCATCTGATGATGATGACATTCCCATTAAAATAGTACTCAGAAACTCGTTAATAGTTTGAAAGTGAAAATAGTAATCATCAAGTGTATTTACAAATGTGCACAGTACAGACTTCATTTTTTTTCACCATTTTACAGGAAACTCACAACTCTTTCAATTTACATATATGCTTTCACACAATCTATTTAATGTTTTTTATAATAAATATATTGTTCTAGCCCACAGAATATATTGACCATAAAATATTTTGTAATCCATTTGTAGTTGAAATTGCATTCCATTTCATGGACAGCAAGACTGATATTTGCATTTACACGATCAGAAAAAAAGGCAAAAGACAGAGATGTGGAGAAACAAGAACTGATACAAACTGATACATCTTAACAGCCTGAGTTTGTTCTCAAAGATCCCGAAACTCTGTACTACACATCAAATTAATCTGTGATGTCCTTTGTCCTGATGCTTTGTCCTGAACGTTCTGAAACAATGTCTACAACAGGAGTCCTGTAATCCTGAGTACTTGTATACTGTAGCAAGCACTGCAAAACGTATTTCAGACATTTTTACTGGAAACCAAGACACAAATACTGGCATCCCATTCAAATAACAGCCGTTCAGTAGTCTAGCTCACAATAAATGAAATGTAATTCCACTATAACTTTCAAAAGAGACATCATTGGGGTTAAACATAAATACAGTGTCTTCAATGGCTGTTAACAGATGATTTGTAAAAAGCCCAAGGGTTTTCAGGATTTCAGTTAAATAACATTTATCAGAAAGCAGCACACAAACATCTTGTCAAGTAGTAACCCCTCCGGTTCTCACACTGCTCTGAGCGGGATATGAACCTGCTCTTCCGGCATGGAAGGTGGTCTGTGCTAACAAGGACCCTATGACCACAGTGTCTAGCGTGAGTCGCTAGGGCACCTCTTGAGGCCATGCTTGCTCACACAGCACTTACTGGCCTCCATTTAATCCACAATAATCATCCTGGACTAGCAGTTCAGGGGTAAAACAATATTGTTATGTATATATTATTTACAAAAAGCATTTTTTTTTTTTTTGCATTATTTAACCATACCATTCAAAACATCTGGCTTGGTTGCTACCGTTATACTCTGATTTGCATAAATCTCACACTAATGTGACAGAGGCCTCATTTATAAATTGCACATACTTTATTATGTGATGCTAAATCTCATGGAATTGATCCTTTGTTAAAAGAGAAGAACATTCATAAAGGCAGAAACTGATGTGGAAAAACAACCTTTACATTCGCAGGAATATTCTGATATGAATTCGATTTTTGGACAAACGCTAATGTATGTAATTGTCAGTGTCTTATTTTTAAAACCACTACAACAAAAGATTTTAAAAGACCTGGAATAAGATCTTGAAATAAGAACAGGAGGTTTTAATATGTCAAGTACACATTAATGTGAGAATATGATTTTGAATCAGATTATGAGTTGCATGTAAACATGGCCAATGAATGAATATAACATTGCGAGGCTATTTGTGGGCGTTCTGTAGGATACAAATTATTATTATTATTATTATTATTATTATTATTGGAAATGCTTGCTTGTTAAACATTTATTAATGCTTGTTTGCTCATGTTCAGAATGATTAGCCACTTTTACACCATTGGGTTGAGTTATTACTCCACCACTGGCGTGGATGTATGACCACTTTGTGACAATATGGTTTCGGGAAACAGTCTCGACTAGTCGTGACTTCTTCAACGATGCATCCGACTATAGTAGTGAAGTATCGAGTAACGTCATTGCACGGGAACACACCTCTGGAAATGCGTGTAGTGAAGCCGCAACTGTCTGTTGATTGGCTACCAGTTTTTTGTAGCTAGCCAAGCACACTATTTGAGCAAAGGATAAACAAGTTTATAGTAAAATTAAATATCTGATCATCCTCCATGAAGTGGATGCTATTTACATCTCATATCATCTGTAAACTCTGGCATTAACAAGGCAACAGCTGACAAATTTGTATTACATTCCAAAAAGCTCCGTTATCAGCCCCAAAGTGGAAAATAAAACCAAATCCATACCGACTGGGCCAGATCTGCAAGGAATGGAAAGGTAAAGGAAAGAGAACGGTTTGCCCCGACAGTGGAAAAGCGGATATTTTGTGCACGTATTTATAAATGAGGCCCCAGATCTGTTTTAGTTTTAGTCTAGTAGCTACCATATAGTCTAAGATAACGAGAAAAACACCACATTTTTATTTTTTATGCCACATCAGAAAAGCAAAAAAAAAAAGAGCATTCATACATAAAACAGCAGGCACTGAGCTCTGGTCTTACAGGCAGTCATTTTGGCATAGATTTAGATAAAGCTCAGAGCCTGGTTCAAACATTTACGTCCATGTGAATCATCCGTGATTGAGTCAGAGTGAAAAAAGCCAACTCATTGCATCTGGACTCCTTTTTATGGATGGCATATTCCATTTGACATCAGTGTTTAAGCAGCATCACAGCTGTGTAGGAATGTCGTGCCCTCTGAGACACTGACTGTGGTGTGAATAAACAGGACATGTGTTTAGTCTATGGAAACAGTGCTGGAAATCGTGCTGAAACATTGTTTTTGACCATAGCTGAAAGAGATTTCACACAAAGGCAGCTGAATTGATTCCTCACTGGCAGCATTCACACACAAGTGAGACAAAATCACTGGAATAGGGTTGATGATCTCTTTCTGTCTCCGGCATGCCAAAGCAAACGACCAAAGCTGCGATGACTCGTTTGAAGAGCAGATAAATGACAGGCCACTGCATACAAGAGTTTGAAAGGCAAAAATAAAAATGTCTCTTCGGGCTGGTGCACTCATGTTAGATGATGAATATCTCTGGAGGTCATAGACATCCTTTTGCCTTACGCTCATGGAAGGACCAATATTCCCAAAGTAGATCAATCTTAAATAAAAAAATAAAACACTTGACATTTGATGAAACTCAGATATTATAGATTAACAATTCCTGTGGCCAAACAAGACATCTTTTCTTATAAGTTCACAAATAGTTTGTGCAGTTCTGTAAATTCCTGAAACGGTCTTTGTGTTCTGTTTCGGCTGGAGTATTTCTTCATTGCTGATTTTGTTTCAAACTGAAAAAGAAAAGAAAAAAAAATTGTCAATATTCATATTTATATCATGGCTAGTTGAGTTTACCAAAAATAATAATAATACATTTTTAGTTGAGATCTGAGTGAGGATATAGTGGTGTCACGAAGAGTTAGAGGAAGAGATCCAGAGTTTCGGAGCCACAGCACAGAATGATCTACCACTCATTGTTGACAGATAAAAAAGAGGTACAGTAAGCAGTTTTAATTCAGATGAACAGGGAGAGCGAGGAGTTGAATAATAGCGCAGAAGTTCAGTTAAATAATGGGGAGCAAGTCCATGAAGACATTTAAAAGTTAATAAAATAATTTTATACTGGATGCGGTACTGAAATATAAAAAAATGCTGAAATATTCCGAATCTGGTAACCAATGTAGATTGTAGAGCAAAGGCCTAATGTGATAAGATTTCTTGACTTGATTAATGACTTCTGAACATATTGTAGTCTAGTGGTTGTTTTAGCAGGCAGCCCAATAAGAAGTGAGTTAAGCAGTCAAGACGAGAGGTTATTAAAGCATGAAGAGTTTCAGTATCTTTAGTGCTGAGAGCAGGTCACAGTCGGACAATATTGCGAAGGTGGTATGTAGTCTTTGTATGAGATTTAAAAGCGACAAATCAAATGTTACACCCAGATTTTTAACAGTATGGAAGAGGAAGAACAGTGACAGAGCGAGCTGATAAATACATATAAATTTGCATGTCATTGGCATAACAGAGAAAACTGAGACCATGACTAAGGGTAATGTGACCAAGAGGTAACAAATAAATATAGAACAGAAGTGCTCCAAGAATAGAGCCTTGCGGGACAACTTGAGAGAGAGAGCAGAGAAGATTTGAAGTTATTGACATAAGTAATAAGAGAACAAGATAAAGCACTACCCATGATGCCATAGCTGATAGAAGAGAGGTAAGTATGTGATAAGATACAGTGTCAAAAGCTGCTGTTAAATCAAGCATGATGAGAACAGTAAGACAAACAGAATCAGCAGATATTAGGAGGTTATTAGTCATTTTTACCAAATGTTGATTTTTACCAACATTTTTAAAATGTTGAGCATAGAGATGAGCTTGCAAGCAGCTGAGAAACAAACAAACAAACAAAAAGATTTGATATAGGTCTTAAATTATTCATAAAAGAACAATCTAGCCCTGGTTTCTTTAAAATGGGAGAGACCACAGCTGTTTTTAATGATAGCAGGACAGTTGATCAAATGAGTAAAAGGAGATGCGATTACAGATAGGCAGCTTTTAAATGGTAAATGGACTGCATTTATAGAGCGCTTTCACAGAAACCCACATTCACAGATGGCAGTGCCATGCAACGTGCCATCCAGCTCGTCAGGAGCAGCTGGGGTTACGTGTCCTGCTCATACCTCTACACTTGGTCAGGTGGAACCGGGGATTGAATCACCAATCTTCTGGTTTGTAGACCAACTACATGAACCACTGAGCCACTGCCACCCATCAACTTTTAAGAAGTAGTAGAGGTGTATACCTCTATACCTATAGGTGCTGGATCTATCTGACCTATATGATGCCAAAGGATGAGAACGGGCTCAACTGACAAGTAGTTTGAGCAATTTAGCCACTAACAGAGGATGGATTGGTGAGCGACCAGTTAGAGGAAACTTCTGATGAGTTTGATGAAAAGGTTTCATACATTTTATTAAAAGAAGTGGTATACATTTAGGTATACTTTTAAGCACTAGTGAATTTAACTTAAACGTTCAACTGTTTTCAAAATTGTGTTCCAAAATATTACAGACAGTTTAGTTTTATTTTGTTTTCCTTTAGTGAATTTTTTACAGTAAATATGAATAAACGTTATGCCAACTTTTCACTTAAAGCTGCCGTCGGCAACTCTGGCTGATTGAGTGGATTTGGCAACATTTTGAATGTTTACAACTCATATGGTCCTCCCCCACTATCAACGAATACCCTCCCACAGAGTTCGTGCGCAAGTGCGTGCACACCAGGTTTTCTGTGAACGCGACCGTCTCATCAGCATTCATCAACACCATGGATTATTTGGAGGTATGCTGCCCTGGCTAATATACCAATATATTGCAATTGCTAACGTCATTTATACTCTAAATGAGCTTTCTTGGTTTGTTAGTGTTCCGCCATCACTCTTCCTTACTGCGCGAACTTCAGGCGTGTGCATGTGATTGTAACGTGCGCGAGGGGTGGCGTGTGCCCGATCTGTGACTGACAGTCAGATCTCACACCCCCCTGCGCTGATTTGACACAGTGAACAGGGAGCGCAGGATTTTTGCAAAACAAATAACACGCTCCAGATGGAGTTAGAAGCTCGGGTTTTTTTCTAAAACCACTTTATTTATGTTGTTCTGTCGGATTATAGTGTCGATTTAACTGAATATGATAAAAAAAAATGTTGCCGACGGCAGCTTTAAATGTACTTTTTGATGTTTGTTGTCTTTTTGTCAATAGCTAAGTCATAAAAACTACTTTTTTCAGAACAGTCGCTAGATGAAGAGTATTTTTTTAACAACTTTAAATTTTGTAGCTTTCAACTTCAAAAGCGTACCCAATATTGTCAATGATTATAGAGGATTTAACACAATTAAAGTACCATGTTTTGTTCAATCTACATTTGCAAAAGCTTTTATCTGACTTTCTGACTTTTATAATGCAAAAAGAGGTGGAAATATTGGGTTTAAGAGATTTCTTAATTTGCATCTTGGCAGTGAAAAAAGAAATCCAATCCCCCATAAAATGCCTTCATTTGAAACTCGATAAAACCTGCCAAGCTTGAAGAAAGTGTGTGAGATTGTTTCAAGATGGATATTTATTGGCTTGCATGTAATGACACAGTGTAAATATTTACTCTCATATATCTAATCCATCACAGAACATAAACTGTTCCAATGAATATTTCCCTTTCTTTCTTCAAACATCAATTTGTACGCATGGAGACGCCTCAGGAGAAATGAGGAGTCTAAGTCTATAAACCACAAGGGTAGTTAGTATTCAAATTCAAACCTCAGACCTTACCTCAGGCCTGTAACAGTAACACAGCTGAACACCTGGGGAAGATTCAGTCTCTAGAGAGGTCGTTCTCAGCACCCTTCTTGTGCAAACAGGACTGAAAATAAATCTGCTCATCTGCTAGTTTGCCTGTGGAATAACCTTCCAAAACATATATGGCAAACCCTCTGGTCTTATAATCCTTATCTCAGTCATAGAAATAAGACTAACTGAAAACACAAGAAGGGAAATTAATTGCGCCAGCTGATAGTGTTGTTTATTTGCATGCATTGTTTTCGAAAATCCACAACTAAAGAGATTAGGCAAATCAGGTAATTGGGCAAACACGCCCACAAAATGCTGATAGCAATATTTCCTTTCAGAAATAATGTGCAGAAATTATACAGTATTTTTAGCTTGTCACTCTGTCTGTACCCTCATATGTGCAGATTTGCACTTTCTCTTTCATTAAAATGTGCAAATTAGTATTATATTTTTATTGGAAAAGGTAGGAGGGAAATCTCCTGAACTCCAAACTGAATGTCAGAATGGGAAAGAAAGGTGATTTAAGAAATTTTGAGCATGGCATGGTTGTTGGTGCCAGATGGGCTGGTCTGAGCATTTCACAATCTGCTCAGTTACTGGGATTTTCATGCAAAACCATTTATAGGTGTGGCAAGGGGGGCGTGGTTCAATGAAGTGTAGCGGGAGAGCGAGGGCGGAGCCGAGCGGTGAGTAAGTGGGTCAAGTTCAATTGACAAACACCTGTGATGTCAGTAATTGGCGTGAGAAGACCGCATATAAGCAGGCCGTGCTGACCATAGACATAATATATACATAGACGCCCTATTGGCCACTGGAGCGTACGTCAACGGCGCCGCCATATTGGGGAGAGCAACTTTCCCATACCTCTCATACCGGGAATTGAGAAAAATGTCTGTTTTGTGTGCTGCTTGAGGCTGTAAAAATCGCCACACAACTGAAAACAGCTTTCGAGGAAGTACCGTTCACAAGCAAGACTGAATGTTTGTTTTTGGTTGTATTTGGTCATGATTTAATTAGTAAGTAACGTTTAGAGATTAAATACTACTGTTATTGTGTCACAAAATGTAGTTTTAATAATTTTTCAGTCGACACTGTAGTTGTTTAAAGCTCAAATATGTGGTTTGTTTATAAAGATAGCGCCTATTTAAAAATTTGATCTGAAGTTTTCGGAGTTGCTGCGCCCCCGCCCAGCGCTCGTCTCCCCCGCCTGGAACAGCCGTACCTCGGCCAGTGCTTCTGACGGTTGCCGCTGGCTCGGATGTCTCTCTAGAGGTTAAACATGAGATATAATTCATATAATTTGTGTTTATCTTTGGTCTCATTAATCTATAAATGGTTCCCTGGTAAATAGTTTTGGCTGAGGGCAAAGTAAAGTTTCATAACTTTACATTTAGGCTATTTTAACATTGTATGTTTGACTGAAGCTTCTGTTATAATGGCTAGCCTATTCATTAAAACTGAAATTTAACACAAAGAGCTAAATATTAAATATATTTTTTGTGTGTGTATATTCTGTAGTTGAAATGTCTTATTCTATTGCTATTATTATAGAATTATTAATAAACTATTATCAATATTTTTACATGTATTCATTACCATTTTATTTGCTGTATACTATTTGTTTATTTTATTGACTAAACTATTTACTATTACTTTTCACTTTATGTTATAATTACTATTTGCATTGCACTGTATGCCTAGTTGTACCACAATATATGTATTATCATAAATGATCCATCAGTTATCAATGTTGCTAAAATCTGGTCAATCACATAAAATGCTTTTTCCACAATGAGCAAACTTAAATATCTCAGTATGGGGATCTTCACCATTCTTATCCAAGAATGTTTTTATCCAGAAAAACGCAGCTCACCCGTTTACTTACATATAATTATAATGCAGTCTTGACCTCTGCAAAATGGCGGACCCGTTGACGTATCGCAGCAACGTTCCAAAGCGGCCAATACGGCGTCTATGTATATATTATGTCTATGGTGCTGACAGCGAGTTGAGAGAGAGAGACTGGGAGCTCGTGCATGGTGACCAAAAAAGCTGTGATCAGCGAGAAGAGTGTGTTCCTGTGAAGAAAAGTTGTGACCAGCGAATAAAGTTTAGAACTGCCAAGCAGAAGAAGCTGTGTTCAGCGGGAAGAGAAACATTGTTGATTATTTGTTTTATTTTCTATATTCTGACTTAATTTGTTTTGAGCGCAAACCGCGCGGTGGGGAGAGTAAAAACGTATAAATAAAGTGCACTAGCCCCAGATTTCGCCAATATGTTCGTTGGATGTTTACGCTTTTGCAAAAGTGTCATATATGACGCCTTGGGATGAGAATGCGTTGATGGCCCGACTGATTCAAGCTGATAGAAGAGCAACTTTGACTGAAATAACCACTCGTTACAACCGAGGTATTCAGCAAAGCATTTGTGAAGCCACAACACACAAAACCTTGAGGTGGATGGGCTACAACTGCAGAAGACCCCACCGGATACCACTCATCACCACTACAAATTGGAAAAAGAGGCTACAATTTGCAAGAGCTCACCAAAATTGGACAGTTGAAGACTGGAAAAAGGTTGCCTGGTCTGATGAGTCTCGATTTCTGTTGAGACATTCAGATGGTAGAGTCAGAATTTGGCGTAAACAGAAAGAGAACATGGATCCATCATGCCTTGTTACCACTGTGCAGGCTGGTGGTGGTGGTGTAATGGAGTGGTGGATGTTTTCTTGACACACTTTAGGCCCCTTGGTGCCAACTGGGCATTGTTTAAATGCCACGACCTACCTGGGCATTGTTTCTGACCATGTCCATCCCTTTATGGCCATTATGTACCCATCCTCTGATGGCTACTTCCAGCAGGATAAAGCACCATGTAACAAAGCTCAAATCATTTCAAAGTGGTTTCTTGAACATGACAATGAGATCACTGTACTAAAATGGCCCCCACCGTCACCAGATCTCAACCCACTAGAGAACCTTTGGGATGTGGTGGAACGGGAGCCACCACACTTATTAAATAAGTGTATTTATTCGCTTGAGTAAATCAGTAGAGTGCTGCTCTGGATTAATATTTATTGTAAACCGTTCTAGAAATTAATTTGGTGATTAATTCAAGCTGGTGTTTCCATTGTCATCTATCATTTGATCCTACTTTGGAATCATTATACATTAATGCTGCAAATTTTCCATTTAAAATGTACAAAAACGTGTCCCCTTTAAGATTGTTTACCACCAGCTTTATACGGTAATAGCTTATTTGAATAGAAAGGAGGCATGTTTGGCTAGACAGTAATGTAATTACTTCAATCTGCATGGTTCAATGCTATACCAGCACAAACTGTTGCGCTTGGTTAAGCTGGATTGCAGGTTCCATGTAAATAAGATGCAGAGATTGGTTTTGAATACTGCATGTTAAAGTCAATTCGCCTACACAGTTATAAAGATAATATTCAAAGCTGCTGTGAGGGAATAGAGTGACTCAGTTCATTGAGCAGACAACAGTGAATAAAATTTGCAGGATTCAGCCCCTTACCTAACATGGTTTCTTTGATGGCTCATAAATGAAGCCCTATATCTTCAATCATTCTGACAGAAATACAGATTTCAATAGAGCAAGCAATAGACAGAACCTTTCATTCCCTGAACCTTACTCCTTCAGACTTTTATGTGCTTTTTCCCTGCTTTGGATCTTTGTTTATTTCCTCAAAAATATAAGAAATAATTGTCAAACATCTGAGGCACGGAAGGCCACAATAAGGTGAAATCGGTGAAGGAAACTTTCAAGTCGACAAGAGAAAGAAGACAATCATTAATCCGCAACTCTGAGATTTATCTTAATTTATTAACAATGGCTAAAAACAATGTTTCTGAAAAGACCAGCACCTACCCAACTGTTCAAATTCGAATTCTTATGCTCACCAAGGCTGCATTTATCTGATCAAAAATATAGTTAAAACTGTGAAATAGTATTACATTTTAAAGGTGCATTGCGCAACATTTCATGTTAAAAATAGCCATTTTCTAACCCATACATGCTTAAACAATCGCCTGATGGGCTGAATGAGCCCTTCTCTGATCACTGCGATCGTCTCTATAGTCCTCTACAGTGAAATATATAAGAGGGATTCGGGCTCGAATCTGAGGCTGGGCGTGACGTCATGCGCGTTCACGCTCACCTGGCTATGTCTGGCAGGTTCGTGTAGCTATTCGCCGCCGTTCTCCGTATCAGAGAAGACAACTCGAGCAACACAACTCTAGTCAACTTTCCACAAAAGTAGACGCTGGATTCAAAGGGGCTGTTCACACCTGGTCACTTCATGCGTTTTCTGTGATCGGATATTATTCGATTGTGAAAAGACCAGGGTGTAAATGCCTTCCGAAACCCATTCGAGACGGATTTGAATCCGATCGCTCAAACCACTTGAGGACGTGGTCTGGGCCGCATTCCAGACGAAACTGGACAAGTGTAAATGCATGTGGTTGTTGAAACCAGGCTATATGTCATGTTATTTTAGGCATATATGACGACGCGCATCACCTCAGATGAGCAGCTGAGCTGAGCCCCTTTATTCATCAAGCCAGTGTGCCGCAATCTATCGCAAATCAAAAGTGAAAGTAAGTCGGAGATGCTTAACACTACCATCTTCATTAAAAGTAAAGAAATGAAATGATCTTACCAGGCCTGTTGCCGATCTCTCTTATTGCTGTCTTTGATGATTTTGAAATTAGCCGATGATTAATAAAATGCAGCTCATATCTGTTGCTTTCGGTGATGTGCACTTCATTAAATCTGTAAATAGCGCGGAAAGAGACCAGCTTGTAGTTCGTTCCAAACCCCAACGCAAACTCCACGTGAGACAAAGAAAATAAAACTTCTGTCTGTCCAGTGCCAGTCATCGGAATGAGACGAGAGTCAACATCGGGAAGGCTTTCAACAAACGGAGAGATCTCCGGTCTGCTCTAGGGCTCAAACGGGTCCTATACAAAGTGATAACTGAACGTGTTTCCATAATAATTCACTCATAAGTGGATACAGTAAGCACATGGAGATAGATGGAAACAAAAACCGAAGTTTTCTACTATCCCCGTATCCCCCTCTCATACACATAAGTGTGTAATTTACTCGAATGCCTTTCCTTTCATATATTTTAAATGACTTGCAGATTTATTACTGTATTACCTCATTATGACTGTAACAAAAGATGTGTGCCGCACAGTGTGCGGCTGATGCTCCTTTGGTTATGAACAGCTCGCGCAAACGTGCGTGTGTGTGTTCCTCCATGAACGCGCACAGCTCTGGTTGCAGTTTTGCTGGTCGCCAGAGGGGGCGTAGTTCTGCAAAAACTCAGATACTTGCGTTTAGCTCCTTTAAAATAGCCGTTTTAATATATTTTAAAATGTAATGGCAAAGCTTCATTTTAGCAGTCAATACTCAAGACAGTGTGTTGCTTAATATTTTTGTGGAAACTTTTGTGGATATTTTTCAGGATTATTTGATTTATTTCAAAATAACATTATCTGTTTAAAATATGATTTGTTTAACATTACAAATGTCTTTAGTTTCACTTTTGATCAATTTGATGCATCATTTCTGAATACAAATGATTAATTTCATTCTTAGAACGATATTTTATGTTACATGTAAGCTTTTTAACTAGCTAGTCTTTTCAACAGGTTTATTGTAAATTGTAAAACACAATTTACCAAGCCTGCAAGATTCTACTACATATTACAGTGGTTCCAAAATGTATGTCATGTTTTATGTAAAATTCTTGAAATTCCATTAATTTATTTCTTAACATAATCAAATGAAATCAGTTTCAACAAAAGCCATCTTGGCACTGCAGTGGCACAAGCTGCATCTATGTATTTACACACAGTTTAATGGAATGCATGCAGTACAATGGCATAAATATTGTTATGAGGTAATGTTTTAAATAAATACAAAATCAATAGAGAAAATGATGGTACAAATGAAGAGCAGAGACAGAGCGAGCTGATATGTAAACTTGCAAGTCACCGGCAGTGATAGCTGAGACCATGACTATGGATAATGTGACAGAGGTAACATAAATTTGAATAGAAGTGGTCCAATAAAAGAGCCTTGAGGGACACCTTGAGAGAGAACACAGAGAAGATTTTAAGTTATGGACAGTAATAAAATGTGTCTATCAGTGAGATATGACATGAACCAAGATAAAGCACTGCCTGTGATGCCGATAGCTCATAGCCGAGTTGTATGTATGTGATGAAATACAGAGTCAAAACCAAGCTGCATCTATGTATTTACACAGTTTATTGCGGCATGAATGCAATAGAACGGAATAATTGATAATGAGATAATATTTAAAAAAAAAAATGTATATATGATTTTGTTCGCATATTCCCTATGACACCTCACGTACACATACCAGAAATGGAGTAGAACATATTTGTACGGTGTAGGTGCATTCTGTTTAGTTAGTGACGGATACAGCCATCACCTTGGAAACTGTGCCAACCCTGACATCCTAGGTGAAGGGGAACTGCCATCACAAACAGTCATCGCCAAAATGAGTCAGAGGTGTTTGTGTGTGAGGGCGCCAGAGGGGTCACGATCCCCCTGTATCTGCTCCAATCAGCTGGAGTGACAGCAGAAGAAAGAGGAACTGACATCAGCCTTCCCCTTCAGCATTGCTGTGAGGCCAGACGCGCTCTGGACGCTCCAGGGTCCCTATTTACACAAGCTTTAAAAAACCCTGTCAGCTGTTGACTCATCTCTTGAGATCCTGGTGAAGTATTGGTGTGCCTTTGGTTCGTTTTCTCTGTCTTTGGCTGAGGTTCGACAGCTCGCTGGCCTGCACGTTATCTGAAGGCCCTGACACACTGGCAACTATTTGAGACTGTGTAGACAGGCAATTTAAGCTTGTGTCATGTGAACAGGGTCCATTTTTAGTTCAGCGATCAATATACCATTGAAACCTATTCATTAGAATTTAAAAAGAGAATTGCGGTTTTATGTATTTTAATTGGTTTGCCTGTGTATTAGTAATTGACTATGGTATATCAAACGCTATTATTACTCTAAATTACAATTAATCATCATCAACACACACACGTTCCCATTCAATAATAACATACAAAATCTAAATAATGAATGAAGTCAGATATTGGCCACTCAAATCCATGCTAATTTTTAGAGTCTTAAAATGACTTCTCTATATTTGGATGTCCTTTTCATTTCACATAAAAAGTGACCAGTTTAACCATGGTCAAGTACTCAGCTGTTTGATTGCATAGACATAGGGAGAGAGATGTTTGAAAGTAATTGGAGAGGAGTCTTTCTGCACCATTTACTATCTCAAATGATAGTCTATCCTTTGTGCTTCCCTACCAGTGCATATTTGTAGGGGTTGCATGCTGGGCTGAGAGAAATACAAACCCTAAGGAGGGCCCATGCGAGCTAGACCACTTTAGCTTATTTTCCTCTGAAGTGAAAGAGCTAGGCGATGATGATGAGTGCAGAGTTACGCAACATGTCGTAAAGCAATATCATGGAGGGCAATATGATGGTACTTCTGTTAGATGCTTTTCTTGGGTTGATAGCACTTTGTTTGCTAGATATGCATTTTCTTTGCCTCAAAAAGTAGCCAGTACAGCCTTGATCGGTGTGGCACAGACATAAGCTGTGTCCCAATGTGAAGGCTGCATCCTTCGCAGCCAGTTCGTCCTTCAAAAGAACGCACCATGTAGCCTTGATGGGATTTCCTAATTGTGCAACCAGGTGTTGCCTATTACCCCCCCACGTCACCAAGCAATGGTGCGAGAGTACACTGCCATCCTGATAATTCATTTGTTATAATTGAGTAAACAGCTATGGAGCCAGAATAGGCTTTATGCACAACTTACTTCCGCATTCTCTGTAAAACAGGTCTCATTGCTTCCGGTCCAGATCTTTTGTATGTGCTTCATGAAATTTTTTGCGGTTTTACTCAAGATAACTTAAAAGGAGCGAGCAAAGATTAATATAACCGATATCCCTCACATGTTCAGATTGAAATTAAAACGTTTTATATTTTTTATTCTTCACGGTAACGTTTAGATATTTAAATGGAATAAAATGCCAATAACAAAGTGAACTAGGTAGGTTAGCTGATTACCTTACAAATCCATAGATATCATAGTCAGTTCTTACGGCCGTTAACACTTTCTCTGACAAGCGGATGCGATGAGACCCGTTTTCCGGTTTGGTCACGTGACGCGCGGCATAAAGCCTATTGGCTATTGCATTATATTATTGCTATATTTTACTGAAGGACATGGGAGGATTTTACAGTCCCGGCGCCACCGAGTCATGTATTTTCGGCTTAACCAAGAGTTTACTGCGTACCTATTCAGAGGCTCGAGGCTCAGAGTTTACTGCGTACCTATTCACCACATGAATGGCCTGTTTACACTTTAAAATGTGCAAGAATTGAGTGATAACTTACATAATAATGTAAACAATAATGTAGAAAACATACATAGGCATATATATATATATATATATATATATATATATATACACGGTTAAATGTTAACTTATATCTTATCTTAAAGGGGCACTTGACAACTCTAGTTTTATCTTTGCTGATTTCCACTTTTGCTGTGGCATGTGTTCTCATCAGCGCCCCCTACAGCTGTGTGGTGTAGCTACATTTCACAACACTCACTGCGTTTACATGCAGCCAATAACCCGTTCAAAACCGGGATATTAGCAATAACCCGGTTGCAAACGTCCATGTAAACACCAGCAAAAACCCGAAAAATGCTCATATCCCGGATTTTAAAAACCGGGATATTATACCTGGGGTACCCCTTTTCTAACCCGAATTTTTAGTCATGTAAACGCGTATCGGCATATCCCCATTGTGATTTGTGTTCTGCGCATGTTCTATTCGCAAGGAATCTTGGTCTTTTGAGTAAAGAAACTTCTCGGCGCATACAAAAATCCACGTGCAGTATTCCGGAAGTAAACATGGCGAGATCAGGCGAGACCCAGCACAGCATACTTTTGGAACGAGCTCAGTAACGTTACCAGCATCTAAGCGCAAACAAAGGCGATTGCTATCTGCACCGAACTATTCATTATCTGCATACTGCTGTTGTTGTTGTCTTTGGATACAGGAAGAAGAATCGGAAATGACGCATTTTGCGTCTTAAGGTTGTCCGTACGTCTAGACGCTAACCACGCGTCGCCGTTTACATCGGGATAGTGCAATACCATGTATACAGGAGAAACTCTCTCGGCTCACGCAAGTAAACGGGTTATCCCTAATGTTTCAGAAACCCGAAAAGTGACCTTAACCCGACCATAACCCGAAAATTGACTGCATGTAAACGTAGTCACTGTCATAAAAACACTCACTTGCAGCACCTTCCTCCCCCTTTTTTTATTATCGGAGCCGGCCAACTCTATCGTATGGAGCTGTGTTTACCGAGTGGGTAATACATCATACTCAGTATCATATAATTATGTCAAATTGCCATAAGCAGTTCATGTTTCTCGCTTGTTCTCACTTGCACGAGACTTCTAATTCCAACTTCCTGGGACGTTAGTCCTCAAGTTGCAAGGATGTATTTCCACCTGGGGACGCTGGGGGGAGCGGGAAAAGCCACCATTCTCTCCAGAACAGGTTATTGAACCATCCAAATGATTTCTGAACGGTTTTATTAAGTTGAAATAGCTGCCAAGTGCCCATTTAATGCAATTTAGGCTAGAATATTCTTTTTAACATGTATAAAAAGGACCATGTTATATATATATATATATATATACAGGTTTTCAATCCTATTTGAATATAACTCAGTTGAATATAAAAAACTCAGAGGAAACGATACTCCCATTCGACATCGACAGCTATCAGTCACAGTTGCTAGGTGACCAGAATAACCCTCCGTAGGCTAGACTGGTCCGAGCACTTCAGTTGCGCACTTTGCAGTGCAATGACTTATGGGGTATAGAAAGGTCACTTAGGATCCATTTATGTATCCTCTTTTTCACAGGGAAACGAAGGGTGAATTTGGCATCGCTTTTGAATCAGTGATGTAACCGGCCTTCAAATGCGACCTTCGGAGGGTGCAGCCTTTGAATTGGGACGTCCTTCTTCGCGCCGCTGTGACGCAATCAGCCTTCAAATACGGCCTTCTTAGGATGCAGCCTTCACATTGGGACACAGCTTATAGTGTACCATATGTAGTCTAATAAGGATGCACTGAGCCTAGTTATTTATTTCACAACCTGGCAGGGTACAAATAAGTTTTGATATGGAGTCTTGCTGCACCATTTAGCACCATTCTCAAAACAACCCCTGTGAGGTATGCTTCATGTTCTTCTTCCTCCCCAAAAATGAACAATCTAGATGATTACTGAAAGGCGATATCAGGGAATGCTCTGTTAGAAACCTCCTTAGTGAGCACTAACACGCACTCACACATTTGAAGTACATTTACACACCTAATAAGGTGTGAAATCTGAACTTGCTCAGCATCTTGAAGAATCTTTTTCATAATCACACTGAAAAGAACCACTTCTAATATCCCGCATCCAATAAACTAACTCATGCATCACGAGTAAATTATGAAACTAAAGGAATTTGAGTTGAACTGTTAGCTAATGTGTCTCTCGAATCTATTATGAGGCTAGGAAGCACTCATCTCTCCTTTACAAATATGGCAGTGTTTACAGCGACATTAAGAAGCATTATTCAGGGAAATAAGTACTAAGGGTTTACTAAGTGGAGTTTAAGAGGTACAATTTTGAGAGTTAAAGAGCTCAGCAGAGCTATTTTTAAAGATTTAACTATGCTTTAACTTTATAAATGCTAGTGATGTATGCAAGCTTAAAAAATACAACATGCACTCTTGTGCTCATTAATCACGTTTCTAATATGAGAAAAATATAAACATACTGCACTATAAGCAACTTATCTTTAATGCATACGTTTTGCAAGACTTCTAAAATGCAGACAGACAGTAAAAAAAGAACAATTTATTTGAAATACATTTTTTGTAACAGTAATTTAATGCATCCTTGCTGAATTATAGTAATAACACCTAAAAAAATTACCTTTTTAATCCCAAACTTTTGAAAAGTAGTGTATTATATACCATATTTCAGGTATGGGCCACTAAAAATGATGCTCCATTATGGAGTCTCAGAATGACTTCTCTTTATTTGGATGCTAAACTTAACTGTGCTTTAACTTTATGAATGCTTATATGTGTGCTTAAAAATGAGAATTTGCAGTCTCATGCTCATTAATCACGTCTTGTCAACGTGTCTTTAACGCAAAGCCAGGAGCTCTGTGAGACTTCTAAGATTGAGAGAGCTAAAACGCAATAGAGGAAGGCAGTCAGATTAAAGACCCACGCTAACCCCCAATGAAGGACGGAAAGAGAAATCTGTTTTTACAGCCAGTCTCTCTTTATGCCTGTGCAGGGAACTAATCCCAATGACTGTCAGCCGAATACTCGTCACCCCACCAAAGCTCCTTACACGACTCCACGCACATCCAGCAGTAGCCGCATCCGCATCAGCTGGCGCCCCGTTGTCCCCGGGAGACGGGATGGTTTAATCCCCAAAGCCAATCTTTCTCTCGACTGGCACCCGGCGTCATATTAGGCAGCTCATTCCTGAGTTATATAAGAGCGAAATGAGATGAAATTTATTCTCGACTGTCCATCATGAGCAATCTTCCCTGTCAATGAGTTTCCGCTCCCCTGGAGTGAGCCAGGTGAACTCTGAGACCAGAAACAAATGCAGATATGAGTGTATGTCCACTCAAGCATGTAGTCATTCTACCTGCACAATTATTCAAAATAAATTCTATATTGGAATATGGCTTAGTGGGATTATCGAATCAAACCAGCAATGTGTATGAGCATCTCGTGATCCACCAGTGTTTGCAGTAAATGCTGCTAAAATTCCAGTTTAGGTCGCTTTAATGTGCATTTGGGAATGCATCATTCACCAACCATCTTCCCATTCTCTTAATGGGGATCGCTTTTCAAAAACAGAGAAGCTATAGCTGAGCCCCTAGCGGAAGTTTCTTGAGCCGTACGGTCCCATATGTGGAACTGTTATTTCTGTGCCCCTAACATATGGGATTTTAGAATGTACAGTGAAATAAAATTCTTTTTTTTTTTCAAATGGGGTTTCGCACTAACAAAGAGAGGCAAGCTAGTACCAGAAGTACAAAAGCTTAGTACAAAAAGGTTGTTAACAAACTGGAAGGTTGGTGGTTCAAACCCTGATTCCACCTGGCCAAGTGTCGAAGTGTCCATGAGCAAGACACCTAACCCCAGGTGCTCCCGACGAGCTGGATGGCGCCTTGTATGGCTGACACCACTTTCTGTCTATGAATGGATGAATGTGAGGCAAAATGTAAAATGCTTTGGTGGCCAGTTTTGGTGGCTTAAATAATAATTAATTACTTAATTTATTGTCACACATAGTCACCATCCTCTGCACCTCATTTTCCAGCATGAGCAGCCTAGTCCCATCTGCACATCATCGCCAATCACATACACCTGTCATCTTCACCCTCATCACTGCCACTACAAATGCACACTCCTCACCACAGTTCATTGTCCGACCTCATTCATGCCTATTGTGGACTATTCCCCCATGTCTCCAACGATCGCCCTGTGCCCAGCGTCTCCATTAACATAATCCTTTAGACTCCACTACTTTGCTTATTTCATCACTGAACTTATATTATCAATAAATCACTATTCACCATCCATCTTCCTTTCCTGTGTCTTCATACTGTAACAAGTGCACAGCTTATTTCTTCAGTTTTTTATAATGATTTGTCATATTTTAAAGTTAAAAGTTTGTCTCTGGAAAAAGGGTAAGTTTTTAAAAGCGGCTGAAGTTGCAGAAACATTCACTTGCATCATGAATTTTTTGCAATGCAACAATTGTGAAACTCCAGGTTGTTCAGCTTCTGAGTTTGCATACACGCACTGTATAAACTCCTCAGCATATAATGGCTTATTGCAACATCTCAATCCATTTTTTTTACAGGCTGGAAAGGCAGTGAGCCTGCAGTCTGATGAGCTCAACAGATAAGCTCTTTCCCACCAGAGACGGCACTGTCTAACCATCCGCTGCCCCATTCCCCTGGGTTTCCTCCAATTCGGGGAGAGTGATTACACAGGTAGTGGCAGCCCAATGAGCTGGAACCTCCTTTCTTGTTCCAGTCAACCCAAGGGATCGATAGCAGGAGGAGAGGGCCTAAACATCAGTGCAGAGGGCTCAGATTACACCTCTCTCATCTAATCAATCAGCATGCCTGTTCAAGCAGCCAGCCGTCCTCCTGCTTCTTCCGCAACCTCATTCTCTTGACTTCTTTTACCCCTTTTTTTAACATTTTTGTCACAGGGTGAGACTAAGGTATCTTTACTCAGTCTCCCGTCACACCACACTGTTATCACACCCAGAAAATGGGTCACTGAACATCCTCCCCATCCTGAGCTCTCACATACCCCATCCTCACCGTCTAGTAAAACGCCACACTGTCAGCAGTCCTGCACTTGCCTGCACTAAATCATCGACTTATCCAACCGCTGGCCAGGTCCTAAAATTCTCCTTAAGAGTGCTGACGAGCAAACAGAGCTCAGGTGAAAGCCCAGTCGAGTAATGCAGCGAGGCCGGAGCCGGCCTGACTGTAAGATAAAGGGTGTGTAATCACAGCAGGCCAGACCTGTGTGCTCCTGAGCTGTAAAGGAGATAAGGAAAGAAAAAAGTAGCGCATGCTGTGTCGATGGCGGATTACGTGTGTGGACTGGAGCGGCAGATATTTCCCCTCCTCCCAGAGTGTTCTGTATTTACTCCGCTCCAGCTCCATTTTAGGTTTTTCCATTCCTCGTCACAACATGTTTAAAGGACAGAAATCTGGGTCACACTTTATTCTGATAGTCCACTTTAGACATTCTAATAACTATGTAACTTTGCAACTACATGTCATATAACTCTCATTGGAGGATTTGTAGAGGTAAGTGTTAGGGTTAGTAGAATAAGTTGACATGCAATTGCAAAGTTCATAGTCAGTAGAATGTCTGTTGGGGGATATTAGGCAGAGAGCCTACAAATAGCGGCTCGTTGACCCATCAGAATACAGTCTAACTGAAATCTGTTGCCATTTTCAAGACCCCTGGATGTAAACACGTTTGTATTTCTATATATAATATCCCCCTTAATCTTACGCCCCATGATGCTTTGCGCAAATTACGGGTGTAACTTCCGTTAAGATGTTAATCAGTGAAAGGCTTGCTATATGAACGCAATACGTTAAAGCGTCACAATGAGATGACGTTAATCGACTCACCCTTCAACCATCGAACATTAAAATGAAATTTAAAAGTTTTTAAGAATAAACAAGGTACTTTCAAATATAGCCCCATAAGCGCGAGTCTTTGGTTAAATATCACTGTAGTAGGCAAATGTATATCTGTATTGTATAACAAGCCTTGATCAAAAATGTTCATTAACTTCAGCATTACGTGACACTATACCAAAGTGATTTCCGTCATTTTGACAGATTATAAATTGCATTTACCTGTGAAAACAAACATGGAGACGTGAGGATTTGAGGAGAATGTCGAGCGATTCTTCATGCATTCCAGAGAATTATTAATGGAATATCGTATGGAGAACAGACCACAAATGTGCCTACGCTATCTCACGACCAATTCGTACAAATTCGTACGAGTGATTAAAAAGTGGCTAATTCGTACTAATTCATACGACCTCACTCGTACGAATTCGTACGATTTGTCCAAACCCACGTGATGGGTAGGTTTAGGGGCGGGGTCAGGAGTAGGTCATTCGTACGAATTCATACGAATTGGCCAATTCGTAAAATATGTACGATATAGCAAAAACGTACTAATTCGTACAAGTGAGGTCGTACGAATTGTTACGAATTAGCCACCTCGTAAAATTCGTACGAATTCTCTTGAGATCGGGTTGAATGTGCCATATATGTTGCAAAAAAATTAAAATCATCACAAGGAAAAGAAAGCAGCAACTGAAGAGCTCTCGCCATAGATATTCTTGTTACAGCCAACATGTCACGCTAAAATCCCAAGTATGACGTTATTCTCATGATGTCTGAAAATAAATCATGAAGGAAAATTGAGAGCTCATCCAGTCAAACTGACGGATCAGCTTTATTTGTGGGGCAACCTTATGATTTGAAATGATTAGTTTTAGCCTTTTTGAAAGGAAGTGCCACCCATAATTCAAAACGCAGTAATGTCGTCTGTAATAATATGGATATAACAGACTACACACCTGAAAAGAGAGAGTAGTTGGGTTTCCATCCACATATTTTTTTGCATAAAAAAACAAGTTTTGTTTTTGTTGGTGGTTACCTGCAAGTAATTTATTACGTTTAATAATAATAAAAAAATCAATTTCCATTGCTATTTTGGACCTGATGCTATTACTTTATTAATTATTGCATTATAGCCTGTTAAGTTGATATGCACAGCTGTATCAGCGCAATCCTGGAGCAACCATTTCCATTCCTTCCACTCTGTTCATAGACTCTGTAGTGGGTGGAGATGGGACCTGGTAAAGAGGATGCGCTTTTACCAACTAAACACATGCTTAACTCTTCATGACTTTCGCCTGCAGTGCAACTGGCAATCCAAGTAAGCCAGTCAGATCCATTTTCACCTGCTGTTACGATGGAGAACATTAGAGGGAGGGAATGTTATAGATGAGTTGGTGTCTGCAACTGCAGGAGGAAACTGAATGAACTGAAATCGGACCGCTTAATGTCTGTTTTGCAGACCACAAGTACCTTAGGTAACATACTTAAAATGCTACTCTGAGCACAATGGATCCTGGCTGGAAAGAAAATCACAAATTAGGTCTCTTTAGTGGATCAGTTGTTTCTTATAGACACCACTGAGATTAAATAGAGAGCAAATTTGCTTTAATATCCTGCCTCTCAAAATGTTCACCTCAGGAAAAGTAGATGTTTACAATTTAATTTGTTTTTTAATGGGATTTAATATATCACCAAATATGCTAAGGCAGCTAAATCCCTCTATATTTTCTAGTCTATGTTCTAAAATATATTATAAATATCAATATAATAAAATTAATATGGACTGAAAATAAAAAGACATATACTTTTTTTTGGTAAACATCAATACTTTAAACATTAAATAATTGGAATGCATCTCTTCGTTGAAGTGAAATAAAAGATTAAATATGATCTGTAAAATATTATTAAATTCAAATTCAAATTTATTTGTATAATGCTTTCATTATAAATGCCACAAATATTATAGTTTTATATTAACCCCCCTCCCCATGAGAGTTTCATAAGAATTTCACTTGCAGTAAATAACTTTTGCCAAGAACTACTGTACTAATACACTATTTTTCAAAAGTTTGGGGTCAATATGATTTGTGTCAGGATTATGTTTGTTTTGCCTTTGTGTTTTTGGATTTTGTCTTCTGTGTTAGTTTGCCTTTGACCCAGTTTCCGGGTTTCATTCATTCATCCGATTCACCGGTGTTTTATTAATCACCTCATTAATAATCTCGTTTGGTTCTCCTTGGTTCGCCTGTGTATATGCCCTCAGTTTCGCTCTGGAATTTGTCTTGCATTGATGTGTGTTTAGGTTGATTGATTCATTGTGGTTGATGTTAGAATTAAAGACTATTTCATTTGACTTCATTCATGCACTTCCTCCTCAGCCACACACTGTGACAATCAGAAATGTTTTTGGAATAAGTCTCTTGTGCTCCTCATGTTTACATTTTTATTTGATCAAAATTACATACAAAATAACAGCAATATTGTGAAATATTATTACATTAACTTCATTACAATGTTTTTTTAAATAAATTATTATACGATTTTCAGCAGTCATTAAAGGGGTCATGAACTGTTTTTTTAAATTTTATTATATTGTTGTCTGAGGTCAACTTATGACGTTCGCTTGGTTTTTGTATTCAAAAACATCAAAATGAATAAATAATAGGCTATTTTGTACCCTAGTTTTGACTGAAAAACTGAAAAACGCTCGGTTTTTATGGGCGTCTCGCACTAAAGACTTGGAAGTAAACGCCCACTGCTGTGAGTGGATAAGAGTTTTGCATATTATAATGAGTTTCAACTTACCCGTCGATGCACTTGGGGGAAATTGTTTTGAATACGTCCAATGTTGTAAAATGGCAACCAGAATGATTCGCCCATACATGTTCGACCCAGAGTCCATGCGTTGCACAATTCCTGTCAGATCCAATATAGACGGCACAGCACCGTTCTTTACTTAGCCTGGATGCCAGCCCGAACTCCGCCCACAACATTTTTTGGACGGGAAGTTCGGTCTGGACTCAATCCATTGAGGAGAAATTATGATCGGTTCAGAAATCATCGGCCAATCAAATTGCCAGGACGGGCTTTATACGATGATTGACAGGTGGTCTTCAGAGAATTGAGATGTATAGATTCCGCTGTCGCGTCTTTTGTAAAATAAATCGACAGCGCATTCATTTTAATAAACAAACAGAGAACTGCAATCAAGGCATTTGTCGATCGGAAATATATTTTTGGCGTCCTTCCTACATGATTCGGGAAAAGTGTAACTTATCAGCTGGCTCTGACGGTCATTAAGAAGATGGGACGTAATGAAAAGCCTGTGGTCGTTGTGGTTTCTCCTTTGGTGGCTAAGTAAAAGAAGTAACACTCGTTATTTAACTTCTAAAATAAATAAAGTAGGCTATGTTCTGTATTTGAAAACTGCGCTATGCAAAGGAGTTGACTTATGCGTTGCTCTGATTGGTTGGTAGGTCTACCGACTATCCAATTGAGTGCAGAGGTTTTTTTTTTTTGTCCTGGTTCGGTTACGACACGCCTCATAATTAAATTTCAATAGGCTTTATGCCGCGCGTCACGTGACCAAACCGGAAAACGGGTCTCATCGCATCCGCTTGTCAGAGAAAGTGTTAACGGCCGTAAGAACTGACTACGATATCTATGGATTTGTAAGGTAATCAGCTAACCTACCTATTTCACTTTGTTATTGGCGTTTTATTCCATTTAAATATCTAAACGTTACTGTGAAGAATAAAAAATATAAAACGTTTAAATATCAATCTGCACATGTGAAGGATATTGGTTATGCTAATCTTTGATCGCTCCTTTTAAGTTATCTTGATTAAAACCGCAAAAAATTTCATGAAGCACATACAAAAAATCTGGACCGGAAGCGATGAGACCCGTTTTACAGAGAATGCGGAAGTAAGTTGTGCATAAAGCCTATTGAGTGATTTCAGACTCATATTCTCATTAGAATATGAGTATGACGAAGTCAGGCTATTCTTTACTCTTAATCGGTCTGCAAATCCAGTCTTGTTAACAAAACAATCCTCAGAGAAATGAAGCGAACAGACAGACGATGTTTTACCTCATCAGCTGGAACGTCATTTAAAATAATGTTTATCCATGCAGTCCTATTGGAATCCAGAGGAAGCTTATGCAGTGACTGTCTTCTTCCACAACCAGGCACTGCACAATATTTTGTATTGCTCGGTAGCTCGATCCGGTTTGCCATCACGAGGTAGGCCTATGTTATTTATCTGTGCGTGTAATGCTAGTCTAAGTCGATTCGCGTTAATGCGCGAATCGGTGGGCGGGGCTTGTTGAAGTAGGTTTTGATCTTCTTCTGCGGGGGTGGTGTTTTATCCTCTTTGACGTCATAGCTCCCCATTTTGAAAAACGAGTCGTTTGCTGAGCCTGGTGTCAATAAAAGCTTTTATTGGACTAACAAGGACGTTTTCAGTTCTGAAACTTACAGGATATTCTTATAATATGATGACCTCTTAGATGTCAAAAGCTCAAGGAAAATTTGAATTGTCAGTTCATCACCCCTTTAATGAAGTCTTCATAGTCACATGATCCTTCAGAAATCATTCTGCTGATCTGGTTCTCAATTCGTCAATTCGCATTTCTTATCAATTGTGAAAACTGCTTATATATATATATGAAGAGTTCAGATGCAAAAGCCTCTAAGTGCCATTTGAAATTTTCTTCTAAAATTATCATTTTTATCAAGCCTGTATATTTAAGTTCAGTAATTTCACTTAAATGGCAATGAAGATTACCTATTAATTGTCATTTAAGTGAAATTACTGAACTTAAATATGCAAGTTTGATAAAAATGGTCATTTTAGAAGAAAATTTCAAATGGCATTTAGAGGCTTTTGCATCTGAATTCTTCATATATATATATATATATTACACTCGTGCTTTCTGAGATCCACAAATTGACCTGGCTCATTCTGTGCACACAAAAATCTTACGGATTCCAATTAGTCAAACCTAGAGTCTTCTGTAATGTGTATGTAGCTCTAATTGTCTCTTAACACTTAGTCTCATCTGTTTCTATTTTTATAAGTCTCCTATGAGGGAGACATGTGTGAGTTTGAATTCATCTCTGTGTGGTCGCTGCAATTTGGCTGACGTGTTCCGGTGGAGTTAAAATTGTGTTGTGAGTGCTATGGCTCAGAAGAGCCAGTGTGACGCTACAGGAAATGATGTCCTGAGCCTCGGTGGCAGAGAGAGAGTGGCATTATGCTTTTAGAGGACACAGTGGGAGTGGGCCGCAGATGCTAAACCAGGCAGTCTTCCTCTAGCGGCGCACCCTAGAGATCTAAACAGGGCGACACTGGCCAGCGGCGGGTAAGCACTGCTAACACATCCTGTCAGCACAGCCTGGCGTGACCCTGTACCACAAGCTCCCTGGTCACGGTGCAGTGAGACTATTACTGGCCACCAACTGCGTTTCAGACACAAATGGAGCCGACAGACTGTGGTTGGGGTAAAAGCCAGTGAATATGATTGGCTAAAACCTTCATCTCTGCAGGTATCATCTGTCTGTGGCTGATGATGATAACAACCTGTCTGGCAGTTTGCATTGGTCAGAGGTCAATACTGAGGACGCTGAGTTACTGCATCATCCACTTTGTGAAATCACAGCCGGAAGGATGCACAGACAATCACAGGGTCCCTTGAAGATGTAAGAGCACAGCTCGAATCAAACTGCTACTCCTTATCCGCCATATAATTATCCCTAAATTTGGAGTGTGCAAAAATGTGCACTGAACAAACACTAATTTAGATCCTAAATGTATGTCTGGGCGCCGGATGACCTTGTTGAGTGGCTGTATAGCGCTATTCAAAAAATAATTTTTGTTTTTCTTTTTGCTGAAGGCTACTATTATTATTTACTAAAACTGAGTATTATTATATGTTCATTACATTAAATATTTTTAGATTTTATTTAAAGTTATAGAATAATAAAGTGTAAAAGATTACATGTTTTATATTTTTTATTAATATTACATATTGTAATTAAAAGGGTTCATTCACCCTAAAATTAAAAAGTCATCATTTACTCACCCTGGTGTTCTAAATGATGACTTGTCCTTGTTTCTTTTTCAGATCACATGAGCAATTTTCAGACTATTCAGAGCTATTCACATGATCAATATTCAGAATATTCAGACAATATTCAATATTCAGACAATTATCAGCGACGCAGATCACTCCAACTCACACAGAAAATGCACACAAGTTGTGAGAAATCAAGACTAAGAAAAACGTGACATATACAATCTATCTACCCTTTGAGGTGGATATATACTTGTGTTTGCCATAACAAGAAGTAGTCGTCTAAGTTCACAAATGTCGACCGTCAATTTTACCATCATCTGAAAGCTGGAATCCCGGTCCGGAGATATTCAACTAAGTGAAGAAAGATGTCTTTTTTGTGATTTCTAGCTGTGTGTTCATCTCTATTTCTCACAACTTGAGTGCTTTTTCTTGGCGAGACAGAGTGAACTGCTGCACTAATGGAGTATCAAGTCATGCATTCGAGCACAGAAGACCAATGGCCAAGGTCAGTATTTTCTATACATAAATAATATATATATATATATATATATATATATATATATATATATATATATATATATATATATATATTATTTTTTATTTTTTTACCAGACCCTATTGTGTACCTCCAGAACACTTGGGATATACGTATAGTATAGCACGTGTTGCATGGGACCATTCAATGATACTGTTTTTTTTTTAAGTTTGATGCTGGCCACTATTCACTGGCATTATATTGAGGAGCGACAGCAGGACATTTTACATTTCAATTTCTAAAAATGCTGCACATTCATGTAACGCTGGATTTTGCACATACAAGTAGTAAAGTATTAGTTTAAATGTAGAAATGTACATTTGTGAATTTGTCAAATAGACGGGTAGTCGTCCACACATTAATAGCACCTAATTAACAAATGCACCAACAAATTCATTTGTAGTTGTTTGTGTGTGAGTTGTGAAATGCTTGAAAACAAATGAGATCGACTCAGAAAAGATGTCAAAGAATGCATTCGTGTCACCTGACCTACAAATACATTTGTATCACCTGATCCACAAATCCACGACTCATAAAAGATGCCAATAAATGCATTCGTGTCACCTGATCCAGTAATGCACATTTTCTATGTTGCATGTGCAGATTATGATAATGAGATCAAATGAGATATATTCAGAAAAGACGTCAACAAGAAGACATCAACGAATGCATTCCTGTCACCTGATCCCCAAATGCACATCATCTTTGTTGCATGTACAGATTATGACACACTAATACATAAGAAAACATTTGTACATTACAAAACTGTATCTATTTGTACAAATTGCTACACATTCAATTCTAAATTTTGAACATGCAAGAAGGCATTTGGTCGTGGATAGTAAAACATCTGCAAAATTCATCAAGTTCAGGGATAACTGTGCATGCATGTGTAAATCGTTTTGATTAAAGTCATCCCATAGTTTAACATATGTTTTTAATGTATATCCTAGCATTTGGACAGAAAGTAAACATAGCCAAGAATCTCACAACACTCAACTAGTGTCTCATAAATCTAGTGCAATGTCTTCACTCCTATTGGTAGAAATGTTTCTGCTTATTAGCATAGGGTTAAACTTTTTTTTGCAACCCATCGAGTGTAGCTGTCAATCATGTCGCTGGAAATTGCCAACTCTCGCTGAAAATGAATGATGTGTTGTTGCCACAGATCTCTGTGTGTGTGAACTCCCCATCAGCTGTCCTACCGTGTCACCTTGAAACTAAATCAGAAATTACCAAGAGGCTAAATGCTGCTCATGCAGAAGAAATGCTGCGTGGCCACCTGAAACCACTTGATTACTTCCATCGTGATTAGAACCATATACAGTGGGGCAAAAGCCATCAATTGTGTAAGTTCTCCCACTTCAAAAGATGAGAGAGACCTGTAATTTTCATAGGTACACTTCAACTATGAGAGACAAAATGAGAAAGAAAATCCAGAAAATCACCTTGTAAGATTTTGAATGGATTTATTTGCAAATTATGTTGGAAAATAAGTATTTGGTCAGTAACAAAAGTTTACCTCAATACTTGAGGTACACTGTTATATACCCTTTGTTGGCAATGACAGAGATCAAACGTTTTCTGTAGGTCTGTAGGTGTTGCTGTTATTTTGGCACATTCCTCCATGCAGATCTCCTTTAGAGCAGTGATAGGGGCTGTTGGTGGGCAACACGGACAACACTCCCTCCAAAGATTTTCAAAGGGTTGAGATCTGGAGACTGGCTAGGCTCCATTGCCCGGGCAGTGTGTTTGGGATCATTGTCATGCCGAAAGACCCAGCCATGTTTTATCTTCAATGCCTTTGCTGATGGAAGGAGGTTTTCACTCAAAATCTCACGATCCATGGCCCCATTCATTCTTTCCTTTACATGGATCAGTCGTCCTGGTCCCTTTGCAGAAAAACAGCCCCAAAGCATGATGTTTCCTCCCCAATGCTTCACAGTAGGTATGGCGTTCTTTTGATGCAACTCTGCATTCTTTCTCCTCCAAACACGACGAGTTGAGTTTTTACCAAAAAGTTATATTTTGGTTTCATTCGACCATATGACATTCTCCCAATCCTCTTCTGGATCATCCAAATGCTCTATAGCAAACTTCAGACAGGCCTGGATATGTACTGGTTTAAGCAGGGGGACACGTCTGGCACTGCAGGATTTGAGTCCCTCTCGGTGTAGTGTGTTACTGATGGTAGCCTTTGTTACTTTTGTCCCAACTCTCTGCAGGTCATTCACTAGGTCTCCCCATGTGGTTCTGGGATTTTTGCTCACCGTTCTTGTGATAATTTTGACCTCACATAGTGAGATCTATTGTGGCGCCCCAGATTGAGAGAGATTATCTGTGGTCTTTCTTGTATGTCTTCCATTTCCTAATAATTGCTCCCATAGTTGATTTTATTCACACCAAGCTGCTTACCTATTGTAGATTCAGTCTTACCAGTCTGGTGCAGGTCTACAACTTTGTTTCTGGTGTCCTTTGACAGCTCTTTGGTCTTGGCCATAGAGAAGTTTGGAGTGTACCTGTTTGAGGCTGTTGACAGGTATCTTGTTTACTGATAACAAGTTCAAACACGTGCCATTAATACAGGTAATGAGTGGAGGACAGAGGAGCCTCTTGAAGAAGTTGTTACGGGTCTGTGAGAGTGAGATATCTTGCTTGTTTGTAGGTGAGAAAATACTTTTTTTCCACCATAATTTGCGAATAAATTCATTAAAAATCTTACAATGTGATTTTCAGATTTTTTTTTTGTGACTGCGTGTTTTGGGGTATAAAAACACAAAAAAGTTAAACCACACTCCAGATTGGAAATCTTACAGTAAAAATGCTCCACTGCTGTGTTCTCGTGTAAATGTTAAAAACGCGAAAGACTGCTAGACAGAGAAGGATGTACGCATGCGCGCAGACTTGGTGTTGTTGTGTGGCAGTGCTCCACATTGCCACCTAGACGCCTGGAGTATATGCTACATCGAATTTCACACACTTTTGCGTCACCATTAGCACGCGGATTTCCCACCCATAACGCTCATCTAAACGCAGAATAAAAAGTGATATCGCAATGACACTTTTGCGTTTTCTCTTCAGATCATTTCCATATAAACATAGCCTAGTAGTAGATTTTTAGACCAGTAATTTTACTTGTACTTAAGTAAAATTTCATTGAAGTAGTAGTACTTTTACTTGAGCAGAATATTTTATAACTCTTTCCACATCTGGAGCTTATTCCACATACGGGCTACAGCAGGGGGTGCCAGGGTGTGTGACAGCTCTCTCCGCCCCCCCTAAAGCAGGACGTCTCTCTGACGTTCTCTTCCTGCTCTTCAGATAGATAATTATAGCCATCAGAGTTTGGACTGTCATTGCTGCTTTTCACGGAATGCATGATTGTGTAATACAAGACTGAACCGAAAAGACAAGGAAAGAAAGGAGAAACAGTTTTGAAGTTAGTTCATCCATCAACAAACTGCTGTCTATGCAGAGAAAAGACAGGCTGAGTGTTTAAACTGCACATTGGTGTCCAATTCTACATTTTTCACCATAAATCAAGAAGCAATAATGTCTACTTTAAATTCAGTGGGCATTTCTGGTGACAGGCATTTAGAGTACGTAAAAGTTCATTATAAAAATAAAAAATAAAACGCCATAGCACCTTTCACATTGAGTTAGGCATTTGCAGTGATGGCACTCAGAACTTCTAACCAGCCAGCACAGTTGAATGGGAATTCATGATTCATTTATGATTTATTTTTGACTGCTATCATTATCCCTTCTGGTCTTCAAAAATCAATTTCCCTCACATTAGTGGCAGTTCCTTGGTTGAATATTCCTCTAATTTAATGGCATGAGAGAGAGAGAGAGAGAGAGAGAGAGAGAGAGAGAGAGAGAGAGAGAGAGAGAGAGAGAGAGAGAGAGAGAGAGAGAGAGAGAGAGAGAGAGAGAGAGAGAGAGAGAGAGAGAGAGAGAGAGATTCCATTGCTGCACTAAAAGCATATCTTCGATCTTTTAATGCTCACTTGACAAATTTGCCATGAGATTTTGCAAATGATCTTAATAATTATGATAATGTCTTCACAGATGAGCTTTAATTCCCTAAAGTTTCAGAGATTTATTTAATAGACATCATTAGATATGGAGCTGCTCCTTTTCCCAATTATGAACCATTGATTATTATAGCTGTGATATGTAATTTTTCTTTTTTGTTTTAGTTTGAATTATGATTGTAGTTTTATGGTGCTGAAGTATGGTGCTTCCACATATATTGACCAATTATTATTATTATAAATTTTTTATGGTGCTCAAGTAGTTTTTATTCTATTCTATTCGATTTTTTGTAATTGTAATTGTAATGTAATTGACTGTTTCCACCTTTACTGACCAAGTTTTTTTTTTATATATATATTTAAGTTGTATGGCTTTTATTTTGTGTATAATTTTTGAAAATATATTTTTTTATTTTTTTACTTTGGTTTTACATTTCCATATTCCATTTTACCTTTTTTACCTTTCCATTTGGTTTTGATTACAGGATAGTTTTTTTTTAAGCTGTAGTCTGCAGTTTTTCCTCTTTGTCACCATCTCTGTTTGAAATCTGCAATTGCAGTCATTCACGGAATTATCAACTTTACATGAGTTGTGCTTCAACACGGCACAGCGCGGAAGAACTTCTGCGGTTTGAGGAGAGTGTGCAGCTCTCAGTCGCCACGCCGGTGTGGATACTGTCATTCAGAATCACAGATTATTCTTTATGGAAATATGACCAAAATAATAATTTTCACCAAAAGGTTTCATCTAAACAAGTAACATCCACTTTTGTTCTGGTTCTGACATTGCAGCAAAACGTGCTGATTAAATCTAACAATCGCTTAACACACAAAACCGTGCAAACACTTTATTCTCAAATTGTTAACATTAACAACATCAGCATTGCATGATTACATGTAATGTCCTTCCGATATTTATCCTTGTTTTCGCATGAGTCCGTTTTTTTTTCCCATTTTTTTCCCCTTTAAGTTAGCCATTCCGAAGTCCGAATGAAGTCTTTTGCATTTCACAGAGGGTGAATCTCCAGTTGTCACTTGCGATTGTCGTTTGAACCTTTCTGGATCCTCCATCAAATTGATAAGTTTAATTATATCAAGTGCTGTGAGAAAAGGCTATAAAACTCCACTTCCAACATCCTCAAACGCAATATAGTCCACTAGCTGAGACTCCTTCTTTATGTGTACAGATGTGACATAATGAAGCAAAGATTATTATAAACATTATTATAAGCTTACCACTTTGAATTGAGCTAAGGCAAGCAGATCGTTTTGAAAACTGGCTGGTAATACATTTTCTCAAATATGTATTTTGAATATTTTTTTACCGCAAAAAAAAAAAAAACAAAAAAAAAAACTACAGACTGCAGATTTAAGTATTTTTTACTTATGATTATACAGTACACATAACTTCTTCCCCATAGATGCATCATGCATGACACCAATTTACCTTTTTTGAAATTCAAATTCAGTTTTAAGCATTCACTACACGTCACCACAGCATACTGCAGTCAATTAATCGTGCTATAAATGTGCCATTGCTAAAAGTTTAGCTGTTAATTGTAACTATAACTCTGGACATTTATGATTCAGCAACTTTGACTGATTTATCTAAGGTCAGTATCACACAGCCCACAGAAAACAATGCTCACTGATTAACCAAAATTTGCTTTTTAAGTACAAGACTGACACAACAGGTTTATCTTACAGCTGTATTTGTTAATTTTTTTTACATTTTTCTTTCTGACTTTCTAATTCAAATTTGTAGCGTTTAGGTTCGAAACAAAGAAGAAATTGGCATATGTTGTGCTGTTTGTAATAAAGGTTAATTCATATTTCCATTTCAAATATGGCCTTTTTTTAAAAAAAAAGTATGAACAAATTAACAAAAATTAGTAAACAAAACATGTTAATGAAGATAGCATGACAGACAGCTACTAAATTAGATGCTACTTGCATTTCATTGGCTGTACAATGACACTAATGTTGAATCTAATCTATTCTATATGGATAACTTTTATGGTATTTTAAAGGACCTTTTTTTGTCTTTTTGAAGCTTGGCAGTGTATATCATTGTCCATTCTTTGTATGGACATTCTGAATTTAATCTATTGTGTTCCCCAGAAAAAAATAAATAAATCATAAATGTTGCAAACATCATGAGGGTGAGGGAATGATGAAGAATTATGACATTTTTGAGTAAACTATGTATAAAAACTAAACTATACACTTTACCAAAACACTGTAACAGTTCAGACTGAATGATAATGTTCACTACTTTTCTCTGGGGACGATATCTCCCATGCTGGCAATTTCAAATCAAAAGGATTTTTTTTTTTTTTTGGAGGGGATGCTTCTTTCCTACTGGTGTTCTAAATACACCAGAGATCAGTCATGACAGATTCATTACCTTAGTAGACCATCTAACAGCGTGAGAACTTCTGCCAAATGTGTCACATTGGATCCGTCTCTCTCTCTCTCTCTCTCTCTCTCTCTCTCTCTCTCTCTCTCTCTCTCTCTCTCTCTCTCTCTCTCTCTCTCTCTCTCTCTCTCTCTCTCACTTCCGGTGTGTCTGGGTGCGAGTTGATCGAGTGAAGCGTGACTGGAGAGCTTGTGAGTGATTTTGTCTTTTTCTATCTGTCCCCTTGTTGGGTTTTCTGGACTTTTCTTTTGAGTTAATTGTTGGGCCGCTTGCTTTCCACTCTGTTGGGAAGCATGTCGGACCCACGCGGGCAGGTTTGGAGCACACTCACGCGGCGTAATGCGGTTAAAGTAGCCGCCGCGGTGAGTGTGGAGGAATGTTGCCTTGCCATTGGTGAGGTTGTAGGGCATGGGAGCGTTCTTTCCGCCTCCAGAATGAATAGTGCGGTGGTAGTGTTTCTCAGTAGTGTGGAAAAAGTCAATGAAGTTGTTGAACATGGAATAGTCATTGGGGGTGATTTTGTCTCTGTTCTTCCTCTTTCTTTGCCCGCAAAGAGAGTCACTTTGTCAAATGTTCCACCGTTTGTAAGTGATGAAATTCTGACACAGTCGTTATCTCGTTATGGAAAACTGGTATCGCCGATTAAGAAGATCCCAATCAATAGCGATTCTCCGTTGTTGAAACACATTGTCTCGTTCAGACGGTTCGTTTATATGATTATACAGGACGACACAGAGTTAGACATGACACTTAATTTTCGAATTGACAACTTTGACTATGCTATTTTTGTGACTACTGCGAAATCAAAGTGCTTTGGTTGCGGTAAATCTGGACATTTAATTCGTAATTGTCCTGACAAAGTTGCAGAAAAGGAAGTAAACGCAGTGAATGGGAGAATTGAAGGTGAGGACGGCGCGGATGGGGTTGCTAATAACACTGCTTTGGTTGGGGGTGCGGCGGCTGGGGGTGTTCCCGGTGAGAGTGAGGTTGCGTCTACCTCGCTGCGCTGTGAGCACTCGGAGCCGGGCACGGTGCCCACTAAAATGGGTGTAGAGGCTAGTGTTGAGGTGGCACCGATTGCGGAAAATATTCAGGTTGCGCAAACAGGGAGTGAGAGTAACTCAGTGATTATGCAAAACGAATGTGTAAAGGAGTATGAGGAGAAAGAACATTTGTTTAAAATACCGTCCAACAAAAGGAAAATAATTGAAAAAATGGGTGATGCCAAAATAAGTAAAACGAGTGAAATACACGAAAGCATGGATCAAGATTCAGAAAGCGATGATGGGTCTTCTGACTCCAGTGTGACATTTTCTCAAGGAGAGTTTAGTGGTCGGGAATATGGACTTGAGGACATTAAGTTATTCCTCAGATCAACGAAAAATAAAAGAGGAGTGTGTGTGAAGGAATATTTTCCTGACGTTAAACAGTTCGCTGAAAAGGCAAAAATCTTAATGGCAGAGAGTGGCTTTACAAATAAAGAAGTCTATAGACTTAAGAAAATTGTGAGGAATCTGAATACTGCTGTAATCAACGATGTCCGTTAAATGTAAAAAGAAAATGGCTGAGGTGCTGTGGCTTGTTGGGTGGGTTTTCTTTTCCGTATTATTATTTATGAGTGAAGTGCATGTAGCCACTTTAAATGTCAATGGGGCAAGAGACCCTGGAAAAAGAGCTACTATATATGAAGTAATTAAGCAAAAACATATTGATGTGGTTTTCTTACAAGAAACTCATAGCGATGTAAAAAATTCTGTTGACTGGACAAGAGAGTTTGATGGCATCACTGTGTTAAGCCATAACACCTCATTAAGTGGGGGAGTAGCCATTTTATTTGCAAAGAATTTTAGTCCCATATCTTATGATGTTGATGAGATAATAAAAGGAAGGCTTTTAAAGGTTAGAGCGGTTGTTGAAAGTTTTGTGTTTATTTTTATTTGTGTATATGTTCCAACTGCACCTGTTGAAAGAATGGTTTTTTTAGATACATTATGCTCAACTCTACATAACTGTTGTTCTGAAGACTTCTTGATCCTTGGTGGTGATTTCAATTGTACAGAGAATAATTTAGATCGAAATCATATTGAGCCTCACTTGGCTTCACGTAAACGATTAATTCATATTATTAAAAAGTATGATTTATGTGATATTTGGAGATCGTTAAATGGTAATGAAAGACAATATACTTGGGTTCACACGCGTGATAAGGTTATGTCAGTAGCTAGGTTGGACAGATTTTACAGTTTTAATCACCATCTTAGTACTTTCAACAAATGTTATATAACACCAGTAAGTTTTTCGGATCACAGTATGGTGCACTGTAAGCTTATTTTGAGCTCAGTAAAACCAAAAAGTGCATATTGGCATTTTAATACTAATTTGTTAAGTGATAATTTTTTTAAGGAGTCTTTTAAGTATTTCTGGAATGTTTACAAAACAAAGAAGTCTTCTTTTAACTCATTGCAACAGTGGTGGGATGTGGGTAAGATACAAATAAGGCAGTTTACACAACAGTATACTCACAACGTTACTAAGGAGTTGACTCGTTCTCTAGAGCTTTTGGAAGGAGAGATAATCGAATCTCAGAATTTGGCAAAATCTACTGGCAAGGAATATTATTTAGAAGCTTGTTCAAGGAAGAAAGCTCAGCTAGCTGATCTGCTGGGGCATAAGATACAGGGGGCTCTGGTCCGTTCACGTTTCCAGAGCATTGATCAGATGGATGCACCGTCCCAATATTTTTTCAATCTGGAAAAAAAGAATGGTCAGAAAAGGTTTATTCATGGTTTGCGCTCCGAAGATGGAGTGTTATTGATAGATCTGGCCAGTATTCGGGGAAGAGCAGTTAATTTTTTTCAAAGTTTGTATAGGAGCGAGCTTAAGGCAGAGTGTGGCGTTGACAATGTTTTCCTTGACAACTTACCAAAGCTGTCAGAGGAAGTCAACGATGAGCTTGAAGGTGAGCTGACCCTGGAAGAGCTATATAAGGCTCTGCAAACCATGAAGTCTGGGAGTGCCCCAGGAATGGATGGCATCCCAATTGACTTCTACAAGGTTTTTTGGTTGGAAATGGGTGTAGATCTGCTGGAGGTACTCAAGGACAGCTTGTCGAAGGGTGGGTTGCCATTGAGTTGCCGAAGAGCGGTGATCACTCTAATTCCAAAAAAGGGGGACCTGACTGATATTAAGAACTGGCGCCCTGTCTCGCTTCTCTGCAGTGATTATAAAATTCTTTCTAAAGCATTGAGTACCAGATTGGCTGGAGCATTGGGACGGGTTATCCATCCAGATCAGACGTACTGTGTCCCTAGTAGATCAATAGTTGATAATATTTCTTTAATTCGAGATATTTTTCATGTCTCAAAGTTGTTAAATTTGGACTGTGGCTTGATATCTTTGGATCAGGAGAAGGCCTTTGACCGAGTGGAGCACTCATATTTGTGGAGTACGCTAACAGCTTTTGGTTTTGGTAAAACTTTTATAGACATGATTAGAGCACTCTATTGTGACGTTGAGAGTATGCTAAAAATTAATGGTGGCTTATGTGCTCCGTTTCAGGTTCTCAGGGGTATCAGACAAGGTTGTTCCTTGTCTGGAATGTTGTATTCCTTGGCTATTGAGCCATTGCTTCGGCAGATAAGAAGCCAATTAAGTGGGTTGTCTTTACCAGTTTGTAATAAAAAGCTTTGTTTGTCAGCCTATGCCGATGATATTGTGGTGATGATTAACAGACAAAGTGATGTGCAAATTTTATATAATTTATTGGAAGAATTTAGACTGTTGTCGTCTGCAAAGGTTAATTGGAAAAAAAGTTATGCTTTAATATTGGGACAATGGGCTGATGGAAAACCTTGCCTGCCTGATGGGATGGTTTGGGAAAAGGGAGGTATAAAATATCTTGGAGTTTATCTAGGGGATGACAGTGTGGTACAAAAAAATTGGGAGGGGTTGATGGAAAAAATTAAAGGGCGTTTGGAAAAGTGGAAATGGTTATTACCGAATATGTCATATAGGGGGCGAACTCTTATTGTCAACAATTTAGTGGCATCTTCACTTTGGCATAAGTTGGCATGTGTAGACCCTTCTCCACAGTTTTTAATGGAAGCTCAAGCTGCTCTGGTGAACTTTTTTTGGGATAAACTACACTGGCTCCCACAGAGTGTTTTATACCTTCCTAAAGATGAAGGTGGGCAAGGTTTGATTCACTTACAAAGTAGAGTAGCTGCCTTTCGGTTACAGTTTTTAAAAAGGCTACTTGATGGTTCTGAAGATTTCAGTTGGCGTGCTGTGAGTTGTACTATTTTGCACACTATAGGGGGGTTTGGACTGGACAGATCCCTCTTTTTAATGGATCCAACTAAACTGGATTTATCGGAACTACCTGCCTTCTATCGAAATCTCTTCAAGGTGTGGAGCTTTTTTCGTGTTTATAAGACTGAAAACTCCTATTCTCTCTACTGGCTATTGCAGGAGCCACTGATACGTGGGGCCCGTTTGGACGTTGCCACTCACTGTCATTTGCCGGGGTTCAGTAACACTTTTTCACAAGCCAAGATCTTTACGTTGGGACATTTGGTGACATTAACTGGGCCTCAATTTGAGAATGTGGACGCCGTATCTGAACAATTAGGAATCAGATCTGTGCGTTTATTAACACGTTTTTTGGTCAAACTTAAAGACTGTCTTACAGGTGAAGAAGAATCTTTGTTAAAAGATTTTTTTAAAGGGGTTTGTACTCCTGATGTTGATGACCCCTTTCCTTGTTTGATTATTAAACCCAATCTTGAAGAGGGTACAGGTTTGTTGCTGAAATCAGGTGATTCTTTGCTTATAGATTTTTTGTCTAGTGAAGGAAAAAAACTGTATAGAGCCTGTGTTTTGGTTTTTAATAAGACAATGTTAGAAAAGAGAACTAATACACCGTGGTGTTCTGTTTTCAAACTGAAGAATGATGTAAAACCTGAATGGAGATCTTTATATAAGCCACCATTGTCTAAAAGGTTTGGTGATATGCAATGGAGAATTCTCCATGGTGCCATTGCTGTCAATTCTTTTATTTCAAAGTTGAATCCTGATGTTAATCCTGCTTGCCCTTTCTGTCCTCAAAGGGAGACTGTCTTTCATGCTTTTATGCATTGTTTTAGACTAGAACCTTTGTTTGTGAGACTTAGGGAATTGTTTTGTAGGCTTGATGAAACCTTTTGTATGGAGACCTTCATTTTGGGTGTAAAGTATTTTCAGAAAAATCGTTTCACTTGTCAATTGTTGAATTTCATTCTTGGGCAAGCAAAAATGGCTATTTATATTAGCAGGAAAAATAGAGTAGAACAAGAGGGTAGCGATGATGTAAATGTTTGTTTCGTAACTTTGGTCAAATCAAGAGTTTTGATTGATTTTAGGTTTTATAATACTATGAGTGATCTCTCAACTTTTGAGCTGGTTTGGTGTAGTCATGGTGCTTTATGTACAGTGTGTGAAGGTGATTTGGTTTTTTCTTTCTAAATTCTTAAAATAATTGCTGTAGTTATTGTGAAGAGAGTTTGTTAATATGTATTGTGAAGAGTTACTGTTGAAAATTTGTAATAAAGTTTTGTCAAAATTCAAATTCTCTCTCTCTCTCTCTCTCTCTCTCTCTCTCTCTCTCTCTCCCTCTCTCACACACACACAAAGTATACAGAATTTAGTTTGGTTATCACCCTCCTTGTTTCAGCAGGCTCATGCCCACTATGGTAAGCAGGCTCTGGTTTTGGAACAAGATGTGAAAACATTCTTGGTCAAGTCAAGGGGCCATAGAACGTGTTCCTCCACCATAGAGAGTCCAGGTTTTACAGCTGCTATTTCATCATTACGAAGAAGGATGGGGGGGTTGCTTCCAATTTTAGATATATGCCATCTAAACTGTGTGGTCAAAAAGCTCAAAATGTTCAAAACTTCAAGTGAAATTGTGCTTTCGGGGGTGAAGAATACGGATATCGGTTTCTTCCTTTTGGCCTAGCACTGTCACCTCGCACTTTCACAAAATGCGTGGATGCTGCATTGTCTCAGCAGCATATCCACAGAATTTGCCTATTAAATTACATCAATGATTGGTTGATATTAGCTCATTCAGAGTACTTGGCAATTCAGCACAGAGAATCATTTTTCAGTGTGTAATATGGGATTCAACGATGATGCAGGACTGGCTGCCTCCTGCATGCATCAATTCAATCCTCTTAGTCGTGAAAGAACTGAAGCTAGGCCTGTCACGCACTGTCAAACAGTTTCAAAGGCTGTTGGGTCTGATGGTAGCAGCAGCCAACATAATACTTTTTGTTCTGTAGTAGTAGTGGCTCTAGACCAGGGGGTTTTCCTGAGGGGCTATCCATTCCACGAAAGCAAGGTTACAAGCAGATATCTTCGTACCTTGACGTCATCAAAGAAAACCTGGTTCTTGTCCCAAGGTCCAGTCTTGGGAGCTTTTTGTCGCTGTTTAATGCTTACGACAGATGCTTCCCTCGCGAGTTGGGGAGTGGTCATGTAGGGCCGCTCAACTTCTGTGGAAGTACCTTGTTTTGTCCCGTCAGACAATATCATAGCATATATAAACTGCTCAGAGATAATGGCTGTTTTTCTGGATTTGAAATTTTTTTCTCCCAGATCTAAGGGGCCATCATGTTCTTGTTGCCTCAGACAATACATCTGGGATCACTTACCTAAATAAGTGTGTGGGGGGGGGGGGGGGGGGTGTCTATGCTCGTGCCTGGGAGGGTGCCCCTTCTGTTGTTAGTGGCTCCTTGTTAGCAAACTCGAGTTAAGTTTTCGGACCTGATATCCCTCCTCGACGGCTCCCCTTGGGGATTCAGGAGGAACCTTCTATCTCAAGTGAGGGGCTCAATATTTCCTGTCTAGAGTTTGGAAGCTGTGGGTATGTGGGTACTCATTTAGGGTGGTCTCTCAAATGAGGTTATTGAGTTCACTCCAGAGCTTCCTCCACGAGGAAACTTAATACTTTCAAATGAGGATTGTTCTCTTCATGGCACAAGAATAGTCATTTAGACTACGTTAACCCTCAGGGGTCGGCTATCGCACTGGTGCGACAAGCTCACTTTTTTCAAATCCTGCAGTGCCAGGTGTGTTTCTCCCTGCTTAAGCCAGTACACGTCCAGGCCTGCCTGAAGTTTGCCAGAGAGCATATGGGTGATCCAGAAGGGGATTGGGAGAATATCATGTGGTCAGATGAAACCAAAATACAACCTTTTGGTAAAAAATCAACTCGTCATGTTTGGAGGAAGAAGAATGCAGAGTTGCATCCCAAGAACAACATACCTACTGTGAAGCATGGGGGTGGAAACATCATGCTTTGGGGCTGTTTTTCTGCAAAGGGGACAGGAAAACTGATCTGTGTTGAGGGAAGAATGAACGGGGCCATGTATCATGAGATTTTAAGCCAAAACCTCCTTTCATCAGTGAGAGCCTTGACGATGAAACATGGCTGGATCTTCCAGCATGACAATGACGACCAAACACACCGTCCGGGCAACGAAGGATGTGGCTCCGTAAAAAGCATTTCAAGGTCCTGGAGTGGCCTAGCCAGTCTCCAGACCACAAACCCATAGAAAATTTGTGGAGGGAGTTGAAAGTCTGTGTTGCTCAGTGACAGCCCCGAAACATTACTGCTCTAGAGAAGATCTGCATAGAGGAATGGGCCAAAATACCAGCTACAGAGTGTGCAAACCTGGTGAAGACTTACAGGAAACGTTTGACCTCTGTCATTGCCTACAAAGGTTATGTTAAAAAGTATTGAGTTGAACTTTTGTTACTGACCAAATACTTATTTTCCACCATAATTTACAAATAAATTATTTAAAAATCCTACAATGTGATTTCCTGGATTTTTTTCTCACTTTGTCTCTCATAGTTGAAGTGTACGATGAAAATTACAGACCTCTCTTATTATTCTAAGTAGGAGAACTTGCACAATCAGTGGCTGACTAAATACTTGTTGGCCCCACTGAAAATGTAGTACATCATTAGACCTTGTTAACTGTTCTTACTTTTTGTCAAATAAAGTAAAACAAACCTGATGTAAATTTTGCCTTCTCTCTGTCAGTGAAGTTCATTCTGAAACGTGTCCGAAAAGGACTATAACTAAGTAAATCATTGTGTATATTGATGGTGTTTACAATAAATATCTTGTTTTAAATGTATAGTTAGGTAGTTTACATTAGTTCATTACTTATGGGATGTATAATCAAAATTCACTTTTATAAGGTGTTTGAACACAGATGTGTGTCCACACTGTGTGTAAACAACCAGCCTAAAATGGTAAAAATCCACCCAATACTTATTTATTTATTTATTTAATCCCCATACTGTATATCATCATTAATCTCTCAAATATCCCCCTACTCCCACATAAGAATAGGCAAACTCCGTCCACGACTGGTGACGATTTGCACTAGATCCCACCCTGAGTGAGAAGCATCAGTCCAACATTATAACAGTAAACTAAATGGCTCGATCTCCACGCAGCATATATTTTCTTGCTCTGTGAGCATCATAATACAGTTCACAAACAAGCACCTATGCAGTTGTTTATAGATAAACATGACGGTACAGGCTAGTCGATGAGATGAATCAACTCCACGACAAATTACATAATGTATCCACTAACCATTCTGAAGCGTCCAAGAACAGTTGCGCCTCTTCCTAAGTCTCTTCATTTGAGTCTGACTCCGGTTTTACTCTGCTACTACTCTGCTACTGGGTATTATCGGCATTTTGCCTGAGAAAAATTCGGCTGTTATGTTGTTCCTGTATTCGAAGCACATGTAAAGAATCGGCTGTCTTCTGAAAAGGGGCGGGGCACAGGAGCTCATTTGCATTTAAAGGGACACACAAAAACGGAGCATTTTGACGACCTATAATAAAAAAATCTGGGTGGTATTTGGAGCTGAAACTTCACAAACACATTCTGAAGACATCATAGATTTCTATTACATCATGTCTATCAATGGGCAAAATAGGTCACCTTTAAATATTCTTCATTTGTGAAGGTCTGCATTCAGTGCTTAATGCAGCTTGGCAAAGCATGTTAACTGCTGTAGACAAAAGTGGTTAGTTTTCATCAAAGAAAGTCAATATTAATGTTGCAGGAAGCTGCTTGTGTTTGGCACAGATCGGAAACTGTGTCCTCCCACAACAGTATACTGAGCGCTGATGTACTGCAGGGGTTACTTGTAACAAGAAAAAAAAAACACTCTTTTTTTGCTGTCTTAATGCAAAACAGGCCCTTAGATAAACTCTTCCTTGCCTTCATCAGAACACGCAGGAACCCGCTGCAGCGACAAGATAGGGAAACATCCTCTTTAATCAATACTCTTCCTGGCTGTCAGTGATTCCTCGTAAGAGAGGATGTAGCTCTAATTACAATTAATGATTGTAAAATAGTAGTGATTTGGATTTCAGCTGGAGTCCTCCTGTCCAATCCAGACTCCGTTGGCATGTTAATCAATTGGTTTATTGTGAAAAGCAATTAGGGGCTGTTGTCGACTCACGTAGCTAGCAGAAACAGGCCAGCTGCCTCGAAGACGATGAAAAAGCGCCTTCAGAACAGGCTCTAAACCTGACAGTTCCACTTATAAAGGGGGGTTCATTTCTGTCAGCCGTGTGTATGATTGGACAAACAGTGGGAGCTCTACTACCTCATTTGCCCCCTCTCTCTTCTCCCTCTCTCTGCTTTCTTGTTCTAATTCATTTTTATTTCATTACAAGTTTGATGGGCATGTCCTGCTTGAGGCAGTTGGGTGGATTTGGAGGCAAACGGGGTGGCAGATCAACTAAACAGCACTGCCTGATGCACAGAGTGCTCTGCCAAACAGAAACAAGAAGTGACTTTAATTGTTTCTAAGTGCGCACAGGTGGCAATGTTTACCCACCTCTGTCTGAATAGAAAACATCATGTTATTTGAACCTGGTTAAATAACCGACATGACTTTCCCTGCTGGTTCAGGCTGCTATTTAGCCCAAATGTTTACCAGCAAACATTAGCTGGTGAATCTGGTCGACAAAAGGTACTGCTGGCTAACCCTATAACCTTATTGTAGTGTTGATAAATGTTATGTCATAGTTGATAAACGCTATAGCCCTTTAAGGGTGGTGTTACATGGGAAGCTGTGTGTGGTCAGTGGGACCCGAGATACAGGGGTTGCAGGAGTGTAATTAAAAAAAAGGAAGAAATATAACAAGGAACACATTCGGGTAGGTCTGCATTGTGTCAGTAATTGCAACCCGATCTCACGGGAATTCGTACGAATTTTACGAGGTGGCTAATTCGTAACAATTCATACGACCTCACTCGTACGAGTTAGTGCAATTACGATTTGTGCAAAAACGTACATATTTTACGAATTGACCCTTCGCTAAGCCACGCCCGAAAACCGCCACTGGCCAATCGTGTCTTAGCAACCGTAACTATGCGCGGGAGGTCTGTCAAGCTTTCGAACAAGGGAACATGCTGAAGCATTGTGCGTGTGATACCGGTACACTAAAAGTTTGGACGGGGGAGAGGAATTGTTTTCCTTCCAGAAAATCTAAAAGCCAAGGGAATGATTGGCGTGATCTTGATGTGATCTATGTGCGAGACCCATTCACAACTACTGGTAAATGTCGACATGCTTAACAAAAACACCTATTTGCTTGGAAATATTGACGGTTCTTTTGTCATAATGATATAACGTAAAATAAGACGATTAAAAAGACAAGACAAAGGCTCACTGACATACTTTAAAATATATTTCAGCATTTTGTTAATCAACGTCCTACTAACGTTACCCCTTACTAACTAACTTATCCCAATCCGATCGCGGCTCTCCCGGTATTGTTAATATAAGCGAATAAGTGATAAGCTATTTGATTTATAATTATTAAGATTATTTTCACATACCCTGCTGTGTATGAACATAGCTCAATTTGTGTTTCCCATTTGAACGGTCAGCGTATGAGGCGCTGCTGCTTGCGCTGGGATTATAACGTTAGGCTTTAACTTCAATTTTTAAGAAATTATTCTCTAATCGATTGCATATAATGTCGTGAATATATCCCTCGAATGCATACTGTAGTCCCTTTTGTCTTGCTCTCTCATATATTTCACTTGTTCGCCGAAAATTACTAATTATCTCATTAGGAATGTCTGACACCGGGTGCATCCACGCTATAATAGATGGGCCAGCCGCGAAAGCTTGACAGGCGTAGCAACAGTAACTAGGGAGGGCGGGGCTTAGCGAAGGGTCAATTGGCCAATTCGTATGAATTCGTACGAATAATCTACCGCTGACCCGCCCCTAAACCTACCCATCACATGGGTTAAGACAAATCGTATGAATTCGTACGAGTGAGGTCGTATGAATTAGTACGAATTAGTCACTTTTTAATCATTCGTACAAATTCGTACACATTGGTCGTGAGATAATCTACACTTATAAAGCTCACTGTTTCTTATTTGATACACATTTCTAGGGCCTCTTAATTATTAAATGAATAACTTTGCTGAAAACCCTGTTGTACATATTCTTCTGCATGCTTTCTGTTGTCTGATTTATATTTCATATGTTTTAGCAAGTAAAAGGCCTTTCAGCATAATTGCAAAAACATCCAACTTCAGGTCGTGGTCCACATGTCTTTTTCCTGTAAAATCTCTACTGGTTTTTATCAAGTATACTTTAGAATAACTTGTATATTGTTTGTATGTCAAGATTAACCATTACTGGACTGAATTGTTCCCAAAATGAGAATTACAGAGCTTGTGTCATAAAACTAAGCAAAAAAAAAATAATAATAATAATGATAAAAAATCATACAGCTACTGGTTTGATGTTAATGGCATATTAAAAAAAAAGTATAAATCATTGATGTTACACCATTTAAAAAATGGACAAGAAACCAGAAAAAAAAAATCTTCAGAACCTCTACTTTTTTGAAAAAAAAAGAAAAAAAGAAAAAAAGAAAAAAAAAAGAAACAGCTTATTGGTTTTGAATGGCATGAGGAAATAATTACAGCATATTTGTTTTTGGGTGGACTTTAAGAAAGCAAATGGGGAAGCCAAACCATTTTTCTTAGTAGGGAGCTGTGCTCACAGTTCAAAGAAAGACTGAGAAATTGATGTTTTAATATGGTAGCCGAGAGCGTTTTAATCACTGATATCCCACCGGTCGGCAGCACACGTAACAGAATCCTGCATGATTAGTCTGTGCAGTGTGGAAAGTTATGGCAGTATCTCAGTGATTTCTATTAAACAGGCAGCAGACCTGAGCGGCTGTGATAACTGAGACCAGTGATGCTCCCGTCGAGGACAGAAGCAGTAAATGGTTATGCATAAGAAATATGACTGATGAGCTGATCTCAGAGAAGACTTGGGGGATGAAAAGAGAGAGGCTGTCCAAAATCGCCCCCAATAATCTTAAATAGGGCACTATTTGAAGGGACAGCCATTTGTAGGAGTGTCTGAAACCATAGCGGATGTTGTCCAGAGTGCACTCTTTCAATCCCACAATGCATTGCAATAATGAGTGTACAACCGATGCACTCTCTGATGGCAAGAGAATAGACATAATGTACTGAGATGGTAACACTAAATTAATTCTTGCGTTAGACTGAAGATGGCGCCTGCAGCAGAATCATCCATCCATCCATTTTACAATATACATTTTTGTATATTACAATATACATGTATTGTATTGTATTGTATTTTCCAAACTGCTGGTCCAATGTGTCTACAGCGTAATATCATACTGGTATAAATTCCTTATAATGGATTGTTAAATTGTTTAATTAAGGTTTATACACGCTAGTTCATCCTGTTCTCATCCCAAGGCTTCATATATGACGCTTTTGCCAAAGCGTAGATATCCAACGCATATAGCACCCTTTAGCGTCAATATGAGACACAGATAAATATGGGCCAGAAGGCGCCTCCTAGTGGTCTAACCCTAACCCTACCCCAGACCTAAACCAGGTGCCAGTTTGCTAAGTGTCCGAATTGACTCGTTTTCATTCTCTATTTCAAGTGGACTATATTAGTGGAAGAATGTAGGGAATGGTGAATGATAGGGGGGCGATTTCAAACACAGCCATAAATTTAAACAGAAAGAAAGACCGCATTGATGGACACCTCCTATTTCCTCCTGATTCCTATATTTTTGTTTGTTTGTTTGTTTGTTTGTTTTTTAAAGAATAGCTATTAGACGTTAGTTTATCACAGCCAGGTAAAAGCAGAATTTCATTATTTTATATTGATTTTATAATTCTAAGCTAAAATTATAGGTAGACATTTTTATTCCACAAAGCATGTTATTTTATGAGATATTATTATTATTATTATTTTAAATCTGAACACACTACTTTAGCACTAAATATAGGTGTATATTTGGTCTTAAACATTTAGGCCCAATTTACACTGTCAGTGAAATGCGACTCAATTCCGATTTTTTGCTCATATGCGACACAGATCGGATGTGTTCTATGACAGTGTAAACAGGAACAAAACGCATGCATTCGGATATTTCCAGATCGGTTTCAGGCCTCATTCATATGTGGAAATAAATCGGATATGTGCCAATGCGACTGTCATGTAAACAGGCACATCGGATTTTCTGAGGCATTAGGCGACATCTCCGCGGTCAAATGACGAGAGAAAGCCCCGACGCGCTTCTGCAAAGGGACGGATGGCCGACGAAACGTTGTGTCATACGAGAGGAATGTGGACAGGGGCACGGGAGATGTTTTCAGGATTGTAAATGTGCCGAAACTAGTTCATTTACATTTATTTAAGCATTTATTTGTAATAAACACTTTAAGTAATCTATATAAAACGTACTAGGACTATTACCATGCTCAATTATATTTTTTAAAACATTCGCGCATGAGTGTGAGATCATATTGTGTTTGCATAGAAAGAATTAATCCGCAGCCGCTCAAAAAAGACAAAGAAAATCGTCCACAGCTGCTCTACTCCTGAGCGCAACTCCACTGTCAGTGTAGTGTAAGTACAGGCTCTAGGCGTTTTTTTTGTGTGTGTGTGTTCATTTGCTGTCTCTGTGCAGGCTCTTTATTGTATAACAGTGAACAGCCCAATAACCCTTAGATCGGTCCGTTGCAGTACGAATGAAAGCAGTATCAATAATGTCAACGTGAAGTGAAGTCAAGTTCGGGTGTGTGTGCTGTTTTAACGAGTGTTCTCACCAATACGCGTGTGATTCGTGGAGTTTTAATGAGTTTTATAGACATTATTTCTTAATCAAAAGTGGTGTTTTGCAACTTCACATATCGCAGAGCATTCAAACTAGAAAGGATTGAAACTTTGTAGAGACCTAAGTTTGGTTTGAAGATGAAAAATGTACCAATCGCAATGTTCTCTCACCATTGCTGATTTTTAACACACACACACACACTCAGGCGTAGACTTTCCGCTGTCAGAGCAGAAATGAAACCTGCTGCTCTCTGTATGTTTTTCAAATCTTTTTGCATTCAAAATGTAAATTGTGCAAGCTTATTTAGTTTCTGATTCATTTTAGATCTGAAAAAAGCCAATACATTTACCCACCTTTAGACCCTCCCCTTGAAGAAATTATGACAGAAGTGGTTGAAAGTGGACCATAGAGAGATTAAAACACCAGGTGTAAACACCAGGTGTATGTCTCCCTCTCGATCGACCAACACGCATATTAATTCCAGGTGTAAACAGGGACTTGGAGAGATGTGAAGGAATCATTTAGGACAGAAAATTGAAACTCACTTGTTTTGGTGTTTGGAGCCCTGGAGATGTGCGTGATACTGCTCAATGGAGTTCAGGACCACTTTGCAAACGCTGCATGAGTAACTCCGGCGTAGAACTGCAACACAAAGTATGAAAAAAAACAAAACAAAAAAAAAACCTTATTTCAACTTGAAAGCAGAACGGAAACATGTCCCTGCTGAAACGCTCTTAAAAATGTTTGGTCCCTTTTCTCGTTCTCTTTGAGCATTATTGATTGCTTTTTGTTTTCAAGATTGCCTTGGCTGACAAAGAGCACAAAAATCTATATTTCATCCCTGTTCTTTTGCTTCTCTCAAACTGATGACGGATTTGTTTGAAGACTCTATTCTCCGTGCGTCAGATGAAAATGCACCAGCTCGTAATATGACATCTCGTTCGGCAGTCTTCATGGAATCAGAAGTATTTGTGATTTTAGCTTGCTTTTGTCTTGATGGCCTTTTGATTTGGGGGGTTATGCTTAATGATGGTCTTTTAGAGTGGAGGGGAGCCAAGTGCATCAGTCGGGAGGGAGCGGAGCAGATGTGAGCTAATTAAAGGCTTTGCAGGTGGTACCACAAATAACGAACAACGTCAGACCAAAAATAGACGGATGTGAATAATGGGAGAGAGACGTAGAACAGTAAAGCATAGAGGCTCGTTCATTACATGTGGAGAGACCATGTGTGCTCTTTCTGGGCAATATTTCTCTCAGACATCTGCAGATTTATTTTTGATGACAGCGTTGTCTGTTCCTCGATCTGTTTCACATCCTTTACGTTGCATCGCTGTCACACTTTTACATTATGAGATCTAAAAATGACCTTCTAAGTTCAAGGTGATTACATACATGTGCAAGAATATGTAATTACTATGCTAATCAGTCATTCTTCTTGAATTTTGAATGCATTTTATGCATTGGTACAAAGTACTTGTACAGTTAAAACTAAGTTCTCATTTTTGGATGAGCTGCATAATTCAAAGATGCATACTTGTGTGACTGCAAATGTAGCTGTTTAGTAATGTGGAAAGTTGCTACGTTGCTTGGAAACTAAACAGCATAGAGTGAGGCATTTTGGCAACCATATTAAGTATCCATGCAGCATTAGACCTATTGACACTGTAATTTGAGCACATCACTGTAAAACTTCATGCATTTTCATGCTGAGTCTAGTTTTACTTCCAAGCAATAATGTTGATAATTCAGATTTACCAGCACAACAGATATAATTGATTTAAAAAGTTGCATTGTTTAAAAAAAAAAAAAAAGTCAGGCTTGAAATTCCACATGCAGTTACAGGCTTATAAACACTTTCTATACAGTAAATCTGACTAAATACAGACAAAATATATCCTGTATTTAGTCAGGTTTACTGTAATAATGTATATACTGTATATAAATCTCCATATTAATAAAATACTGAGTAATTCTGAGTATTGAACAGTAGATTCTCAAGAGTTGGATTTCTAAATATATGTTGGTAATGTGTCTATTCAGAACGACTTATGAACAGCAACATTTTTATTTATTTATTTAGGGTATTTCATTTGGGGGTTGTGTGGAGGCTATGGAGGCTAGAACACCTCTTAGACATGGTAAAAACACTGTAATGCTCAGCCTCTTATGGCTTATTGCTTTATTCGGTACTCTGCTAAGTCACAAAAAAAAACAAAAAAACATTTTCAACAAATCGCTTCCATCAGTGTCTAAAACACTTGACAGTGATCAGCTGAATAGTCATTAAAAAAGAAGACTATAGACAATTGAATAGTCTTCCTTGCACTTTAATCTTACCAGGTCTGAGGAAATGAGAGGAAGCTGAACAAATTCTGAGACACCTGCTAAAGGTGTCCTTTAAAGGTGCATTGTGCAACATTTCATGTTAAAAATAGCCGTTTTCTAACCCATACATGCTTAAACAATCGCCTGATGAGCTGAATGAGCCCTTCTTTGATCACTGCGATCGCCTCTATAATCCTGTACGGTGAAATATATAAGAGGGATTCGGGCTCGAATCTGAGGCTGGGCGTGACGTCATGCGCGTTCACGCTCGCCTAGCTACGTCTGGCAGGTTCGTGTAGCTATTCGCCGCCATTCTCCATATCAGAGAAGACAACTCGAGCGACACAACTCTAGTCAACTTTCAACAAAAGTAGACGATGGATTCAAAGGGGCTGTTTACACCTGGTAACGTCATGCGTTTTCTGTGATCGGATATTATTCGATCGTGAAAAGACCAGGTTGCCCTCCGATACGCATTCGAGACGGATTTAAATCTGATTGCTCAAACCACTTGAGTACGTGGTCTGGGCCGCATTCCAGACGAAACTGGACAAGTGTGAATGCATCTGGTTGTTGAAACCAAGCTATATGTCAAGTTATTTTAGTCATATATGACAACACGCATCACCTCAGATGAGCAGCTGAGCTGAGCCCCTTCATCAGGCCATCAATCTATCGCAAATCAAAGTGAAAGTAAGTCGCAGACGCTTAACACTACCATCTTCATTAAAAGTAAAGAAATGAAATAATCTTACCAGGCCTGTTGCCGATCTCTCTTATTGCTGTCTTTGATGATTTTGAAATTAGCCGATGATTAATAACGCGGAAAGAGACCGGCTTGTAGTTCGTTCCAAACCCCAACGCAAACTCCACGTGAGACAAAGAAAATAAAACTTCTGTCTGTCCAGTGCCAGTCATCGGAATGAGACGAGAGTCAACATCGGGAAGGCTTTCAACAAACGGAGAGATCTCCGGTCCGCTCTAGGGCTGAAACGGGTCCTATACAAAGTGATAACTGAACGTGTTTCCATAATAATTCAATCATAAGTGGATACAGTAAGCAAATGGAGATAGATGGAAACAAAAACCAAAGTTTTCTAGTACCCCCGCTTCCCCCTCTCACGCACATAAGTGTGTAATTTACTCGAATGCCTTTCCTTTCATATATTTTAAATGACTTGCAGATTTATTACTGTATTACCCCATTATGACTGTAACAAAAGATGTGTGCCGCACAGTGTGCGGCTGATGCTCCTTTGGTTATGAACAGCTCGTGCAAACGTGCGTGTGTGTGTGTGTTCCTCCATGAACGCGCACAGCTCTGGTTGCAGTTTCGCTGGTCGCCAGAGGGGGCGTAGTTCTGCAAACACTCAGAGACTTGCGTTTAGCTCCTTTAAAATATGATGAATTGTCATTTAAAGTTGCTTTATCACGGCTTTATTAGTCTATATATAGACTTTATTAATATTTTTTATTGCCAGTGTTTTGTCAGCGTATTGATTTTTACCAATAGCTAAAGGACAAAACATTATGACTTCCAGCAACGTTTTACTGCTTTCATTTGAAATTTATTTTTGGACTTATTCATGGTTACTGAGATACACGCACACACACACACACACACACACACGCACACACACACACACACACGCACACACGCACACACACAGACACAGACACAAACTTGTACATTTGGTTTACATGGTCTCTTCATAGGAGTAATGGAAGTGTCCTCATAAGCCATTTTACGTTGTAATACAAGAATATACAAGAACACACACACACACACACATACACATGTTCTAATGAGGCTTTCTGGATGCTTTCTGTGAGTTGAGAGTGACGTGATGCATGTTCAAAGACAGCTTGTGGTGTCAGTACACCAAACATATGGTGGCAGCAAGTATGTGTAATGAATCCAAAACACTATTCATAGCAAGCTATTAATATGAACAGGATGCATGGCATGACTGACAAATATTCCAATAAAAAAAATGTAACACGCCACAAAACACACTTTTACAGGCTGCTTTTGTATGAGAACAGTTTTCCCCCCTGCTAAACTCTTGCTACTTCACAATGTCTATTAATTAAGAACTAGCATTTAACTAAAAAATTAAATATGTATAACTGGTAGCTGAAGACTACACAAGGACCAGCTTCTTTCAAAGATTAAAAATGTAAAACTTGGCCTTCAGACTTCATAAGTAGCTTTACAGTATGTTTGTTTCTGTTAAAGAGCTATGTGTGATGGGATTTTCTTTCATAGGACCCCTGATGACCTCTTAGTGTGGTACTCATAAACAAGACTTGCAAGACACTGTGGTGGCTTCTAATCCCACTTAATTAAACCGACTGAGTTTCCAAAGGAACCACGGTGTCTGACAGAAAGAGTGAGAGAGAGAAAGAGAGAGAGAAATGTGGCTCACTGTATGAGATGAATGTTTACTGGGAGGAGATTAAAGTTTGCTCCTGGCTGCTGGCTTGTGGGAATGAGGTCACACTTATTTCTGACAATAGGCTATCAATCAGCTTCTCGTCTCTTTCCCAGGAAATTGCCACCAAATAATGAGGCACTCGTAAAATTCCACTAAATTATTAGTTGTTCTCAACCAGACAGACAGAAATACTTGATTACTAAGTGCTATTTTACTCTGGATTTGATGATTAAATTATAACTTTAGAACAAAAGTGTGACTCTCATTAAAAATAAGAACGCATTGAAAAGTAGGTCAGAAAATATGTAAATATGATCTGAAGATTGTATGCAGAAGTATTATCATTAGCTAAGCTGAACTGTGATGAATCCTGAATCATTCCCTGCTGTAAATAACAGCTTATATTGATATATACAGGATTATTAGGAACACCATACTAATACTGTGTTTGACCTCCTTTCGCCTTCAGAACTGCCTTGATTCTACGTGGCATTGATTCAACAAGGTGCTGAAAGCATTCTTTAGAAATGTTGGCCAATATTAATAGGATAGCATCTTGCAGTTGATGGAGATTTGTGGGATGCACATCCAGGGCATGAAGATCATGTTCCACCACATCCCAAAGATGCTCTATGGGGTTGAGATCTGGTGACTGTGGGCCATTTTAGTACAGTGAACTCATTGTCATGTTCAAGGAACCAATTTGAAATGATTCGAGCTTTGTGACACGGTGTATTATCCTGCTGGAAGTAGCCATCAGAGGATGGGTACATGGTGGCCATAAAGGGATGGACATGTTCAGAAACAATGCTCAGGTAGGCCGTAACATTTAAACAATGCCCAATTGGCACTAAGGGGCCTAAAGTGTGCCAAGAAAACATCCCCCACACCATTACACCACCAGCAGCAGCCTCCACATTGGTAACAAGGCATGATGGATCCATGTTCTCATTCTATTTAAGCCAAATTCTCAACAGAAATTGAGACTCATCAGACCAGGCAACATTTTTCCAGTCTTCAACTGTCCAATTTTGGTGAGCTCTTGCAAATTGTAGCCTCTTTTTCCAATTTGGAGTGGAGATGAGTGGTACCCAGTGGGTTCTTCTGCTGTTGTAGCTCATATATATTGACATTTCAATCTCTCTTACAAATCAATGCTGTTCTTTTTGAATTTTCTATTCATCAAACATCCAGAAAAATATAAATTAGCACAACTGTTTTGAACATTAATAATAAGAAGAAATGTTTCTTGAGCAGCAAATCAGCATATTAGAATTAGAACTTGTGGCTGCTGAAAATTCAGTTTTCCCATCACAGGAATTAATTACATTTAAAAAAATATTAAAATAGAAAATGGTTCAACTTTCCTTTTTTCAAAAACATGAGAAAAATAATCCTCCAGAGTTTCCAAACTAGCAAATCTAATTATCATTCATTCATGTCACTACCAAATAATTAAATAATTCCAAAGATGATTACTGCGACAATTACACACATTTTGAGGATACATATCTGTCTTTGTTCATTAAACCCTGTTTTTAATTAACAAGAACATATCAATTAAGTTGTTAACTGCACTCAGTTCTATAATTGTATTGTTACTTTCAAGCACAGGAGATATCTTATACAGTCACAACTAGGGATGGGAATTGATAAGATTTTATCGATATCAATGCCACTAACGATTCTGCTTATCGATCCGATTCTTTAACGATTCTCTTATCGATTCCTGATAGCACTGCGTGGGAAAAAGTAGGGGGAACAAGTGGTCTTATTTGTTTTAAACCTTACACTTGACTAAGCAAATTGTACTTTTTATGTTATTTATGTAATAAATGGAACCTTATTGAAAAGTGTTACGATTAGTTATTCACCCATTATAAGTCCCGTGAGTTCAGTGTTGGAAGATCAGTTCAGTTGTTTTGACCATTCATTAAAACGAATCGGTTAAAATGAGTCATAAGTTCGCGAATTGGACGTGTCATCATCGGACGTGTGCACGTTGTGTGATTATCCCGGCGGTTGGGACATCCCACAAGACGTGTGTCATCAAAGAAAACATTTCATCACTGGATCATTTTTTTTCCATTTATTTGCAGTGTGGTTTATCAGCTGAATGTGCGGAACGATTTTCAAAGAAGATAAGGCAACGTAGGCCTATTTTAGCACAATTCACAGCCAGCGGTAATTCAAGAAAAAACAAATCTCCGAATGCTCCACATGAAACTTTAGTCGTCGACCATCGTGTTGATTATTTTGATTAATATGTGCGAGGGAGAGAGCGCTTAGTTTTGAGACAGTGAAGCCTGAGAAAGAGTGCGCGCGCACGACCGGGTCACTCTCTCTCTCTCTCCCTGCTCGTTCAGTATGAGTTTAACATGCGTGCTCACCGCGCCGTCACAAGCGCAGCGGTTCATCACTACAGAGAGAGACAGTTTCACTCACCGATCAAATAAGGCTTTGGTGGTACAAAAATTCGCTTGGGACAGTTGTGAAAAAATAGTAAAACAGATGACAGTTGTGAGTTCACGGTCTGTAGCCTACATACTATGGTTGAGTCAGAGCAGGAGCATCGATAAGAGGACGTTGAGGGAATACAATATCGATGGATCGTACAACTTAGAACCGGTTCTCGAGTGGAACCGGTTCTCGATTCCCATCCCTAGTCACAACAATAATAATCAAGTGTGAATGTCAATTTTAATCCTGCCTGTCAAGGTGGATATATAACGGAAGAGGAAGGAGATGCTGGCTTGTCCTTGGCTTTTTACAGATTCTGTGAAGCACATAAACTGCTCTTGCAAATTTAAGCAGGCCAAATCGCTGCACTTTCAATATCTCCCTTCACGAAATGGCAGGAGGCTCTTCAGCACCGAGCTGGTATTTACATCCTAAAGCTTGTCACTCTCCCTGCTTTCTTTTTTTGTTTAGGGGGGGAATAAAAACCTGTTTGCAGCAGGAGAGGGCTGTGCTGTGCACCAATTTTCTCAGCAACACAATTTAGCCTCAGTTGGAAGGCAATTACACTGAAGTGTTCTCCACGAAAATAGCCAAGAGTCTGGGCTGGGATCAGCTAGCAGTCACCTCTCAGATGAGCCCTACCAATGGCTTCCTGTACCCGCTGAGAAGCTCGACAGATAATGAATAGCTACATGTCCGTGAAAGCCGTTCTGTTGCATTCATCCAATTGCTTTTTTCTTTTTTAAAAATGGGACATGCGTGTTCATCTGTATGTTGCATGTACCGTGTGTCCGTGTGCAGGCTGCTAATGAGGATGATGAATGAGAGAGGACATGAACAAAGTCTTGACTGCTCCCTGAGGGATGACCAAATCAGAGCTGTTCAGGATTGTGCCTAAGAGGCAGGGCGGTGTTAAATAGGGCTTCGTCTTGCAAAACCTATCCCCAATTGGACCTCAAAGCGAGTCTGTCCTTTTTTACTCATCCTGATGCTGTATATGTATCCCCAAATTGGACCCCAAAGCAAGTCTGTCATTATTTACTCATACTGATGCTGTATATTTTCTAGTGGAATTTGTCCCATACAGGTCATTGTGACCTCTTACCAAGCTCCAAAAAATAAAAATACAAATAAAAAGAACCAGCATAAAAGAACCAAGTCATATGGACTACTTTTATGGCAATGTTTTGTACGGTTCTTTTTTTTTTTTTTTTTTTTTTTTTTTTTTTAGTTTTTCCCTTGCCATGGTTAATATGAACTGTTGCAATGTGAAAAGATGTCTTTTTTTTGGTTACCTAGAAATAACATACAAGTTTGGAATGACATTGCGTAAAAATGTAAAGAATTTTGGGAGTTTGTAAATATACATATCAAATTATGGGAAACAAATTGTATTAATTAATTAGCATATGTCCACTGTTAAACCACTTCAGTAGTTCACACATAAACTTTTGTGGAGCCGAGGTAAGTCCACTATAGGGAACTCTTGTGCTATCTTATCATTGACTAACCCAACGCCTGGACTTATGTGTTGGATTGTGTGTTCTGTCATTCTCTGTGAAGTCTTTTATTTGAGTTGTTGTATAACGTTGCATTTGGATTTTCAACATTATCAGAGCAGTTTGTAACAATACCTACTCTTGCATTAATTATAACTAATAAGATTATCTGAACATATAATCTTTTTTTAATATAACATAATTTTCTACCATGTTGTGCACTCTATTTATATATGTATTTAATAAAAAAAATGATGTTTATCTAACATACCCATTTGCCATCTACCATGTCATGCTCTCCGTTAATTTGTTTGTTTGTTTGTTTGTTTTTTTGAATACTTTACGTAATTGCACTACATGATTGTCCTTCAATGTTTGAATAGTAATTCATGAGTTCACACTAACATGTAATTAAATAGCGTAAATATTATGCGTACTTGGCCTGCTGTCCGAGGGGAGGGCTCCGAGCTCGGAATTTGGCCCGAACTCAGAATCTCCTCACTTCTAACCTAAGTAAATCAAACACAACAAGATAATCAATGTCTTCAGGATTACTAAGGCTATAGGCAGGTGAGGTATTTTTTTCAGTGTTGGAGCCAAGCTTTGCAGGACAGCGGCTCACTAGGACCGAACTTACCTACCCCTGGTCTAGAGCAAGCACAAGCATCTCACTTATAATATACCCATCAAAAGTAGTCACTATTTTGAGACTTGTCTAATTTAAAGTAAACAATATAAACCGTAATATTTGTCTCTCTGAATGGATTGAAGCATACATTGTAATGCATTGCAACTCAATGTCTTGTTCGCTTTGACATGTCATGACCAAGGATGACTAAACAAGGATGCCTATAGGTTGAACTGGAAAGAGACAATATTTAAATCAGTGGTGACCAATCCTGCTCCAGGAGGGCAACTTTTGAAAGTTTAGCTCCAACAGAAAAATAACCCACACCTGAACCAATGAATACGGTGCCTCCCTAGTCCCACTTTGGCAAAAATAAATAAATAAATAAATAAAATAAAAATAATAATTATAACTCGTGGCCTCAAGATACTAACATATGGCCTCAAGATACTAACTCGTGGCCTCAAGATACTAACTCATGGCCTCAAGATAGTAACGCGTGGCCTCAAGATACTTTCTTGTGGCCTCAAGATACTTATATCTTTGTATCTTATATCTTAGATACTAAGTATCTTGAGGCCACGAGTTACTATCTTGAGGCTATGGGTTACTATCCTGAGGCCACGAGTTAGTATCTTGAGGCCACAAGTTACTATCTTGAGGCCATGAGTTACTATCTTGAGGCCACAATTTACTATCTTGAGGACATGAGTTACTATCTTGAGGTCACAAGTTACTATCTTGAGGCCACAAGTTAGTATCTTGAGGCCACAAGTTACTATCTTGAGGTCACACAATAGTATCTTGAGGTCACGAGTTACTATCTTGAGGCCACAAGTTACTATCTTGAGTTCACACGATAGTGTCTTGAGGCCACGAGTTAGTATCTTGAGGCCACGAGACAGTTATAATCCTTTTTTTTTTTTCCAAAGTGGGACTGGGGGGCTCCATAAATTTAATCAAGGTCTATCTAGGCATACAAGAAACTTCCAGGCAGGTCTGTTGAGGCAAGTTGGACCTAAACTCTACAGGATAGTGGTCCTCTAGGAGCAGTTTTGGACACCCCTGGTTTAGAGGGTGCTTCAGGCATTCATTGTTTACACTTTGGGGGGAGATAAACCCCACGAATTGAATACTAATAGTAGTCAATGAACAGTAAACTGGGTTAAGAGAATGCATTTTGACAGAATTCACCTTTAACTAACAGCAGATGTGATATTTGCGAGTGAGGAACAGCTTGATGAGAGGCTTTTGTAATCAACAGCATTTCTGCTTATTTTTCAATTGGCATGACGTTCACAGTGAAAAGCTCCTGACAAGAGCATCCTGCGGGGGAAAATGATTATCTCTTATGCAGAATGCAAGAATCAATGTAATACTTTTGTTTTTGTTGCCTCCAGGCTTGATAAAAACAACTGCAGATTCCACAGGATTTTGTATTAAAAGGCAAACACTCTGTGTTTCACAACACTATGAGCAGCGCAACAGGTTTGTCCAGCCCCCCCAAGGTCCCAAGATGGACTTTAAACAGCAGGATTGTAAACAGTGGTTAAAAATAAGGCATGTCTTCTTGGCTTGTTCGTCGTCTGCATTGTGATTTGTGTGTTTCTATCTCTGGTAATGCAGAATGTCAATTACCTGCTTAGTCTTGGCGGGTATCCACATGCTCTTTTTGCACAATGCTCTTCACTGTGACTGATGTCTCATGAGCCCGAAGCTCCGATTACCCTTGGACTGGTCAGTTAGCTGGTATTTAAGGAAACATTAGGACAGTCTTTCTACCCTCACACGTCGGCTATCTCTGTCTCCTTCTTAATAACTTGGGCATTGATGGGAACAGAATTTTTTTTTTTTCACAGGATGTTAAGAACTGTTTCCCTTAAAATAATTCTTCACCACCAAAATGCTGCTCTTGGATGCTCATGGATGTTGTGATTATTGCTGCATTCACGTGCTATCGGAATTATCGTAAATAATTTAACCTAGTTTCCTGGTTAAAATAAATGTCAAAAGCCCTCTCAAATCAATATTTGAATGCGATGAGCTCACAATCACGACTTCAGAAGTGGGAAGACAGCATATGATATGGCAAGATTGAACAACATACAGTGTTAGAGTGACGATAAATAATGAACAATGATTTTAAAAACTTAGAACATAGTGCATGAGTGGTGTGGACCATTTTTATTATGTTTTATGGTGATTATATATATACTTTGTATGAGTGTTGAAATTGTTTCAGTCTTTTATGTTCATGGTTATGCAGTAAAAATGTCATTGAATAAATATTTAAACAACTACTGAACAAAAGAAGCCTGAATCAGACTGACTTGTTCATTTCAGTAGCAGAATCAGAAACAAAGCGTTTTAAGTCTTTGTTCCGAAAGACAAGTGACAAGCCTTTTGCTAATTTGCCTTAGGGAAAGTAACCCTCAAGGCTAATGGATCTAGTTCTTGAGATGTATCCGAAGGCAATACTTGACTCGACCTTGTTGAAAACCCAGAGCAACTCACAGTTTATTTGAACTGGCTTATGGGATGACACCTGTATCACACACTGTATGATTAACATGTCTAGTGATTACATCAATGTGAAGATATGCATTTTAAGAGCACAAAGTCGCTGAAAGGATTCAAATGTGAGAAGCAGAGGAAGGGGAGGTACTGTACTGTATATGACCTGAAATATTTCTTGATGTAAGAAACGTGTGGGTTTACAATATGGGTGCATGCAAGTATTAATTCATGCTTAACTAATGCACAAATAATACTGAATTAATGTGTAACTAATTATTATCTAAGCTATCCATTAATGATTACCACGTTAGGAACTAATTAAGAGTCTGTAGGATTAATGTATTAGTTCATACATGAATTGTCTTTAATTAAATATGTAATTGTGGATTAATTCCATAATAAGTCATTTTTTTAACTAATAGTGTTAATTAATATGTCAATTACCAGAATGAGCCAAAGCCTTATATTTCAACTTCCAGATAATATGACAGGTACACTAATATGCATTAATACATGATTAATTACTTCATCGTTAGTGCAAATTCATGTGCAAATTACTACAATTACCAAATGACTAGTTAATAATGATGTGCCTCAACAAGTAAAGTCATAACATAATGATACCTTTGCAAATCATTAGCTAATGATTAATTAAATCAGACAACTGGACGTTTGAAGTGCATAGCTTTGACTAATTGTGGTAATTAACACATTAATTTACACTATTAGTTAATAAAATATGTTATTAAGGAATTAATACACCATGACACATTGAATTAATAGCAATTCATGTATTACTTAATCTATTAATCATATAGACTTTTTAATAGTTGCTGATGCAGTAATCATTAATTAATGGTTTAGTTCTTCATTAGTTATACATTAACTCATGATTATCGGTGCATTAGTTAAGCATGAATTAATGCATATTAGTACACACGTATTGTAAAGTGTTACCAACGTGTGCTACAGTACAAAATGAACTGCATCCTTGTAGCCTGTTAGCCATTCACTCAAAAGTAAACAAGATTTAGATTTCTGTTTTTAAAATTGAACTTTAACACTCAATTGAAGACTGACCTGTACTTTCGTTGGCATCTAGACTGCCAGCCAGCTGCTCCAGCAATCGCGCCCGCGCCGCATTTCTCTTGTGCTTCTTGCCTTCATAGTGTTGCTGTGCCATCAGTGGGTTGTTGAACCAGGCGCCACACAAGCAGCAGTACTTGCCCGCCTCTCCGTGATTGGTCAGCGGCTGCCACGTGGGAGGGGGTGTGTCTGTGGTCTGAGGGGTGGGAGGGGCCGACTCTGCACAGAACACAATAAACTTCCATTAATATAGCATATATGAGCCAATTCAATATCAAAACAAACAATAAAGATTCTGTTGAGTGCAGCTGAAACTACCCTGCTGGCAAACACAGTGATGGCTCCAAGACTGATCTATGCAGGTCAAGAGAGGGTCAGCACATGTGGAGATGAAAATTCACCCCTGAGATAGGTTACCTTCCTCCATCTTATGAGGAAAAAGCAAGCAAATAGATTGATCTTCCAGGTGACACTCTCAAAGACACCATGGGGATTGTTACCATGGCTACCAACCCCAAATATCCACAGGACATGACACTGCCGCAAGTTAGAATGAGCGAAACACACTATGATTGTTTACCACACGTTCAGAGGCCCACTGTAGTAAAACTGCAACAGCTTTTTAACCCCTTAATAGCTTTTAAACCCATTTAACCCCTACATGCTCATGCTAAATTAAGTAATGCTTAATACCTTTTATGTTAAAAGTTTGCAATCTAAAAATTATCATAGAAGCAATGCTTTGAATCGTACCCATACTACTAATGTAACCTTGGTTCTCTCCAGTAGAGGGAACGAGTACTGCGTAATATCTTATGCTAAAGGAAAACCTCTTTTCCACAAGATATTGAAGCCAACAATGGGCTTTATGCACAGCTCCACTACTTCCTGAACTTCAGCCAGCTTCTTGTTTCCTGTCTGGCATTATTGGACACATTGATTAATTCAGGTGTGTCTGATTATTGTTGCCGTGACTACTGAGGTCAAGCACACCTGAATTAATCAAATTGTCCAATAATGGCAGACAGGAAACAAGGAGCTGCCTGAAGTTCAGGAAGTAGTGCAGTTGTGCATAGAGCCCATTAGCATTTATTTTGAATTAAAGTCCGCGTGAAACGGAAGTTGAGATTGTCATTGTTTCCTTGTTGTGACTTATATCTAAGTGAAACGACTTCTGAAATTGGAAAATAAAATGAAAGGCAGGCTTGATTTCGTCCTTCGGGAATTGATTGGATCGTTGGAGGTTGGGCGTTGCAAACAAAATGGAGGCAGATTTGAATGCGGTTCTCTGATAGGCGGTGCACCGATAGCCGCACCCTCATCGAATCTGGCCGCACTCTTTCGCCATTGCACATGACCGAAATGGAAGAGAGGTTGTTTCAATGGGGAGAGGCAGAACGCATACCATGTTTATTTTCTTTATTTTTACAAAAGCATAATATTTCATTTCAATTGTAGGTGGGCACATAAAAAAGTAGATATCTAAAAGTTTATTTTTACATATTTTTTAACTCTGTATGACCAGAAATGATGAAGTACTTTAAGTCTGCTATGTGAAAAAAAATATGCCAAAACGGGTCGCCGCGTTAGCTGACCTCAAGATGTTAACAGTGTTCCACACAAGCCCCTTTTCCACCAAAGCATTTTGAGACCCGGTTCAGAGCCGGTTCACGAACCAGTTCTTTGTGTTTCGACAGCCAAAGAACCGGTTCGCGGCCGCGAGAACTGGTTCTAAAGCGGCACCAACTCTTTGCTGGACTAGAACCGTTCTTTTAGCACGTCATGTTTACGAGGCGGGTTTAGATGCGTTCTTCTTGGTTCTTTTAAACATATTTTCTGACCATCGCAAAGCCAGGAGAAACTGCAGAAACACGCAAGCATTTTATTTATTTATTTATTTTGAAACATAAGCAAAGAAGAAAACAGCCACGATATAGAACAAATAAATTGAAAGAAAAAAGGCACATGACAGGGGTACATAACTTATCAGAAAAGATTACATATCAAACGAAAAGATTAAAAGACTTAAATATTTCACTTGTTTTTAAAGTTTTCTTGGTACACGAGTTAGAGATAATCCCAAAGCAATGTACTTGCAAGCGACGTACACAATGACGTAACGACGTCGTTCCCTGGGCGCTCTAGTCAGTGGAAAAGCAAACAGGTTCTGAACGGGTTCGCAAGTTGAACCAGCGCCGAACCAACTTTGAACCAGCACCAGTTCAGAACCAGTTCTTTTTTCGGTGGAAAAGGGGTAACAGTCAGGGTGAAAATGTTCGGTATGGGTCTTACTTTTGCCCATGGAGTTATTTTATCGATCAGTGAGAGGTGCTCAAGTGGTTGTAGGATTCTGAGCCGAAGCAACGGGGCAGACAATACCGATTTTTAGACCGAAAGTAGTAACCTAGGAACCTCTAGGTTATAAAACCTTATTAATGTAGACGGGGAGGCCTATCCTGCCGCCATACAGATATCCTGCAAGGTAATCCGGCTAGACCAAGCCCACGATGAGGCCATGCCTCTTTTGGAGTGCACTCTAACACCTAAAGGACACTTCAAGCTTTTAGACGTGAATACCAGCGCTATGGCATCAACTATCCATCTGGATAGTCTCTGTTTCGATGCAGCTAGTCCTTTAGCACGTCCACTGAACGAAAGAGAAGAGCTGCTCAGTCTGTCTGAAAACAGTTCAGACAGTTGCGGGTTGTTTAAACACTGCTATGGCCGCCACATAATCTTGAGCTTGGATGGGGTTCTGCACTTGTCCAGTAGCTCTTGAAGGAAGGAGAGAACTTCCGTAACCCCGCATCCTAGGGGTGAAAAGCCTCGAGCGTTGCACCAGCCAAAAACAACAGACCAATTTGAGGAATAGAGTAGTCAAGTAGACTGTGCTCTAGTCTGCATGATCGTGTTTAACACTCTCTCCAGGAGGTTTGCGGGTACCCGTTGATGGCCAATGCGTGCAGGGACCACAGCTCTGGGCGAGGATACCAAATAGAGCCCTTGACCCGAGAGAGGAGGTTTTTACTCTTCGATATTGGCCATGGGGCAGTGCTTGTCAGCTGCATCAGAACTGGGACCAAGAAGTGGTGACCTTTTATTCAGGGACAAAAACGCCTCAGCGCGTTGTTGACTGCCATCATTTCTAGAAAGTTTATATGTAGGAGCTTCTCCCATTCTGACCACTGGCCAAAGAGCGGTCTGTCCTCGAGCAGCGATCCATCCTGTGAAGCCGCGGCGGGCGGAGGCTGTGGCTGGGAGCTTCGAACAGACGGCTGTTTTGGGCGGTCTGCTGCAAAGTTAGAGCGCTTTGGTAAGAAGTGCTTCATAGCCTGTGACATCTTCTGAACCTCAGTGAATCTATCCACAAAATCTTTGAAGGATGATCCAAAGAGGCCAGCTGGGAGATGGGCGTGTCGGAAAACGCGGCACGCTCCGAGTCCGGCATCTCAGACAACATCAGCAATAGGTGTCTCTCAGCAACAGTGAGAGAAGCCATGTTCAGCCCAATGGCCTGTGCAGCGGATTTTACTGGCGCGAAGAGCCAGGTCCGTAACGCTCCTCAAATCCGGCATGATTTAAAAATAAATTAAAAAAAAAAATACAAATATGGAATCTTAAATTTGACACTGGTTGCTAAGAAGTTGTTAATTTAATGTATTACATGGCTTGGTTGAATTCTAATGTAGAATGTGGTCTGTTATTTCTTGACAAAAAGATCGCTGCTAAGTATAACCAAAGTCCTTTTAGGCAAGTCATGCCACTCGGCTGCCATCTTGGCAATGCCATCTGGGCAGCTATTTGGGACTAACAAGACCACGCTCCTTTCTAAATGAATGGGCAGAGAGTCAGACCAGCACTTTCACTGGTGACCGGAACATAAAAAACAAAAAAAAAACAAACAAACAAACAAACAAACAAAAAACGCATGTATAGAAACAGCAGTAAAATATGATAAAAATCGCTGAAAAAGTTTGATGACTTTGCCCCAAAATAACGTTTAAAACACCTTTTTCCCCACAGGTTAAACTTTTACTACAGATGCGCAAGAGTTAACATCAACTTAACTGTGCCCATGAGTCAGTGGAACCAGACGATTGGCATTCCATTCCATGCAGGACATGTGCATACTGCACAACTGCCATCTTTGGGTTTTCCCTATATAGTCGTATTGAGGAAGAGGCATGTCTCTCTATATATTGTCTCTGGACTAACACACCGTTGCCATGGACACGGTTCTATTGACTCTGGAGGATAAACTCCTTTAAATCAATAAACTCTATTTTAAATCAATATTGAGTCAAATTATTGATTTATTTGGTAGGTGGCCATGTAGTCGTGCCGGGGTCCTGATCAGCCTGTCGGGGGTTGTATTCGCTATAACAACCGCCTCGCTCTACATTATCCCTTACTTAGTTGATTTCTCATGCTGCAGCATCCAAGAACACATACTGTAACTACACCTCTCTGTTCTCACCACCCACTTCTCATTCGGATGAGCATGATGATTTATATCACCGTGCATGGATCACTTAAAACCAGCATCCAGTCTGACAAAACATGCATACAGACATTAGGGTTGGGTCAGGATGCTTGACTAGGTCACGATTTGGTTTTGTTTCATGTTCTTGTTTCATGTCTGTGATCCCCTGCTCAAATCATGTGATCCTGCCATGTGTTCTGTGTTGTCATGTTGTCATTGGTTCATTGTTTCATTGTTAACAGGTGTCCCTTGTCTAGGCATTAGTCTTGTGTGAATTCAAGGCTATGTTTACATGGAAACGATTCTGAAGAGAAAACGCAAAAGTGGCGTTGCGTCATCACTTTTTATTCTGCGTTTAGACGAGCGTTTTGTGTGGGAAATCCGCGTGCAAATGGTGACGCAAAAGTGTGTGAAATTCAATGTAGTATGCACTTCAGGCGGCTAGGAGTGCATACCACAACAACACCAAGTCCACGCACCTGCGTACAACCTTCACAGTCAAGCAGACTTTTGCATTTTTACCGTTTACACGGGAACGCGGCGGTGGAGCGTTTTTAAGATTTCCACTCTGGAGGGTGGTTTCACTTTTTTGCGTTTTTAAGCCTCAAAAACGCCGTCACCGTGTAAACGAAAGGCACATCCAATAAAATATTTTTACATTTTCACCAGCGAGCGTTCTTGTGTAAACAGTGCCTAAGCCCTTATGTTTGCCATGTGTCCTTGTCAAGTAATGGCAAGTATTTTGCTGAGCGTTCTGGTCATGTCCATGTTTTGAGTTAATGCCACATCATGCCTTTGTTTTTATTTTTTTTTTAGTAAACTGCACTTGGGTTCCTCTACAAACTTGCTTTCAGAGAACATCCTTACATACTAGTTGAATAGTGAACAATGAAAAAAAGTGAAAAAAAGTGAACTTTTTTTAACAATGAATTTAGAGACTTTTCAAGCAGGATTTTTTAGCATGCTGACAGTGTGCTACTGTTGATCTGTCAGCAAGTTAAAATCCTCTCTGAGAAGTTGCGACTCTAAATGAATCCGCTTTATCCGATACAGTCATCAAAGCAGTGCTTTTGTAACAAATTCACAGCAATCAACAACACATTTATAAATAATTATGAGGGTTTTTGTAAGAATGTCTCTCAAGTTAAAAATAGTCAATCTATCTCAAGACCCATGCGTTTTGTTTCAATCTCTTGTGCGCCTTTCAAAAGCAAAAAATAATGGCATGTAAACATCTTTTCAGAGTCTGAAGGGTCACATTTTAAAACTCTGCATTTATGGTTATAGTGATTTTCATTGTGATTTTCCTTTATTAATATATTTTGTTGATCCAGGAACAACATCCCTGTCTGAAAATGTTGTCCTATCCCTTCTCGTAAAACGTAACCCTTAAGCTATCTCTAAAGTCAGAGGGATAGGTGAAAAATGTGTAGAAGCACCTAACCCTGGTTGTAAGCCCTAAACTTGACAGGAACTGTAAACTTGTCCATCAAATCTGATTGGTTGTTTGGAAATTTGTTCCAGGATCAACAGAGATGTACTTGGTGAAATCACATTCAACATATGCATAGCTTCCATATAAAATAATTTTGCATATCCCTAACACTCTATGTATTTATTCCCACAGAGCACGGCATGGTATGCAGGGGCAGATGTTGTAGTTGAACCCCAAAGCAAAGATGGTTTTACAGATGGAGTGACAAGAAGAGTAGAAAGAGACGAGAGTTGGACAGGTAAAGGGGGTTGGAAAGGTAAAAAAAAAAAATCTCAAGGGCAATTCAATCACATCCGCTTCAACTGTCAGCACCAATCCTCGTCTGATGAGTTTTCCCGAGCGAGCAGCACTCTGGATTTTCATGAAGGTTACTTTTGACTCTAATCTTTCCTGAAACCCCCACTCTACCACTTTCTCTTTACATTTGTGGAAAAGTCCTTTCATATTGGTTCGCCAATACTTTATAAAGCCGTCTACTGTGTGATCTCCATCTGAGATTCATCTTTGTCAAAAAAAAAATATAAAAAAACGAGTCAAAAGGGAGCGAGAAACCCACAGAATTCTGACTTCAGTGAACTATGATGATTCTCACTCTCTTTGAGAGTGTGTTATAATATCTACTCTATGGATAACCAGACACATTAGTGGAATTATTCTAAAGAACTGTAAGAAACACTACCATGCTTAATTGAAATCATTCCCCCTTTATGACAGGAACTTAAATTCAATAGTCATTGACAGATTAAAGATAGAAACCCATGCCACATATTTTTCCTTAATGCAGAAAGTACACATTTGTGATCTGGTTAGGATCACTTTAAAGTGAACGCAATCAAATATAGACAGACATGTTAAACTAATTTGTCTCACAGAACACAGCTAGCCTGGGTTTCCCCATACTGCCTTGCCACAGCGCAATTTTATTCACGCTGCTAGGTAGCCTGATACCATGGACCAAATTTTCGCCTCATTTAGGGAACTAATCACAGAATGGGGAGGGAGCAGCAAGACGATGACGACGTCTATGCGACACACTGAAGCAGTTTGTTTATACCTATGGATCCAACATGGCAGCAGACACAAAGTTACCTTTCGATGCAGATTTACGGTCGTCCGTTTCACACCGCAAGCATGTGCGAACTATACATTTGTTTTTAGAAGTTGCTCATTTACAACATTGATATTCTTGAAAGTTATGGGGAGGTGTGCAACAATCGCATATAAATGTTAAACAACAAAACAACCCAGAAAATGTTTCTAAACTATTTCAGTCATATTTCCGACATGTTTACAAGACTGCAAAGTCGTGGATAAACAACAAAACTCACAAATAAACCACACACTCGGATTTGATTTGGGTTGTGCAATCCTATGTTGTCTCTGTGTTACATAAACTAAAATAATGTTTATATATAATATTTTCTGTCTAGTTTGCTTAATTATATATATATGAAGAGTTCAGATACAAAAGCCTCTAAGTGCCATTTGAAATTTTCTTCTAAAATGACCATTTTTTATCAAGCTTGTATATTTAAGTTCAGTAATTTCACTTAAATGGCAATGAAGATGACCTAATAATTGTCATTTAAGTGAAATTACTGAACTTAAATATACAAGCTTGATAAAAATGGTCATTTTAGAAGAAAATTTCAAATGGCATTTAGAGGTTTTTGCATCTGAACTCTTCATATATATATATATATATATATATATATATATGAATAATAAAAAAAACAAAAACAAAAAAAAAACATTTTACTGGATAGCCTAAATCTTCTATAAATATTTTTGAGTCTTTATTTTCTTTAATTTGCCTACTCAAGTTCTTGTTAAAACTCACTAGACATGCTTATTGTGTGCATTTTGGGCAAGTTGTATTGTATTGTGCTGTGTAGCACAGCTTGTGTTTTACACTAGCTTTGTGCTTTCATGTTGTCATGTTCTGTGGGAACATAATGTTTTTGTTTTTTTTTTTTTGCAAGGATACATTTATCAAAATCTAAATACAGAAATAAAACTTATTTCTGTGATGGCACATCTTGATTTTGAGCATCATTACTCCAGTCATCATCTCCAGATCACTCCAGTGAACACTCAAGAAGCATTTCTTAGCATTATCAAAGTTGAAAATAGTTGTTCTGCTTAATCATTTTTTATGGGAACCGTAATACATTTTTTTCATGATTCTTTGAATATGAATTTCAAAAGAACAGAATTCATTTGAAATATAAATATTGTCTAACACCACAAATATCTTTACTAAATAAAACATGCAGCAATATTTTATTGAATTAAAACCTTCACATAATGACAACAAAGTAGCTACTAAATACAATGTTCTAAAAACAGAAAAGATAACACCGTTGCCAAAACCATCCCCGTTCACATGGATATGTGGAAACGACTAAAAACGGTGTATTATTCATGGAAGGCCAGTAGTTTGCGATGTAACGTTGTAAACAAACACAACTACAGACTGAACACATAATATGCATGTGCATAATGTGACCGTTTTCACAAATGATGTTTAATTAACAAAATTATACATTATCTCATCATGTTTATAAAAATCTAAATAGTATATGTTTGATTTGAGCCACATTTAAACCCATTAAAAATGAGTTGATATACTTATTATCAGTTGAATGTTGTAATATTGCTTGGCAGCCAGCAACCTACAGTTATGCCATGTTTACACCGGGTAGGTGTGGTAAGTCGGTGGTTGAGTGGGCTGAAGGTTAGTTAGGTAAGTGCATGGATCAATGGGCTGACATAGATGCATCAGTAGAATGGCTTGCTGTTTCTTTTTTTTTACTTTTTTATTGCTGTTTCTTTTATTTTCTGTTTCCATTTAAACTCAATATTATTTTCAAGTTAGCCTATACATGACATTGACCATCTAACTGCTGCCTCTGGCAGTTGCATGAACTTATTCTCAGGCAGTATTGTGCTTCAAGCAAGAAAATATATAAAAGACATCTCTGCAACCTGACTGACTGTTTCTGCAGCACATGAATGATAACACACTAATTGCTTAAATTCTATTCAGTGATGCCTCAGATGCATGAGCCTGTACTCATATCTCCATCACTCCAAACACTGGCCCTACATTAAATAAATAAACAAACCTTTACTGTAAAAAAGAAATCTAATTATACTGTTTGAACTGCTATACACACCACATTATGGCCAGTCATTTGTAAACAAGTTCTGAATTATTCATTAACACTGAGAATACTGTAGATGAAACCGTTTGTTAGGATTGTAAATATCATCATAGACATAAACATCATGTTTTTGGCAGACTTATCTACAGCAAAATGTATTGATATTTCTCAGACATTCTGATTAATACTCTGTTCTAAACGCCAATCCCGAAGTATCAATATGCAATTAATTCAGCTGAAATCCTTACAAATGCTCTTCCCTGAGAAAAGATTCTCATTATTCTGAGCTGCTCATCGCTATGGGTATTGTGTGTGCCTGGTTGTAAAGCATATGTGCAAACACACCAATGAACTTGGACTTAGATAACCTCTAACTCAAAAGCAACACCTAATGCATCCTCTGTTTCCCTGTGAAAGAGAGGATACATAAATGGATCCTAAGCAGCCAATCCTACCACATAAGTCATTGCGCTGGTGACGACAGCATTTTTATTTAAAGAAAGGGCGGCCGAGAGTTTGGTGGTGGACGGTAAGTGCACACTTAAAAGTAAGTATTATGTATCATTTACTCAAATAGCTAGAGAAATCAGAGTTAAACTCATTCGTTACCATTGCGTAGCTTCATTTGTCATGTAGTTTGAGGCAAAACTTGAGCAGTTTTGAGCAGACAGCTCAATTTATTAAATTGTGGACTGAAAATGACCAGCGTAAGACACCGACCTGTAAAATTATACATGTTTTAAACGCAACCCTGTATCACACGAAATACGTTCTGAGGAAACTATTTTGTAAATCGCAATTACGTTACATGCCAACATATAAGCAGTGCTATTACGTTGGTCCTTAACGTAATATGTCTCATTGTTAATACGTAGATACTAATACGTAATTTTAAAATATGTAAACGTACGTATTGTACGTTTGGATAGATGCAAAAACGTATAATATGGACGTATTTGTAGAACTTAAACGTAACATTATTACGTTTTTACAGCTATAAAACGTTAACTATTTACGTCTATTTTATATCATAACGATATCTGTATACTTTCACTTTTAAAGATAAATGTAACAAGATCCCTTAATCCTACTCCCAAAACCTAAACATATTCATTTTATACAGAATATAAAAAGGATAAAACATAATGGACATAGATGAGTTTTAGCATTACAATATATTTTGAGCCACTAATCCTACTCCCAGACCTAAACATAACCATTCCTAAAACTACGCAATTATACAGAAAAAAACATAACAGACCGAAGTATACGTTTTACAATAATTTATTTATTGGGAAAATGTCAAAACCGGTAACGTTAACATTACCAAAAGTCGTTCACATCGCAGTCCTCTGGCAGTATTATAGTAGTTGTGTATGAGGTACAGTGCAGAATTAAAGTTATTAATATTAATCCATGAAAATGTTAATCTGATTTCGGTTCGCTCTCTGAAGGCGCGCACTCTTCTCCATTTCAAATGTACTACACCGACTGAAACACGGCATGTCGCAATCTGTGACGAAGCAGGCGAGAGCCAATGAGCGTTTGATATCACTGCCGTAAAACATGTCGTAACGCTTCTTGAAGGCGCATTTTTTGAATTTGAATTCATCACCAGCGCGGATTTGACGTTTGCGGTCGCATTGAGAAATGAAGATGAGATCAATGGATAAAATACTGAATTTGGATCTGTTTCTTGCAACCAACGTATGGATTCTTGAATTTGGTTTACATCAAGTTAATAAAATGTATGTCTTTTGTGAATGTATCAGTATGTTGCGTTTTATTGGAGAAAATGCTTTTTGTGTAAATACACTAAATGGTTAAACAAGGTATTTTTAAGGTTAAAAGTGTATCAAAGTCAAAAATTTAATGCCACGATTATGCATAAATTGTAAAGAAACCTGCTTTGGATGTATTATGTTCAGGACAAACGTAATAGCACTGCAATAGTATTAGGTTAAGGACGAACGTAATAGCACTGCTTATATGTTGGCATGTAACGTAATTGCGATTTGCAAAATAGTTTCCTCAGAACGTATTTCGTGTGATACATAGTTGTTTAAAAGCATTGCTTATTTCCCCCCCTAAATCAGAGAAAATATAAAAATGATCAAGACAAATACTGAATATCATCCAAGTCTGTAAAACACACTACCGTTTGGGGTCATTTAACTATAATAGACATTAACATTATCTGTTAACATTGGAAATTCTAAAGAAATGTTTAGCACCAAGTCAGCATATTAGAATGACATGGGAACTAAAGGAAACAAAACGTCCACTTAGTGATTGGTGGCTTACTGCATCCTTATCACAGTTTTGCACATTTAGCATCAATTTTACTCAACAGTGCAATATTATGTTTCTAGATGTCTTTTGTGTCAGTGGATCCATGCAGTGTTCTAGGACGCTCACTGGAGCTTGTGTAAAGCTTCATTACCACTGCACACACAGCTGGGCCGGAGGGCTTTAACAAAGCAGAACTGAACTCTAGGTTGAGTTTCACACTCTGGGCTTCAAATATGAACCAGTCACTATGTTCCTACAGCTCTGATTCATAACTGTCTGAGCACACGCACACCTCTGAGTATCTAATTCACTACAGTGTCCCTACTCTGCCAAACAAAATGAAGTATATGAATATGAAGTAACAAAAAATGATTAAATGTCTATTTAGTTGAGCTTATCTTACCTGTGGATTTGGGCAGACTTGGCGACTCCCCCAGCACCAAGCGTACTCTCTTAGCATGTGTTTTGCCCTGGTAGTGCGACTGAGCCACAATGGCAGATGTGAAGAACATGTTACAGAGCGTACAGCATTTATTTCTGTCCACCTCATTCTCTGCACTGTCCTAAATAAAAACATAAATACAGGACATTTAGAAAATGCATAGTTTCCAAAGTGGAACATCATTAACGCATCAATGAAGTATGATAAAGATGCACTCAGCTATGCCAAAAACACAACTATAACAAAAGGTGCAAACATTTACATATTCAATAAGATATAGTGGGCAACAAATATGTATTTCACCCCCTAGCTTTTATTGCATCATGTTATAGAAACGTACATAAAGTCCTAATATTCCTCAGCTATAATGTCTACTATTCAATTACTAACTAATAATAAAAAATAAATAAATACTAAATAACAGCTGTACTGAGATCAGACATTACATTAGTAAAAATGTCCAACAGAATTAGTGCTCAAGTTTTTTTCTCACATACATTTTGATTTACCCCTTTAGCAAATAATGAATAAAATGATTGTGTCTGGGGAGGCAGTAATGTGAGAAGTGCTAAAATACAACATTCCTATTTATTTATTTATTTATTTATTATTTTTGTTTGTTTGTTTACAGATGGGCATCAAGACTACAACAAATAAAATATTCAGCCAGTGCTCTTTGGCTATCAACAACTGATCAGATGTACTTTGGTACAGAATCTAACCGCCAGAAGATGTTTCGAATATTCAAATGCCAGTAAAAACAAGCAGTAGACAGCAGCACAGACGAGCACAGTATGATTACAGCCACATTGTGTTTGCTGTGAGCTACTGCCAGTGGCTTGAACTGTCCTTCTCGACTCTGGAGACTGGACTGTGGATTATGGGGCCACTATCAATTCTAGCACAGACGGGGCCCTTGGCATTCTCCCAACCCCCCCCGCTGTGAGTCAGGTCCAGATTCAGTCCAGCAGGAAACAGGTCAGCTTTAAGTAAATCAGGCGAAAAAAGAAGCCAAGAACTGTCCTAGTTCACCGACCTGCCTTTGAAAGGAACAATCCAGCTTATCGTCTCTTATAAACACAGTAAAGTCAGTTACTGGAATGAGCACAACAAACACTCCTTTGGAGAATTCTCAGATCAGTGATTCCCAGGCAGGGGAATGTGGACCTCAGTAGATATTTTAGCAGGTTGCATGTGAGGTACTTCGAAAGATTTTGCCTTTGTGGACCAACATAAGAGAAAAACGACTTTCAAATAAAAATATTAGATATGTCTAAAGATACAACAAATAAATAAAAACATAAATGTATATTAGTAGTACATGCTGTTGTTAATAATAATAAAAAATAATAACAAGAAAAAAAATGTATGTATGCATGCAATTCTCCTTTCTATCAACATCCTTCCCGCACATCCTGATTTTGCAGAGAGATGCATTCCGGGGTCAACATATTTTGTACATCCTGGAATAACATTCTAGTCCAAAGATTTTATATTAACCATATCCATATCCCTCAACCTGACCCCACCCATACGTTATCCCTAAAATCGTAGGGAAATAATAGGTAAATAACACTTGAAAGTTTGTATTCTATAATGACCTGAACTTTTTTTTTTTTTAAACAGTGTATATATCCTGGTATATGTCACAGGCAATGTGTGTTTTTGGTATCTGAGAGGTAACTGAGGTTCTGACCCATGTCAGTAATGCAGTAACAATGTTTGCTCATTTAGCTGGCCTACGGAGAAAAAATACTTCTTTTGTAATCAATTAATTTGCTCATGCAACCAAATTAGCCTAGATTTATAATAGCTGGATAAGACATGAAGAGACAACTATGTCTATGGTTCTCAATAATGTCCTCTGTAAGATATTCTGTTCAAGTTAAGTCCTTGGAGGAAAAGATATTGTCTGTTTTAACCAATATGAACCCAACAGGGGAACATGCATCACTGTCACCTTCCGTAGAAGCCTCACTTGTTAGTCCAGATGTGGAGTATTAGACCCCACATTAGTTTAAAACAAGCTATTAATCAATATTCATATTTCTAAATATTAAGCGATTTGAATGACTTTTTGGCAAGCGAACGGGGCTGAGAGTTCTGGGAACAGGGTGAGGACAGTGGCGCGAGTTTCTGACAGAGGAGCTCTGGATGAAAGGAGGAGTGATGGCAGTAAAGGATGAGAGAGTTTTACGTTGTGCTTTGTTCATGTTTGTGTGGCAGTCGTCTGTGAAGGGTCTAAAGTCGTCTTTACTTTCCCTTTGCTTTATGTTTAAAGTATTATGTTGAACGTTCGATTCCCCCTAAAACAAGCAGAAATTCGATTCCTTCCTCCTCCTTCCCTGATCCTTTAACATCATTACACTGGTGCCAAAAACCTAGGAGGAAGGAGGAACACGCTGTCAAAGAGTCCTCGCCGCTTTGGGAAATCCGTGGAGCCATTAAGCTGAACATTTACCGCCATTGACGCTCGAGATTGTGGATTGATTTGGAGGGATGGACTAGAAAGTAGATGGATAACTTGCATGGGAACGGAGCAAGGCCGGTGTGGCGTGCAGTTAAATCTCATTTGCAATCGCTCATCACTCCGGCCTTGAGTTTTTACAGAGGAGTCCCAGAAGGATAAAAGGAGGAGTGATGACAGTGAAGGATGAGAAAGGACGAGCCCAGGATTATTTTATGTTGTGTTTTGTTTATGTTTGTGTGGCAGTCGTGTTTATTTTATGTAAAGTATTATGTTCCCATCTGTTCCACGCTGGTTCTCACCTCCTCCTTCCCTGATCCTTTAACATTGTTACTTCTTTACGTTTATGAGATTTTCTTTACATTTATGAGATTTATGTAGTTAAACAATTACATGTCTTCTCACTAGAACATGCTCTCTCCTTGTTTTTGAGAGAAGCACCCAACACATGTTAAAACATATATGGTAACACTTTATTTGAAGGGGTGTGCATAAGACTGACATGACACTGTCATAAACATGACATAACACCTGTCATGAACATGAAGGAGTCTTTATGAATGTTTATGACTTGTCATTAAGTGTCATTCGGTAAATTATGACACTTTTAATGCAAAGTTGACATTGTTTAAAATGTCTTTGTTATGACAACTTGACATTAACAAAGACAAAAAACATAGGCGTCATTTACGGGGGGGGGATGGGTGGGACATGTCCCCTCTACTTTTTGCCAGGTTCGATTTTGTCCCCACCACTTTTGAAACATCTCGCGGTACAGATGTACCAATACAAATAAAACATCTCCAGTTAACAGCATACGTTTCATTTGTTTGTTAAATAACAGGCGATCTAGCACTGAAATGTGTTGTCTTCTCTCGGAAACACACTTTAATCCCTTGCGGAGATTCGTTCTGGTGAAATCACAAATCAAAATGCACACAAACGTGTCTGTCCCTGTTTCTCATGGGTTCTAATCTGCTCTCGTATATGTTTTTTCCCTCATCAAAACAAATATACAACCACTGATAAACATTAGCCTATATCAATTCAACCACTGATAAACATTACTGGTTTTGATGAGGGAAAAAAAAAAAACTATACGAGAGCGGATTAGAACCTCGAACCTCCCGAGTCCCGACACGTTAGGCAAAAACTCTACCTCTGGGCCATCACTGTACATATACAATAAAGGGCGTATATACCTTATATACTCACTACTATACTCGGACATTGTGCTCATTTTTATTTATGTACATCAGGAAGTTACAGGACATCGTCTTTCAAAACATGACCTACTCGAAAGAGAGAAAAAAAAAGAATGAATGCGTCATTGTGCCCAGCACTTTTGAAAATGCCCTTCCGAATACGTCTCTGTCCCCAGCACATTTCAAACCAAACTGACGCCCATGACAAAAAATGTCTTGATTATGACAACTTGACATTAACAAAGACAGAAATGTCTTTGTTATGACAACTTGACATTAACCAAGAAATCATAACCTGTCAACCTGACATCTTTACAACTAGTCCAACGTGTTCCACTTTACTTGAGGTAAGGGGAAATATTAATGACACTGTTGTTTGACAGCATTTGACAGTGTAATAACCCTTAATGACATCTTTATAACTAGTACAATGTGTTCCACTTTACTTGAGGACTAGTAAAATATTCATGACAGAGTTATGGTGTCATGACGGCCAAAGTCAAAACCAACCACATATGACAGGGTAAGTTAATGTTAACGCAAAGCTAAATAACTTCTTTAAGTTTGATAATTAGACCTGTTATGACATATTTGTGACAGCTTATGATTTCTTGGTGAATGTCAAGTTGTCATAACAAAGACATTTCTGTCTGTGTTAAGGTCAAGTTGTCATAATCAAGACAATTTTTGGTTAATGTCAAGTTGTCATAACAAAGACATTTTAAACAATGTCAATGTGGCACGGGGGGCGTGATTCAGCGGTGTCTGCGGTGAGAGAGCGAGAGAGAAACCGAGCGGGGAGTAAGTGGCTCAAGTTCAAACGATGAACACCTGCGTGTAATTTCAGTGATTGGCAGAGGAGAGCGCATTTAAACAGGCCAGGTGAACAGTGCTGGGAGAGAGAGCCTGGAGTCCGTGTGCATGCGTCTGGGACTGAAGCTGAACTTTGATCGTGTTTGAAAGAAGCTGTAATCAGCGGGAAAGAGTTTGATTTGTATGGACAGTTTGAATTTATTGTGAAGTGCACTGAGTCACTGTGGGAAGAGTTTTTGACTGTGAAATAAAGCACACGAACTCCAGGATTTGCCGACCCCTTGTCTTCTTCCATCACCCTCACTGAACCTAAACATCAACAGTATCACACTGGTGCCGAAACCCGGGATGGAAGGAGAGGCCGCTGCCAGAAATCCTCTGTCGACGCCGTTTGCGGAGATCATCCAGGCGCTCGCGGGACTACATCAGCAACATCAGGCGGCCCTGTTGAAGATGGAGGAGCAGCAGGAACGACGCCTCGACGCGCTCCTCCAGGAACAACGGGCGGCCCGCGAGCAGTTCCGGAGCTGGGTGGACCAGGGGGTCCGGCTCCCGGCCGCGGCCCCAACCCTGCACAAGATGGGACCTCTGGATGATCCAGAGGCCTTCTTGGACCTCTTTGAGAGGTCGGCCGTGGCTGGGAAATGGCCGGAAGCAGACTGGCCGATGCGCCTCATCCCACTGCTGTCAGGGGAGGCGCAACTCGCCGCACAACAACTGCCAGTCAGCAGCCTCCTGGTCTACAAAGACCTCAAGCGTGCCATCCTGCAGCGAGTCGGTCGGTCTCCGGAGCAAAGCCGTCAACGGTTCCGGTCCCTAGAGCTGGGGGAGGCCGGCCGACCCTTCATCTTCGCGCAGCAGCTCCGGGACGCCTGCCGCAAATGGCTGGTGGCCGAGGGACGCGACGTCGAAGGAGTCATCGAGCTGGTGGTGCTGGAGCAATTCATCGCCAAGCTGCCAAAGAAGACAGCGCAGTGGGTCCAGTGCCACCGGCCGACGTCGCTGGATCAGGCCATCACATTGGCGGAGGACCAGCTGGTGGCGTGCCCGGGGGTCGGCGAGCCCTTACCATCTTTTCCTCTCTCTCTCTCCTCTTCCCCTCTCTCTCCCCCTGTCCCTGCTCCCAGGTCCCGAGGCGGCATTCCCCCGCACCCGGCGCCCAGCGGGAGATCCGGTAGTGCTGCTGAGCTGGGTCCTGCGCCGTGCGCTCCACCACGGGGAGTACCCTCTGCTGGGAGTGCCCTGTCAGCCCCTGGCTCCGCGTTCTCCTCTCGCCAGTCCCTTGACCCACTTCCCGCCACCGGAGTGGCGGAGAGGCCTGGGCCGGCTTGTTGGCGCTGTGGGGACCCGGGCCGTTTTATCAATAGGTGTCCACTGAGGGAAGTGGACACCTTCATCAGGGTCCCCTCAGCGCCATCGGCTGCCCCCGATCAGTCTGGGTTGTACCAAATACCTGTGAGTATTAAGGGGGGTACGTATCAAGCTTTGGTGGATTCGGGTTGTAACCAGACCTCAATCCATCAAAGTTTGATTCAGCCAGTGGCATTGGATAAGAGCCGCAAGGTTATGGTGCGGTGTGTGCACGGCGAGGTGGTGGGGTATCCCCTCGTGTCGGTTATGATTCAATTTAGGGGACAAAAGCATAGCGTGGAGGTGGCAGTTAATCCGCACCTCCGGCACCCGCTAATTCTGGGGACAAATTGGCCAGGGTTTCAGTCGTTATTGGCATATTTATGTGCGGGTGCTCCTGAGCGAAAACAAAGGCGCCGGAGGAGGGCGGCTGTTCAGGCCGGCGAAGCTGTACCGGGACCGTCGGCGGCTGGTTCAGAGGAACCGAGTGTGTCCGAAAAGACAATCTTTTCGGACCGCGATGACTTTCCTCTGGAACAGTCCCGAGATGAGACGCTCAAAAATGCGTTTGAGCAGGTCCGTGTCATCGACGGACAGCAGGTTCGGCCAGACCAGCCGCTCTCGTATCCCTATTTTGCCGTGATTAAAGACAGGTTGTATCGGGTGACTCAGGACGCCCAGACAAAACAGGATACAACACAGTTATTAGTTCCAAAGGGCCGTCGGGAAATGTTATTCCAGGCGGCCCATTGTAATCCGATGGCGGGACACCTAGGGCAGACAGCCACATTAAATCGTCTAATGACCCGATTTTTCTGGCCGGGCATTCATGAGAACGTGCGCAGGTGGTGCGCGTCTTGTCAGGAATGTCAGTTGGTAAACCCACCGGCCCATAGTAAAGCACCTTTGTGCCCCCTTCCTTTAGTAGAGGTCCCCTTCGAACGAATTGGTATGGACCTCGTCGGGCCATTAGAACGATCTGCACGGGGACATCGCTTTGCATTAGTCCTGGTGGATTATGCAACACGATATCCCGAAGCAGTGCCGCTTCGCAACATTTCGGCTAAAAGTGTTGCGAGTGCTCTGTTTCAGTTAATCTCCCGGGTGGGAATCCCGAAAGAGATTCTCACCGATCAGGGCACAGCGTTTATGTCACGCACAATTCGCGAACTATACGAATTATTGGGCATTAAATCGATCCGGACCAGCGTTTATCACCCACAAACAGACGGCCTGGTGGAACGGTTTAATCGCACATTAAAAACCATGATTCGTAAGTTCGTACAGGAAGACGCTAAAAATTGGGATAAGTGGTTAGAACCCCTCTTGTTCGCTGTACGCGAGGTCCCCCAAGCCTCCACGGGGTTTTCCCCCTTCGAGCTTCTCTATGGGCGCCAGCCCCGAGGGGTGCTGGACGTGCTTAGGGAGGCTTGGGAGGACGGACCCTCGAGCAGTAAAAACGAAATTCAGTACGTCCTGGACCTGCGAACAAAACTCCACACTCTGGGGCGGCTCTCCATGGAGAATTTGTTGCAGGCTCAGGACAGGCAGAGTCGGCTGTACAATAGGGGGGCTAAACTACGTAAATTTGCACCGGGAGATAAAGTTCTTGTATTGCTTCCCACATCCAGCTCAAAATTACTCGCCAAGTGGCAAGGACCGTTTGTGGTTACACGGCGTGTTAATGATCTCAACTATGAGGTTGCGCGTTCGGATAGAGGGGGAACACATCAGATATACCACCTCAATCTCCTTAAAAAGTGGAGTGAGGTGGAGTCAGTGATGCTGGCGACGGTGGTGAGTGGGGAGGAGGATCTCGGGCCAGAGGCGAATGTAAAACACCAATCCTCCCCTCTGGCCGCTTGCGGAGACCACCTCTCGCCGTCCCAGATCACTGACATCAGACAATTACAAGCAGAGTTTGCGGATGTGTTCTCTCCTCTCCCGGGTCGAACAAACCTCATCCAGCACCATGTTGAGACTGAGCCGGGCGTGGTTGTGCGCAGCCGGCCGTATAGATTACCGGAACACAAGAAAAAAGTGGTTCAGGATGAATTAGCGGCGATGCTGGATATGGGGGTAATAGAAGAATCCAACAGTGACTGGGCGAGCCCGATAGTTTTAGTGCCTAAAACGGACGGCTCTGTTCGGTTCTGTGTGGATTACCGCAAGGTGAACGCCGTATCGAAATTCGATGCGTATCCAATGCCAAGGGTTGACGAGTTACTGGATCGGTTAGGCACAGCTCGTTTTTACTCGACGCTGGATTTAACAAAGGGATATTGGCAGATCCCCTTATCTCCAATGTCCAAAGAAAAGACTGCTTTCACGACGCCGTTTGGATTACACCAATTTGTGACACTTCCGTTCGGTTTATTCGGGGCATCCGCCACCTTTCAGCGTTTGATGGATAAAATTCTCCGGCCGCATGGTGCATATGCCGCTGCGTACCTGGATGACATCATCATCTACAGTAATGACTGGCAGCGGCATATGCAGCATCTGCGAGCGGTCCTCAAATCGCTGAGGGGGGCGGGGCTCACGGCTAACCCGAAGAAGTGTGCAATTGGGCGCGTGGAAGTTAGGTATCTGGGCTTTCACTTGGGTCACGGGCAGGTGCGTCCCCAAATTGATAAGACAGCAGCAGTTGCGACCTGTCCGAGACCCAAGACCAAAAAGGAGGTTAGACAGTTCCTGGGGCTAGCGGGATATTATAGGAGGTTTGTACCTAATTATTCGGACCTCGCTAGCCCGCTGACTGATCTAACTAAAAAGGAAGCACCAGATACCGTCCAGTGGACGGAGCAGTGTCAACAGGCCTTCACCCAGATAAAGGCTGCTCTGTGTGGCGGCCCGCTGTTGCAGGCTCCTAACTTCTCTCTCCCTTTCTCTCTGCAGACAGACGCGTCGGACAGGGGGTTGGGGGCGGTCTTGACCCAGGAGATGGAGGGTGAGGAGCGGCCGGTGCTGTACATCAGTCGGAAGCTCTCTAAGAGAGAGACGATGTACAGCACCATTGAAAAGGAAGCATTAGCCATCAAGTGGGCCGTTCTCACTCTCCGCTACTATCTCCTGGGCCGAGAGTTCACCCTCTGTACTGACCACGCTCCCCTGCAGTGGCTCCACCGCATGAAGGATGCCAACGCGCGGATCACCCGTTGGTATCTGGCACTACAGCCCTTTAAATTCAAGGTGATCCACAGGCCGGGTGCACGGATGGTTGTGGCGGACTTTCTCTCCCGAAGGGAGGGGGGGGAGGCTGCAGGCCGGATGGCTCCCCGGCCTGAGTCGGGCGGTGGGGGTATGTGGCACGGGGGGCGTGATTCAGCGGTGTCTGCGGTGAGAGAGCGAGAGAGAAACCGAGCGGGGAGTAAGTGGCTCAAGTTCAAACGATGAACACCTGCGTGTAATTTCAGTGATTGGCAGAGGAGAGCGCATTTAAACAGGCCAGGTGAACAGTGCTGGGAGAGAGAGCCTGGAGTCCGTGTGCATGCGTCTGGGACTGAAGCTGAACTTTGATCGTGTTTGAAAGAAGCTGTAATCAGCGGGAAAGAGTTTGATTTGTATGGACAGTTTGAATTTATTGTGAAGTGCACTGAGTCACTGTGGGAAGAGTTTTTGACTGTGAAATAAAGCACACGAACTCCAGGATTTGCCGACCCCTTGTCTTCTTCCATCACCCTCACTGAACCTAAACATCAACAGTATCACAGTCAACTTTGCATTAAAAGTGTCATAATTTACCGAATGACACTTAATGACAAAAGTCATAAACATTCATAAAGACTACTTCATGTTCATGACAGGTGTTATGTCATGTTTATGACAGTGTCATGTCAGTCTTATGCACACCCCTTCAAATAAAGTGTTACCACATATATTTACTCTTCTTGCTAACCATGACAGCCTAGGTTACCAGGGTCACTCTGGCCTGTCTAGTACATGACCAATTCACAGTTAAAACATTTACTTTAATTTGCATCTTAAATCACTAGATAATAATCATGAATATTGCCTTAACTTACTGAGAGAAAGTAGGCTACATATCATCATTATGTTTGGGAAAGTTTTCTGATCAAAGCTAGAGCTTGACCAATGCCAACCTGGAAGAAGCTGTCTATATGCACGAGTGTGTGTGTGTGTCAATATCCTTTTTTTTACAGGTCCTGGCTTCCATGAGGTGAACGAATAGCACTCAGGGGAGATGAAATGACCATCTTTAAGACAAACTGATGCCGATATGTGACCCAGATGGTCATTTTAAGCCACGACCTCTGTCATCCGGTAATCAATAGAGATGTTAATTGAACTATATGTCCATTTATGTAGATTTCCTAAGTTTTTCTATGTCTTAACCAATCATACTCATTCAACCTGAAGGAACATAGTTTAGTGACCTGTGTTAATTGTACTGAGTAATTGTATTGACTCCTGGTCTTGGCTTCTGGTCCTGGCTTCATTCACCATACCTGCTCCTCAGGTCTTAACTGTAAATTCCTCTGATGTAGAAGCACATAACCCCTGGTTGTAAGCCTAACCTTGACATAAACTGTAAATTCAAATCTGATTAGTTGATTGGAACATTTTTCCAGGATCAACAAAGATGTTGATCCAGGAAGGTGCTGCATTTAGTTAAATCAGGATCTGACATGACACATAATTTGAGATGTGGTTAAAATGACACCGTTATCAACACAGTATGTAGATCCACTTTTGGACATTGTGTGTGCAAAAAGTACCATTCTGTGCCATATCTGTAAGTAATATATATATATATATATATATATATATATATATATATATATATATATATATATATATATATATATATATATATATATATACTTCTCTAAGATATTTTAAACTTCTTCTATATATATTATTTATATATTATTTATATTATAGATATTTAATGCTTCTACATATCTGAAGAAAACTCAAGAGCCTCAGTTCCAGCAAGATAAAATCAATAGCTGCTGAACATAATTAGAATCATAATCTTAGTGAGGAGAGCAGGAAAAAACTGGGCAGACTGTTGGCTGTTATAACACGGAAAATTGTGTTGTCTGTGTGAGAGATCTTTCCAGATTGATATCACAGGGAATAATAAATGGAAAACCTATGAAGGAAGTATGAGAGAAGCCACATGGAGGGTAAGTTTAAAACGTCCTGGTTGCGTATGCAACATGAATGGGGATTGCATCAGAGAGCCAATGCTCTTTGAGTACTTTTGAACGAGCCAAATGGAATTGGCGTGCAAGATTCGCATCACACACTCCGCCCCCGTTGCGCGGGTATAAATACGGAAGTGGATGCACGCACTAGTTGTTTTTTTTGCTGAGGAGCCGAGCGTAACCCAGAGTCAGCGGTGGTCCAGCGATTGTGGCAAGGGAACTACATGTTTAAGATAAGTGTGTCAGGGAAAATACTTAGTTGCCATAATAATAGCAGTAAGTTTAGTAACTATTTCTGGCCAAACTATTTAAAAATGGTGGGGTTATACTGGATACTCCATCTGGTGCATGCAATGATGACTCAGTGAATAGTGACGATTCTCTCTGACCAATCACCAGTCGGCATTGTTTAAACACCACATTTTAGTATCAGGTATAAGTACAATTTTACACAGTGGAAAACCAAACAAAGGCGAGTCGAGTCGGTACTGTGTAGTGGAAAAGCGCTTATGTCCAGAGGTGTAGTGGTAAAAAAAGAGGTGGGTAAACTATAAATTCTAGTGGACCACGACGTGGTCACCAGGTAAGGTGGGCCACTGTCTACCGGTGTATGTGTATCCTGATAACATTGCTATAGGGAGGCCTCGACATTAACCCTTTTAATACGCCTGTCCTTTGGACAAGTAAATCTGCCATTAATTTGTCTAAGTAAAAAAGTTGCTTGTCCAGATTTTTTATTTTTATTTTGTGTGTGTTAATTTATTCTGAAACAATATTTTCATCAGTGTTCAATCAGCTTTGATATTTAAATCACATTATTTTAATATCTGCACCTTTAAAGGGCATCCCCTCACCCAATTTTAGTAAATGTATGCTTCATCTTTCATTTTAAATTCTTAAATTTGATCAATAAATTCAATTATTTCGAATAATAAGACACTATGGGCTGTTACCCTAGGGGCTGATCAAATTAAATCATTTACACTGAAAAATAACAATTGCATAAAATAATGTTATGAAATTTATTTAAATTTACATAAGAAACTTGGAAAGAATGATACTACTTTTAAACATATAACACTAAATCGCCAGTAGGTGGTGGTAGGCGACCGTCTTAATGAGTGAGTCATTGATTCATTCATTCAAACGATTTGTTCAAACGGCTGATCATTCAAGAATGAGACCGATGTTTATGAATGGCTCATTGAATCTTTGACTCGATTCGTTCAAAATGCTTAATCATTCAGTATTGAAAACACGTGTGAGATGAGATGCGCCGTGGTTCTGCTGTGATTATTGTTTGGAACTATTTTCGCTGCTGAAACAGAACAAAAACAGCCAATATTGCATCTAAAATGTAAGTGATTTAATTTTTACTGTTTATTGAACTGTTGTAGGAAATCAATGTCACATTTTCTATCGTGATGATGATATGGTGTTCAGGAAAAATAATTTAGGTTGTTTAACATGTCAGAATTATAAAAACTCTATTTAGATTTTTATAGGCAGTAGCCTATATTGTTAACTGAGTGTGTTGTACGCTCATTTGTGTAGATTTCTGCTCGAGAGGCTGCGCGAGGGTCAACAGTGCAACCTTACCGTCAGTAATTACTAATTACTAATAGTAAACACTGACAGTAATGCAGCGCAATATGAAAGAGTTCATCTTAGGTTTTTCAACCTATGAAACTAATAATGAACAATATGAAACTAAAACGACACAAGCTTAATTTAAAATGTCTTAGGAAATACATCCAGGATATTTTGAGGTGGATAAACGCAATTGAGAGGTGGATAAACGCACTTTGGAGGTGGGTAAACGCTATTTCCAAATTTGGGAGGTGCGTAAACGGCGTTTACGTGCGTTTAGCCTCCACTACATCCCTGCTTATGTCCACAGAGCTGCCCTGTGGAGGAAATCTGACAACTGTTCGTATGTTTCGGGCCACCCATGTTTCAGGCCACAAGGGTGCCCTGCTTCTAAGCAGAGGATGAACAAGTGGGTGGTCAAGGCCAACTCACTTGCTTACAAGTCACCATTGGCTGTTCGAGCTCACTTGACTAGGAGTATGGCTGCTTCTAAAGCTCTATTGTCAGGAGTTTCCCTCCATGATATTTGTGATGCAGCACGCTGGTCCTCACATTAATTAGGTTTTATGACCTTGAGTTTAGCTCCACTCCTGGGGCGCAGGTGCTTGCGTCTGAATGTGCGCTTTGACTTCACACTATGTACACTTGCTCTTATAGCGACGTGTGTATTAGCATTCCCACAGCGTTTGATGCAGCTTGAGTTCCCATGAAAGGGAACGTCTCGGTTACGTATGTAATCCAAGATCCCTGATAGGGAACGAGACGCTGCTTGAGGCTATCAGAAGCTGACGCGGTTGTGATTCTGGGGTGCTTTATACTCTCTAAAAAATGCTGGGTTGTTTTAACCCAATTTTGGGTCAAATATGGACAAACCCAAAATGTTGGGTTAACAATGTAATGTAAAAATTTAACCCAACGGCTGGGTTAGTCCATATTTGACCCAAAGTTGGGTTAAAACAACCCAGCATTTTTTAGAGTGTAGTTTCCTGGTCAATGACATCACCCGCCTATGACGTTCCTTCTCGCCATTGGACTGAATCCATACATGCTTCAGGACGCACTCACGCAGGGGTGTTCCCACAGCATTTGATGGAGCGTTTTGTTCCCTATCAGGGAACTAGGGTTAAATACGAAACCGAGACGATTTTTGCCCGCAACAATCACAAAAAAAAAAAAAAAAAACCTCAGCGTTTTTCTGGAAGGATTGGAAGGACTGTTCCATAAAGCAAACAGGAGAAACTGAGAAAAAAAAAAATAAAACATGACATCTGGTTTGGAGCAACATGAGGATGAGTAAATGTCAGATTTTTCATTTTTAGAAAAGTATTGCTGCTGATACTGCAAATAGCATCTGCTCTGTCGCAATCACACATCAGACAAAAATAAAACTGGCATATTTTCATTTGCAGAGCAGAGAAAATTTTGGCTCAAGCACGTTGTCTTAAGCCAGGTTTGTATCTCCGCATTCTGCTCAAACGTCATTTCTGACTCTTCTGCACTTAAATAGAGGTGCAAAGCAACACTAAGTAGGGGACGCTACATCAGCAAAATGTCTGCAAAATAGCAGTTATGGAAAATCTCAGCTGCACTTCCACTGCAACGTGTGATAGTGAGAGTCTGTTTCTCTTTCCAGATCCATCTCTTTCTCTCTGTGGACATTCTGTCAAATGCCAATCCACATCTCTCTCTCTCTCTCTCTCTCTCTCTCTCTCTCTCTCTCTCTCTCTCTCTCTCTCTCTCTCTCTCTCTCTCTCTCTCTCTCTCTCTCTCTCTCTCTCACACACACACACACACACACACACACACTCCCTCAAGGTAGCCGTCTCATTGACTTTCAGTGCCTGTGATAGAATCTTTATTGGTATTGACAGCTCTGTTCCTCCTTACCTTGTTCACTAAGTTTGAAAACCCACACATAACTCTTGACAGCATGTTGACGCAGTGGACACTTGACCAACACAGCAAGTTTCCCACTCTTTAACCTCTCAATTTGTTTCTAATAAAAAGCTAAGAAGGTAATCGAGACTTGCTCTTAATGCACTCCTGCAAAAAATAAATAAATAAAAAAGAATCAATGAATTTGTCTAATGTTCCAGTAATAATATAGGCTATCATACATTCGTTCCTATAAGGTTGGGGTCAGTAAAAATTAAAAAAAAAAATGTTTTTGATTTGTTTTGTTTTAATTTATGTTCACAAAGGCTGAATTTATTTAATCAAAACTTCAGTAAAAATATTGTGAAATATATTACAATTAATGTTTTAAAATGTCATTTTGATACAAAGCTGTATTTTTATAAGCAACTTCAACAAAACAGTTGTGTTGCTTAATATTTTCATTGAAACCTTAATATTTTTTTTCTTTGATGAATAGAAACTTTTATTTTGTAACAGTGCCACTTTTAATCAATTTAATACATCTTTGCAGTGGAAAAATACTAATAAAACTTCAAAAAAAAAAAAAAAATTGTACAGACCCAAAACTTTTGTATGGTAAGTAATTATAAACATCCTTAAAATTATTTTGCTTTTAACTTAACAAAATGAGACTTAAAAACAAAAAAATAAAATAAACTCAATTAATCTTATATCTAACAGAATTTGGTTTCTCAAGTAAATGTTCTAGACCTTATGATATTTTTTTTAATCAAATTAATCCTAGATAAAATTTTAGATAAAAGTGATGCTTTTCACTCATATACTGAGGTTCTTTACTTTTACTGCATGACAACAAATGTCTCATTAGTTGCTATTTTTTAATTCTCTACGGGATTTTAGGAGAAACATCTGAGACAGTAGATACTTAAAAGAAACTGAGAACTTAAAATTAAAAAAAAAAAAAAAAAAAAAAAAAAAAAAAAAAAAGCTCTGAAAGTACAACGACTGAGCTATACAATTTTCCTCTGGGTCCTGTCATACAATATCATTATATAAAAAAAGACCCTCAGTCACATAAAATAATACTTCTTGTAGTGTGGTTGAAGTTGATGTATCGCAATGACAAACACAGGCTCAGGTGTACTCTGCTCTATTAGAGTAAAATCAGCGTTCCAAGGTGAGACCAGCCATATATATATCCGCATACATAACTTGTATCTATAACTTGTCTCTTAATATATATATATATATATATATATATATATACTGTATATATGTTCTCATTCTGCTTACGCCAAATTCTGACTCTACCATCTAAATGTTTCAACAGAAATCAAGACTCATCAGACCAGGCAACATTTTTCCATTATTCAACTGTCCAATTTTGGTGAGCTCTAGAAGTTGCTCTTCTATTAGCTTAAATCATTCTGGCCATTCTCCTCTGACCTATAGCATCAACAAGGCATTTTCGCCCACAGGACTGACACATTCTGGATGTTTTTCCGTTTTCACATCATTCTTTGTAAACCCTAGAATTGGTTGTGCTTGAAAATCCCAATAATTGAGCAGATTGTGAAATACTCAGACCGGCCTGTCTGGCACAAACAACCATGCCACGCTCAAAATTGCTTAAATCACTTTTCTTTCCCATTCTGACATTCAGTTTGGATTTTATGAGATTGTCTTGACCAGGACCACACCCCTAAATGCATTGGAGCAACTGCCATGTGATTGGTTGATTAGATAATTGCATTAATGCAAAATTGAAAAGGAGTTCCTAATAATCCTTTAGGTGAGCGTATACTATATCAGCAAAAAACAGATTTTCTCTGCATTGGGAACGGCTGCATGTAGGCAAAGTATAAACCGCAATATTGTGCAATATTTACGATTTTAAAGGGACACAAGGCAGTTATTTTAGCTTAATTTAACAGCTTCAGAGTTATTGAAATGGTTATATGACTTCTTTAGGGTTGAATGGTGGGTGTCTCGACCCCCCTGGTGCCTGTGAGCGGAAAAATCTCACTTGCAGTTTCAGGCCGGCGGCTCGCCGCCCTGCAATATTAGGAAGTATCGCGTGATATCAGCTCTCGCGATGTAACATACTCCTTTGCGAGTCTTGCGACAACACTACACATATCCAGGAACAAGGTCGACAAGGATGGAGTTTGTCACACTATCGTCATGGCGGAGCCGGCATATAAGATATAGAAAGCTAGGAAAGCATTGTCGGAGGAACAGAGAAAGAGGAAAAAGCAGACTGACCGAGCGAGGAGTCAGACGCGAGCATAGCCGTAATGTGCGTGTGATATGTCCCCATTGAAGCATCTCGCAGCACGGATGTACCAATACAAACAAATAAAACATCTCCAGGTAACTCTAGTAGATTCATTTATTTCGTTTGTTAAATAAGAGGCGATCTGAAATGTGTTGTTTTTGAATTCAAGTGACCAACGTGCTCGTTGCCGCTGCGATCAGTTTCAGTGGATTCAGTGTTCTGTTGTGATATTCAAATGGACGCGCGCTCATTGCTCAATCCATTGCGGGGACTGAGAGACTCATTACGGTGAAATCACAAAACCCAATGCACAAAAAACATGTCCCTGCTTGAAATACAGCCACTAATATATAATCGGTGTTGATGAGGAAAATAAACTATACTAAGAATTAGAACCCAGAACCTGTGACAAACATGGCAAAAGTTCATCCTCTGGACCATTAAAGTTCATGGGGATATGTCACGTGAAAATTCTCACCACTAACAACATATATTAGATCTCATTAAACAACAAATTAAACACGATGTACTGTTGTATACTATGTAACACGTCATGCCCTCCGTGAGTGGTATTTACAACAGTAATGTTAAAAACAAGTACTCCACAGTTACTCTAGGGGTCGCTGTTTGACAGCATTGTCGTAGTGGCCCTTTAAAGAGGCTACATGCGTTTTCCTGAAATTTAAACTCGTGACTGACACCCTTGGCCAAAAAACAAAACTTCTCTTCCTTTCTGCTCGCTCTCGCAGCGCGCACTCGTACGTGCACACTTCACAAGTCATCTGCTGTAAGGAGGTCAACATTATGTTTACAGAGGTAAGACCAGTTAAATACATATATTGTTTGAGATAAGTGTTCTGTTTGCGAGTGTAGGCTACTTGCTGACTAGCAGTGGTGGGCTGGCAGAGTGATCTGAGGGTTTTCACCGACGTCACGTTCTGGGCGGTAACCCGGATGAGCGGCCATTATGGAGGCACTCGGATGTAAACAACAGCATCGACTGCACTGTTAATGTACAACTGAACACATTGTTACACTAAAAAAAAATCCGTGGTAGATGCAAACTCATATATAGAGAAGGACCTTATTCATTTGCATAAAGATGGGCATAGGCCAGCTGCATTTTTTCAAATGTAGCGCCGCCTGGATGCTTTGTGGAAAATACGTAACATGAACGAGCTTTACATCACATCCGCAGACAGCGCGGGAAAAGTCCGACCCGACAGAAAATAGGAAAAATAGGATACAGGCTTATAGGTGCACCCACTGTGAGTGGACAAGGTGTCAGTATGCTCATCAGGAGATGTTTGAGTCATAAATGGTAAAATAAAAAGGCTATTGTTATGTTTATTTTGGGGAAAAAGCTGCATATAGCCTCTTTAAATAACTGTTTTCTATTTTAATTTATTTAATAATGTAATTTATTGATGGCAGCTTACTCTTCCCTGATGGGTGGAACATGGTAGTCCAGCTGAAAGCCAGGTGTAAGTTGTATGCTCACACCACTGGGGCATCTAAGCTAAATGTATGCTTACATGACACTTCTATCAAGGTGTTCATTTTACCTAAGCATTATTCTTACAGCTCTCCTTAATTTTACAATGCCTGAATGCGCTTGTCATATTACGACATAAAAGTGGTGCAAACTGGTACATACTGTTTGAGTGAAATGTGAACATGTTCTCACTGCACACAAGAGCAGACCCTTTTTTACACGTCTGGAGCAGAGCAGTCATCTCAGAGGTGTGGTGATGTGTGTGTGTTAGAGGATCAGCGTGTTCTCTGTCACCTCCCTGCTGAAAGGAAACGGACAAATAAATTCAAACCTCATGGCCTAGTTCTGTTTCCCTGAGCCTGTGACCTGATTCTAGCAAGCTGGCCAGTGAATGTGTGTGTTCTGACTGTTGTTTGCAGGAGAGGTGAGTGTGTAGCTTTCTCTCCACTCACAGACATGTTTTCCCAAGTTCTAAAACAGGCTGTTTGCAGTTCACAGTCACAGCTCAGGCAATATTTTTGCAATATATACTGTAGACAATGGTACAATATGTCCATCAAAACCATAAAGATAATGAAAAATATATAAATAAATAAAACTTAAAAACCCATCAGGGTTAAAGTGGTTCCCAGCAGGGATGGAAAATGTTTGAATTTGTGATTTTAGTTGGCTTTGTCAGTTTGTTTCCTTCTACGTTTAGGTGATTATTTGATTTTCAGGGATGTGCTCAATGGTTTTGCTCAGGATCCAGATGGCCAGTGCATAGGGATTGCTATGATGATCCCAGAACCAGGGCAAACATCCATCTTTGTGTAATCCAATAAATAACACTGGGAAAATGTAAGCAGTCAGCAACACCTAAAATAAACCAGCCAACCCAGGTGAGAAAGACCAATAGACACAAAATAAAATGAACTCCTGTTAGATTTTAGATAGAGAAATGTATTTTTTTTTTCTTGTTTTTTTTTTTTTTTTTGGTAGCATTTGCTGCAGAAAACGAATGCAAGTCTATTTCATATTTACTCTCAGGTTTTCATTCAAACATTCCTTTGCTCCTTGCCAATAACTTGTCACCTACACATTTGCCTGTATGCATTTATATATGACCTATTTTAGGTTTGATAATAAAAGAAAAGTGAGTGTGTGAGCATGTGTGAGTGACGGTGGTGGTGTGTGAAGTTGTGAATATGTGTGAGTGTGTGGGGGTGTGTGTATGTGCTTCTCTGGTAGTGTCAGGTCCTGTTTTGTTTTTAACAAAGAGCATTTAATTAGGAGTCTGTTTATCTCTCTCCTCCACTCTCTCATTCCTCTGTTGATACGTTGGAAAGGGTGTGAAAACATGCTAAAAATAAGAGCCTGAAGGAGAAAAGTCAAAGAAGCACATTTATTCTGCCTGTTATAAACGGAATACAAAAATATAGATTTAGAAAAATGGAGGACAATAGAGAAGGAGACAAATAAACCGCACACAAACACAGAGATAGAGAGAGAAAAAGAAAAACATTCTTTAATATGCTTTAACTACCTGATGGAGAGACACTAAAGCAAAGAAAGATTTATTTTTAAATATCTCCGAGCACCTTGCCGACCTACTTTCCTCTTTTGTTATTCTCCTGTACTTCTGCTTGACACTTTTAAAAAGGAAACTCAAACACTCTTTCCACAGCCTCAGTGCGACTCAATTCCTTCTGATGAAGTAAACGAGTCTGGAAAACAAGACGAGTTCTCTTACGAGGTTCTCTCGTACTGTGTAAATCTTACGGTAGGGGGAAATCTCTTTTCCACGAGATATTGAAGCCAAAAAATTATCCTTAATTTTTTATTAATGTAAAACGCGTTGCGGCAGCATGCAGATATACCATACCATACCATACCAACTTTATTTGTTTAGCACTTTACAGCAACCTAAGTTGACCAAAGTGCTGTACAGAAAAACATAAACATACATACAATTAAAACCCTACATTCATCATTAGTAACAAAAAATTCATGGAGTCGACATCTTGCTAGGCATCAAAAGCCAGAGAGAAAAGATGGGTTTTAAGAAGTTTTTTAAAAACAGGTAAAGAAGAAGCCTGTTTAACATGCAAAGGCAGATCATTACATAGTTTCGGGGCAGACACGGCAAAGGCACGGTCCCCTCTGAGCTTACGCTTAGTTTTAGGCACAGTCAGGAGCAGCTGATCATCTGACCTGAGAGCGCGGACGGGTTTATACGAGTGAAGAAGCTCAGAGAGGTATGGCGGAGCAAGGCCATTTAATGATTTAAAAGCAAATAACAGAATTTTAAAATGGATGCGAAATTGAATAGGCAGCCAATGTAGTGAAAACAAAATTGGGGAAATGTGCTCCCGTTTACGTGTGCCTGTTAAAAGACGTGCTGCTGCGTTCTGTATCATCTGGAGACGGGTGATGGAGGACCCATTAACCCCCACATACAGTGAATTACAGTAGTCCAGCCGTGTTGTTACAAAGGCGTGGATTGCAGTTTCAAAATGTTGACTTGACAAAAATGGCTTTATTTTGGCCAGCTCCCTCAAATGAAAGAAGCTTGATTTGACAACAGCTTTAATCTGACAGTCAAACTTAAGCTCACGGTCCACTTTAACACCAAGGTTTAAAATGCAAGGTTTAATGTAGGGAGCCAAAAAGCCCAGATCTATCGGTGGGGTCCCAGTGGTGCCTCCAAAAACCATCACCTCTGTTTTTTCATCATTGGAATTTAAAAAGTTCAGGGCCATCCAGGCTTTTATGTCTTTGAGGCAATTCAGTAGATGTCCAACAGAGTTATCATTGTTCTTTTTAAGAGGTACATAAATCTGACAGTCATCTGCATAACAGTGGAATGAAATGCCATATTTCCTAAGTATGGAACCAAGAGGAAGCAAATACAAAGAGAAGAGTAGAGGACCAAGGACAGAGCCCTGTGGGACCCCACACAAGAGAGGAGCAGAGGAGGAAGCATATTCACCTACACTAACACAAAAAGTTTGATCTGCTAAGTATGACCTAAACCATTCCAGTGCTATGCCATTGATGCCCACCAACTGCCTTAAACGTGAAATCAAAATGTCATGATCCACTGTGTCAAATGCAGCAGTTAAATCTAAAAGCACAAGGATAACACAGTCGCCAGAGTCAGTCGCTAAAAAGATATCATTAAAAACTCTTAAAAGAGCTGTTTCGGTGCTGTGCAAGGTTTTAAAACCGGACTGGAAAACCTCTAGTATACTATGTTCATTCAAAAATGCCAATAATTGACTATGCACAATCTTCTCCAGGACATAGGCAAGGACGACTTAGCGTTCCTATTGGCTGTCTTGCGGCAACTGCAGCAGCCTATTGAGAGAGGCCCTTTGGTGACGGTCCAATGTGGGCGCTTCCTGGTCACTGCGTCACACTCCCACCGAAGCGTGCATGGCCTAGCCCTATAAATATAGCTCCATGGGCTGATATCACAGATTTTTCCTAGTGTCCCGGCCTCGGCCGATGGTGTTATGGGTGTAGTAAAAATGGCCACAAACCAGAGCTCATTTCTACACGCAAACACAGCTCGCCACAATACAGGGCTCGTACAAGTAAAATCGACTCATGTCGATTGTGCATTAAATGTAGTGAACGTGCCCACGGTTCAGAGCCTACTAACACTACACACACTGCATGTCACAGAGTTTCTGTAAAATGAAACAGACAGTGAGGCAGACAGTGTTTTCATTGCTGTGAATGTGCCCGCTGTGCCGCGCCCACATCCACTCACAGACATGTTAAGACCCACGGGGTCGCCCCGCTCGCTCTCTCACAGCAAACTGCTATAACGAAAGCAAGTGCGGCCAAGCTGCCTGCTGTGACCGCCACGCCCCCCCGCCTCACTCACTGTAAACATAGTGTCCATGTTACAGCGCACCAGAGCTCTCGCGTCGCCACTATGTCATGACCAGAGCCCAAATCCCATTCTACCCCTAGCTATTCACGCAGATGCGTGGGCACAGCTTCCCGGGGTATCGGAGTGGGTGCTGAACAGTTCGCTCGATGCCCTGGCCGCTACATGGCGCGTGTCGAATCCATGGTAAAAACCAAAGTAGCCCATCTACTTTGAGCCGAAATAGAGACATTATCGAGCAAAGGGTCAATAAAGCCTTTATCTCAAGCTCAGAGCGAAGGGGGCCTGTACAGCAGATATTTTCTGTTACTGAAAAAAGATGGGGGTCTGAGACCCATTCTAGATCTAAGACAACTGAACAAAGTGCTTATGCAATGCTAGTTCAGAATGCTCACAACCAGGAAAATACTCATGGAGATTCGCCAATAGATCTGAAGCACGCTTATTTCCAGATACAAATAGCGTTGCGCTTTTTGAGATTCGCCTTCGAGGGCCAGGCATATCAGTATCAACAGTCCTACCGTTCGGCCTGTCTCTTGCACCCCATACATTTATGATGTGCATGGACGCGGCTCTCAAACTCCTGAAACTTCAGGTCATGCGAGTTTTGAACTACTTGGAGGATTAGCTGTTTCTAGCTCGATCTCATTCAGAGCTCATAGAACACAGGACCATATTACTCAAACATCTTGAGAAACTGTGTCTCACAGTCAATTAGGCAAAAAGCTCACTGTCCCCCAGTCAGAAAATATTTTTCCTGGGCACAGAGCTATGAAAGGGCGGCTATCGCCAGACACAGATTAAACATTAAGCACTGAACATTAATTCACAAAATCCTTCCACCGCGGCAATATAGTCCCACTCAGGAGGTTTCAGAAAATGCTGGGCCTCATGGCCTCAGCATCATCAGTACTCTAGCTGGGCCTGCTTCCCATGCACCCACTGCAATTATGGCTGAAAGCACAAGTACCTCCTTGAGCTTGGGCCTCCGGTCTATTTCGCCTCAAGGTCAATCAGAAATGTGTCAACCTTGGAGAGCCGACCAGCTAGTACCAGTCTGGTGTAAGCCGGGGGACTTCCTCGAGTGTGCAGGTGGTCTTTACGGATGCCTTCGCCTCAGGATATGGAGCGCTGCACGTGGCCAGTGGTCAGAACGAGAGAAGCTTCTTCATATAAACTGTCTAGAAATGTTGGCAGTCGACAACGCGCTAAAGCGTTTTTGTCCCCGAATAAAAGGTCACCACATCTTAGTCCGCTCTGACAACATCAGTGGTGTCCTACATAAATCAACAGGGCAGCGTCCAGTCTCAAAACATTTTCAGACTGACGGAACGCATCCTGGTCTGGGCTTAGCACAATCTGTGTTCACTGAGAGCAGCACACGTGCCTGGCTCCCGGAATTTGGGGCCAGACAGACTGTCCAGAAACAATAATCCAGCAGGAGAATGGTCTCTGCACCCACAGATGATCCTCTTGCTGTGGGAGACATTCGGCAGAGCGCCCATATTTGGCCAGCTACCCACTCTATGCTTTTCCCCCCAGTCTATGCTTTTCCCCCCAGTCTCGCTCCTACCTCAGGTGTTGGAATGAATCAGGGACAACAGACGCTCAGTGCTCCTTGTGGCTCCACTCTGGACAAACCATGCCTGGTTCCCAGTCCTAATGCAGCTGACGAGCACTGCCCCATGGCCAATTCCAATGAGGAAAGACCTCCTCTCTCAGGCCAAGGGCTCAATTTGGCATCTTCACCGGTCCCCAACGGTCAACGGATACCCGCAAACCTCCCAGAGGGAGTGCTGTACACGATCAAGCAGGCCAGAGCACCATCTACTAGACGCCTCTATGCCTCAAAGTGGTCAGTGTTTGTTAACTGGTGCAAACACTGCACCAGTCCGAGGTTTTCCACACACAAACAGCATGGGTAACGGAAATGCTTTCCTTCCTTCAAGAGCTGCTGGATAAGGGCAGGTCCCCATCCATGCTCAAAGTGTACATGGTGGCCATAGAAGCAATAGCCGCTTTCCGACCAAGTAGTTACAGGAACTTAGTTATAGGAACTGTCCACTTCTAAACAGTTCTAAGAACTACTCTCCCCCAAACTCGGTTTTGCTGCTTGCGTTCGCACTGGCCAATTGGCTATAGGAACTGGTAGGAGGGGTAACACAAGCACGGCGACGGTCTTTATAGCCTCATCACTAGACGTAGCGTGGCCACATACAACAACAAACCAGCATGGAGTAGGCTAATAACGGAGAACGAACGGCGGCGTTTAAAGATTATGCTTGAGTTCTGTACAGAGAAACACAGAAGACGAAGGCTCCAGCGTAATATAAGTAATATGATGGAAGAAGATAAAAGAGCAGAGCGCAGGAGGCAAACAAAACGACGGGTAAGTTTAGCTATTATTAGCAATTAGCTGGTTGAATGCGTTATGTTTGTCTTAATCCTCGTTGTAATGTTTTGCAAAAAACACACAGCGTATGGCAGACAGCGCGCTACAAGTTCCGTGTTGACAGTGGGCATGACTTATAAGTTGAACCAATCAACGTAGACCTAGGGAAAGGGAACTAAAAAAGTCCTCGCTCTAGACTAGGTACAGAAAGAGTTATAGGAACTACGGTCTGAGGAACTAAAAAATCCCCAATTTAGTCCGGTCGGAACACGAGAAAAAAAAGGGTTATAAGAACGTTAGGTTCTAGGAACTGCAAAAGACCCTCCGGTCGGAAAGCGTCTATTTACGAAACCTGCGCATGGCCTGTCACTGAAGAAAAACGATCTGGTCATTCCTGACTGTGAAAAAATAAGGCGCACACACGCAAGCCTCTCATTCTCTCCCTCTCCGTAGTGTACGCACTATACGGTTTGAAGCACAGTCTGTTCTGTCTCACATGCACACTCTTGCTCGCTCGCTCTAGATTCCGGGAGATTTTAACTAATTTGCAGGCATCAGGGAGCCATTATCAATATGCGGGAACGTTTGCTGATTGTGAGGGGATTAATGAAGATGCCAAAGACAAAACGCTCCAAGGTTTGTCTGCATTTCATGTGTAAAGTTACGTGTCAGAACGATTGTCTGAAGCCCATATAGAATCACGATTCGTGCCGCCTTGGCGCTCACGTCATCATATTATATTAGCACATGCATCATCTGCTCCTGATATTTCTCTGTAGAAAAAGGAAGTTTGTCGCGCGTTTGGCAGTGAATGTAGCATCTTGTTCCCTATTCAGAGAACATGGGTTACACCAGCAACCAGAGATGTTCTCTTTCATAAGTTTAATCAAAACTGCATAGCTAAGACACAGTGGGAACGAAATACCAAACTCGCAAAGCTAAGAGCTGCATAACTAGTACAATGACCAGCTAACTTACATGACTGGTTCAAGCAGACAAACATGGGAACTTGTAGCCATGTCGATATTAGATTACCCTGGTAGTAATCTCTATTAATCTCCAGTATTATTACATTGTTTGATAGAATATTGTTTTATTTGACATTATTGGTTTATTGATTATTGCTATATCGTCGCTGCCCAATGAAACCCACGTATGTCCAAAACGATTATTTTTCAGGAAGTGAAAAAAACATGTAATTTCAAAAGCAGCTGAACGTAGCATTGTCATGCTTGGCACAACATCTTTAAATGTAACCATATTCTTGCCAGTGTCATGATATAATCCATATTTGACCGAAAATAGAGTTTAAATGGACATACGTGCATATTGTATAGTAACGGTGGTCGATACGCGTTCTTCCGATCATTAATTAGAATGACCAAATCGCGTTTCATTGACAGATGAATGGGCTACGATCAGTTTATCAAATACACTCAGTTTATTAAATGTCTCTTGCAAACTATGAAGAGACAGTGAATCAATACACTGACATGGCGATGCTAGACTGATACTTTATTTACACAACCCTACCGTAATTTTGTCGGATAGGCTATAAGCTGCATTTTATATGAGCTGCATTTTGTCTTCAGCTAATTTCAAAATCAAAGACATACATCAATAAGAGAGTGTGGCAACAGGCTGATGCCCTGGTAAGATCACTTCGTTTCTTTACTTGAAGTTGAAGATGATTGTGTGATTGTGAAGATTGTGACTTACTTTCACTTTCGACGCTCCGTCATATCTGACTATAACGTGTCATATAGCCTATAAAATAACACGCTCTCACTCGTTTATTTTTTTAGCATTTTTGGAAGGAGTAAATGTGGTTTCAACAACCAGATGAAAGTAAAGATCCGAACTTGAATGCGAGCCAGACAGACTAACGTTACCTCCAGATGGTCAGGCAGATCCGATCACAATACGATCACAACGTATTTATACCTTGCATTAACATAGCTTTTTTATTATCCGGATAACTTATCTGGATACAGATCGCATTTTAATACCAGGTGTAGGGGTCTCAGAGACGAGACCGGCGAGAAACTTCACGAGACCGGCGAGATGCCTCCACACGGCGGGGAGATACCATACTGTCTATAGGAGATACGCTGCGTGATTGACAGCTTTGACAACAAATGGAAATACGTGGAAATCAGATGACATGTTTTCACAACTTTTCATTGGTCATTTAGATAATGTGAAGCATGCTGTATACGGAAATGAACCTGGACATTCTATCAGTCAAAAAATCTCAAAATCGGCAAAATGGACATACGCGGTTTTCATCGGACAGCGACGATATGTTACTTGTATTTATATTGTTTAAAGATATAAATTAATATTTTGTCCAGTTTGGCCTTATAAATAAAGGGGTATTATTTTTTGACAAACTGTGTGCCGTTTCATTTTTTTAAGTACTGTTTCAAGAACCGTTTAAGCACCAGAAACATTTTAAAAAATACAGAGTAGGTACTGGTATCGGATAACACCCAACCGATACCCAACCCTAGTCCTCACTAACACCTCTTACATCTGGGGAAGGAATTATCCTTACAGATGAAATCCTTGAGCTCTGTCGCAGACAGACCTTTCCCTCTGTGCTACAGAGAAGGCGGCCTGTGTCGTGGGCCACTCGATTGCTGCCATGGTTGCCATGGAGAGACATCTATGGCTTAACCTTTCGGGGCTCAAGGAGAAGGAGAAAGCTTCCATCTTGATGCCCTGGTTCCACCTTCCAGACTTTTTGGCACTGCATTTAAGACAGTGGTCCAAAAGTTCAGAGAGGTGAAGGTTAAGTCAGCTGTACTTGAGCGATATATCCCCTCATGTGGTCGATATCCTATCCTCTTCTGACCCTGAGGTGGGTGGGTTTGGAATTGTGTGCAGTGTGAAAAAAATACTTTCTTGGTTCACAAGACTTAATGGAGTTCTCAGTAGTTTCATGCAAATATCAACTCAAATGTTTTAAATCTCTAAATGATCTAAAAATAGTATTAAATGAGACAATTATTGACATACTATAATAGAGCTATACAATTGGATAGCATACTGTATCTCAGATCATTTGATCTCAAAGGAATTTGATTAAAATTTTTGAGTTTATATTGAGATCTCTGACTATGTAATCTTGGTAAGTCTGGGCACAGTTTGAGATATTGAGATCTCTTTTTAAACTCCAGAGGGGACATTTGAGATTACTGCTGTCTTTTTCTCAGGATAAATCAAGAGTTTCAATTTGCTCACCATTTAAGCATTCCTGTCTTGAGGAAACAACTGATAATTTGAAGCTCAGTTTCTCAGTACATGTCTATATTGGGGAAAAAATGTTGATATGAAAGGAGATATTTTTCCTTCTCAAATTCAAGGAGAAAGGGGATTTTTTTTCTCTCTCCTGTGTGAGACAGCATTGACAGGTCACATATTGTCTCAGACTGATTCCAGACTGATAAACGAGCAAATGTGGAAAAGATTTGCTTCAATTCATCTATTATTGACATGACTCTGCATTGCCTTGTAAAAATGAGTAGAGTGGACAAAAAAAAAGTGAAAGTTTATGCCGAGATGGTGTCCGGAATCAGTTTCTTTAGTGTTTGTAATTTTTTCAGTTGTGTTCGGTTTTGATTTGTAGCTTGTCAGCCTTGCTCCTCTCAAACAGAGGGCTTAAAAGTGCAACAACCACAATTTATGAGCACAGACTACGATTCAAACAAAAAATTGTAGCTGAGAGGTTAGGTTTCTCTCAATGCTGAATGTTTGATAAAATTATAAACGAACATCTCCACCCTTTCCCTTCTGGAAAGCAATTCCAAGAGCTCAGACACTTCCAAACAAGTAAAAACAATTTGTAACAGCCAGTGTGTCAAATTATCAATCCGCACAGGGATCATTTTTGTATGTTAAGGAAAGAATAAAAAGCCCTAAAACTTTTAATTTAGTGGTTAATAGCCTCTTCAAGATGTCTATCTGCTTCAGTGTTAATCATAGCTTAAGTCCATGAAGACATTAGATGACTGCTGTGCCAGAGAGTTGATGAGAAATAGTTTCATAATTCATTTTGGAATCTCCGACTTTTGATTGCAAACTTTTGAATCTTGGTAAATCTGAGCACTTTTTTTTTTTTTTTTTTTTTTTTTAGAGAAGGGTGAGATAACTGTGTTTTTGTTATTTTTCTCAAGAGAAACAATTGGGAGCCAGTCAATATACAGTAAATCTCTATTTGCTTCTATAAATGATTTTCCTATCTTATAGAATATCACCCGGGAAAAGGTAAATGTGAACTTAAAGGAGTAGTTCACTTAAAAAAAGAAAAGAAAAAAAACAACAACAACAAAAAAAAAAACTTTTGGTGATAATTTACTCATCCCCATGTCATCCAAGATGTCTATGGAAGAGGATTAGGGCCAACCAATAATAAAAACAATAAATAAAACCATCTCGAGATTAAAGTCATTATAATGCGAGATTAAACTTGTTAAATTTCGAGAAAAAAGTGAAAATACAATCTTGAGAATAAACTCATTAAATAAAGAGATTAAAGTCATTATAATGCAAGATTAAACTCGGTAAATTTCGAGAAAAAAGTCGAAATACAATCTTGAGAATAAACTCATTAAATAATGAGATTAAAGTCATTATAATGCGAGATTAAACTCGGTAAATTTCGAGAAAAAAATTTAAATACAATCTTGAGAATAAACTCATTAAATATCGAGATTAAAGTCATTATAATGCGAGATTAAACTCGTTAAATTGCGAGAATAAAGTAGTGTTTTGAGAAAAAAAAGTCGAAATGAAATCAGTGTCCACATATAGCCATAGAGGACAGGACAGTTCGAACAGGAAAGTCACCAATGCGCATCACAGAACAGAGCAAGGCGAGCATTTGAGTTTATAAACTTAAAACTTAAAATTTGTTATTTATTTTTGATATGAGCGATTCGCTACATAAGACCCTTATTTATCGTCTGGAACCATTTAAAGCCCTTTGAACAGTTTGCAGTTTGCACTGAAACTGTCTTTTGAACCTTGAACCGTCTGGTACCCAGTAAAGTCCATTATATGGAGAAAAAATCCTGAAATGTTTACATCAAAAACCTTAAATTATTTTCGACTGAAGAACATGGACATCTTGGATGACATGGGGGTGAGTAAATTGACATCTTGGATGACATGGGGGTGAGTAAATTATCAGCAAGTTTTTTTTTTTTTTTTTTTTTTTTGTTTTTTACTGAACTACTCCTTTAAATATCTGACAGATAGGTTTAAAGGTGCAGCATGTAATTTTGACATTGACATATTGATTTTTATTTTAAAAGCTTAAAATACCGGATTGTCTGGTCTCAGTCTTTTGGATGGTGGTCCTCCATCTTCTGGGTGGAGCATGTAGAACAGACGCACTTTATTGGCATGTTTCTTGCTCTGTTGTGTGAAAGAGAGAAAGAGACAGATCGAGTGAGAGAAATTAGCATAACATAGATCAACGTGTTCTCACTTTAATTGACATGAATGTAAAGAAATGACAGACACCCAGGATATATCCATTTCTGCAATACATGACTTGAGCATCCAATTTGAACTATATTGGGAAATCAATAGATTATTAATTAATAAAATAATTTTGCTTTTAGAAAAACTAGCATTAACTGCTTTAATAATATTGATGCATGCAGACTTTACTAAAAGTATTCAAAATAAACTTTGAGTCTTTTTTTGCGCAGAACTTTTGAGGTTGCTTAATTGTTGCAGTATCCCCTCCACTGTCAAACGGATTTTGCAAGAGTTTGCAATTCTTGTAAAGATGCATTGTATAGGTTTTTAAAACATTCTGGTTTCACATATAACTCCAGTCAAACTTGTCAGCCTTAGGCTTTTTTTATCAACTTTTGGGTTTTATACAGTAGGTTTGTTATCCTTATTTTTAACAAAATAAAATTAAATGGATATGTATGTGCCTATATGTTTTCTTATTTCTTATCTGCATTGAATATTAACTGCTGTCTTCTGTTACTCCACCCAAACATTTTTATTATTTCATAGGGACCTGAGGATACCAAAGTCGCTTCAACTTTGAAAAATGCATGTGACTGCTTAGCTTTCAAAACATTTACAGGCACGCACATATCAAATAGACAAGGTGGGCCAAGAGAGCAAAGCCCCAATGACCTTCTTTTAAAAAAATACACCTGACTTTGGCTAACAGCTATAAAACTCACACTTAAATGTTCACAGCCAGGACATTACTATGAATGACTGTTTTTATTTTTTATTTTATTTTTTTTATTCATGCACAGTCTATCTATCTCATGCAACAGTTTTATACCTGCCCTGAGTGATAGATAATACAACCCATTCTCATCCTAGGGCGTCATCTAACTAACACTTTTGACCATGCGTCTAAATCTGACGCACATGGCAACCTTTAGCATCAGTTGGATGATGCAGGTTGACCCCTCTCTAATTAAAATGACAATACATTGTTGTGGTCTGTGTTTATTATTCTTATTAGATTATTGCACATTTAGTTTAGTAATAAATATGACAAAATTGATTCAAATCTCATCTTTGCTTCATGTGTCTGTTTGGTGTTGCTGTGTATGTAGAAACATTTATGTTCACTTATGTAGGTTATGTTCAGGTAGCTGTACATATAGGCAGTATGCAGCAAGGCAGCTCACTAGATTTTGGGCCATAGCCGCATTTGCCGATAGGCAATCAAGCCTGGACAAATTGTTAATATCACCAGGGGTTTAAAAATTGCTCTGATATCACCAGGGGTTTAAGATGAATAGCTTGAATTTGTAATGCAATATGCAATTTGTCTGATATTAAAAAATGGTATGAGTGAGCATCTGTGGGTATTAAGCAAGTGATTAATACAAGTTTTGATTAAGAACAGATTGCAGGTGAGTTCTGCTGGATCAGGAAATGGCTTAGATGAAACACTGAGCAAGAGCACTGAAGAGTATTTTTTATGTGTGTGTGTGTGTGTGTGTGTGTGTTTATTTAAATTTAAGTTAAAATTTTGGACGTTTTGATGTGCATTTTTAATTTATATTTCATTTAGCTTTAATTAGTTTTTATTTCAATTTTTTGTTTTACAGTTAACTTCAGTTTCTATTATTATTATTATTATTATTATCAAGTTGTTTGTGTGTTTTAAGCTTTTCAACTACGAGCAGTTTGAGTGAGAAACGAGTGGTTTGTGTGAGAAAACGAACAGTATTTATATATTTTACCTCTTGTTAACAGTTATGTCGAACTGATCTGAATCAGATGTCCAACTGAACCGTTTCCAACATTACGCTGGAAGTGATCTCTCACGCGTCTACATCACGCATTGTTTACACGGAGATTTCGCAAGTTTTACCTTTCACTAAACATATTTAGATATACGGGAAATTGCAATGGAAGACAATTTCAATCTAAATATGTTTAGTGAAAGGTAAAAAAAAGGGAAAAGGGAAAAAAAAGAAAAAAAAAAAAAAAGAATAAGTATATTTGGAAAAAACATCGCAAACACCAAGGCAGGCAAGACAGGCGAGAAGTGGTTTCAACGGGACAGCATCTCTGGCCCAATTTGAGACACTCTCGCACTGTACTCCCTCTTTTAATGCACTTTAGACATTGCACATAACACAAAAAAAACAAACAAAAAACAGAAAAATAGGAAAAGATAGGGACTGATGAGATGTGGGGGAAGGTTGTCTTATATTATATTATATTATTATCATATTTTATTTTGTACAGGATTGACAATGGCAATCGTTACATAGGAGGAAGGATGGAAATAAAAGTCTACAAACACAATATGGGCAGTATGGTGGTAGTGGGGAGTGGGATGGTGATGGTAATGACAATGGTAATAAATAATAAATAGTTACTTTGTGTACACACGCATACACATACCCACGCTCACACACGCTCACTTACACACTTAGATCAAACACTTAAATCACTCTTGCCACTGCTGGAATTAGGGATTTACAAGATTGCTCATTACTGCACTATGTTGGTTTGTTTGTATATATGTCTGACTGTTAAATTAAAAACAAACAAAACAAAACAAAAAAAAAAAACTTCCAAAATCTCTGTAAACAATGCGTGACGTAGATGCACGAGAGATTACATCCGGCGTAACGTTGGAAACGGTTCAGTTCGGTTCAGTTGGACATCTGATTCAGATCATATATATATATATATATATATATATATATATATATATATATATATATATATATATATATATATATTATATACACAAAATACTGTTTGTTATCCAACAAAAACTGCTCGTTTGTGTCTTAGGCCATCAGTGTGTACTTGCATTCATGAGTCATTAAATCATGTTTAATTTGGACTTCTCTGTGCATGCTCTTTGAGGTGGACCCCCAAAACCTGCATTATATGACTGACAGACAACAACGGTTTGACCGAAAAATGTCAAAATTGAAAATACTGTGTAAACAAAGACACTTACATCTTGGATGTCCTTGAGGTAAGCTAAAACATATCAAAAATTAATTTCAAAGTGAACTATCTCTTTAAATTAACGATTTTTAATTTTAGCAGTTTTAGTTTTAGCAACAATAACAATACTGGCAAAAAAGGGATAGACTGTACATATCACAATTAAGTAGTCAGCGAGTTATCAGGGCCCGGTTCCCCAAAAAGTTCTTATCTCTAAGTAGTTCTTAACTTATTCCTTAACCTCTCTCTTAACCTTATGGCTCGGTTCCTGAAACGCTCGTACGCTAAGTATATCTTCTGTAAGTCACACTTTCGAAAGGTTGGTCTGGACCATTCGTAAGCTCTCTCTTAGTGCTGTTTGAGCTCAAGGCGCTAGTCGCTGCCACTGTGCAGCAGTCTTTAGAAATTTACACTCATTTTCAAAACTATGTCACCTTTTTTCAAAACTCTAAAACTTCCAAAACTTCACACACAAAATGCAAAATGCCTCACATCTCCTTCAAAAATGTAACTGCATTAAAAATGCAATAAATACGTCAGAATGAAGCATTTGCATCAAATGGCAAACACTTAAACCAAAAGTATATAAGTATATATAAGTATATATATATATATATATATATATATATATATATATATATATATATATATATATATAATACAGTAATGGACACAACTGATTGTGGGGGTCTCTGTCCATTGTTGGCATCCATTGTTCAAAACAGGTAATCTGACCTTTGACCTATTATAGGCTTATATTACAGTTAAAGCAGTGATTGGTTAGTGATCAGTAAAGCAATTCGTGTTTGAGGAGTGTGTGTGTGACCTGGTGAATAAGTGTTTTGATTGGTTGTTTTTGGAAAAGGAAAGCAAGTAAATTCCTGCTAGATTTTTGTGTTTTAGGTAGAGGTGTTTTGCCAAAAACATTTAAGCAATTGACAACTGAGTCAAAGGCTGAGAAATAGCTTATGGTTTTGAAGATTTGGTGTGTAGGTTTACACTTTGAGTGAGAGGTTTCAGGGCTGGAGTGGGACTCATTTTCAGCCCTGGAGTTTCATGCCTTTGACTGGCCCACTTTAGTTCCTGACTGACTATATTAAAATAATGTAATGAAAACCTCAGTATATAAGTCAGCAATAGTGCACTCTTCTGTACAGCCTTGTAACTCATTGTATTTTTTTTAAAAAATATCATTTTCTATTCAGTGCAAAAGCCATACACAGGGTTTTATAAATACAGAGGTCCCAAAAGTGATCTTGCTAGTGTTCGTGGGCATATTATTTTTCCACTGTAATTGTCAAAGAACTTAGGCTATGTTATGTATATCTGTGTTAAATAGGAATCCATTGCATGAAAGTTATTCTCATTCTGGTCACAGTATGCAATAGGCTTTTGCTCTCCTCTCTTATCTCCATCTAGTCAAATCAAGTCAAGTCACATTTACTTATATAGCACTTTTTACAATACAGATTGTATCAAAGCAGCTTCAAATCTCCTTCTCTTGTTCTTCTTCTCTCAGTCTCTTTATCTTTACCTGTAAATATCCCCTTCCCGAAGCTGAGCTTTGATTGATACAGTCTTTGCAAACTGATTATTTATGTCGTCGTTTAAAACGTCTATCGTAAAACAGCTGTTTAGTTTTGCCACGTACATCTTATCTCATGAAGCGTAGCGTTGGGATTCGTGAACATAAATCCTGCTTTGATCGGTCACCTCAAACATTTTGACATATCACAATTTCAGAATTGAATTAATAGTCTATATTTTACTGATAACTTAAACTATGTTACGTAAAATAAATGTTACTGAAATCTTTTGAGGAATGTTTCATTTGCATAGAACGTGTTATCTTTCTTAACGCCGTAATGCACCTTCACGTGAAGTGCAAAATCGATTCCTGAGCAATCGATGCCAGCTAATTCAGCACCTTCACTTGGGACAGCGCCTTCGTAACGTCGAACGTAAGAGGAGCGAGTTAAGAAGCTTCCTAAGGGATACTTCGGGGAACACACTTAGGAACCTAAACCTTTTCGGTAAGATATATCTTTTTCAGTCTTCTTAGCGCGCTAAGAGTGAGCGTTATCGGGGAACCGGGCCCAGAATTATTAGTAAAAAGTATAAAATGGTTTTCTGAAGCTTTGTAAGAAATGTCCATAAAAACGGTCCTTCAATCTGTAAAGAATGCATAGTTTAATCTAAAACATTATTTAATAATTTAGAAAATGTTTCATCAAATGAACTGTAATGAACTGTTGGGTATTAAAAACATTGGCATCTACAGAATGTTATTAGTCTTGTGAGGACACACATAATCACAAAACAATGTGATTAGATGTTAATTAAAAAGAAACAAACCAAATCATTGTTTGAAATTTGTCATTGAATTTGTCACAGAAGAATAGATGCTTAACAGTAGGAAGTGAATTTAAAGATGAAACTTCTCAGGAAGGTTTGACTGTGCTTGACAGTCTGTCAGAACACTAATTTCCTCTAAGAATGTTAGTCTCGCAAACTATCCCCCTTTAAAGCACCAGCTAAAATATTACATCTCTGCAAATATATCTGTGACTGTATAAATCACATACTGTAGCCAGATTTCTACTGGTGGACACCATTTCACAGTATACAGTATATTGGCCAGCCCAAATGAGAGTGTGTGGAAGGACTTTGAGTGTATGTGAGAGAGAGAGAGAGAGAGAGAGAGAGAGAGAGAGAGAGAGAGAGAGAGAGAGAGAGAGAGAGAGAGAGAGAGAGAGAGAGAGAGAGAGAGAGAGAGAGAGAGAGAGAGAGAGAGAGAGAGAGAGAGAGAGAGAGAGAGAGAGACTCTGTTGTCTCCGGCTGGATTACACTGGTCCAGTGAAGAGCTCAGTGCTAAGAGGGAATGAAAGGAGCCGTTGATAAACACAGAATGAGCTAAATACCAGACACTGAGGGAGCATTTGGTCTGGGAGAGATTTGATTTGAGGGTTTAAGAGGAGACAGGGTAAATGACACAGCTATTAAAAGTATAGATTTGTGTTTTGTTTTTAAATGATTTGAAATGTTACAGTGCCCAGAATGCACATTTGGCAATACAAAAAAGTGTCTGAAAATGGTTCAGAATTTACTATACTGTTTTATAAGGGTAATTATTTTTTATGATCCTGTATGCTGTTTATGAATATGGTATAATCCACGGCTAGCCATGCCCCAGAACCACCCGACGCGAAGCAGGTGATTCAGCGAGACTCTCAGACTCTCTCTCTCTCTCTCACTTCCGGTGTGTATGGGTGGAAGTTGAAGGAGTGTGTGAGTGTAACTGGAGGGCTTGAGAGTGAAGCTGTTCTATTTTTCCCCTTGGTGCTGTTCAGGCCTTTTTTTTATCTAGTATTTTGGTTCTTTGTTGGGCCACGTGCTATCCACATGTCGGCCCCACGCATGCAGGTTTTAAGTTCACTTTTCAGCAGCATAATGCCTTTAAAGTGGGCACCGCGGTGAGTGTGGTGGAATGTTGTCTTGCCATTGTGGGGCATGAGAGCGTGGCATCTGCCTCCAGCATGAATAGTGCCATTGTGGTGTTTCTTAAAGGTGGGGTTGACTGCGATTTCACTTTTTTCATTTTAAATAGTGTGTAATGTTGCTGTTGGTGCATGAACAGTACCTGCAAAGTTGCAGCGATGAAAGTTCAGTGTAAGCAGAGATATCGTCTTTTAAAAATCAGGAAGTATATTGCAAAAACGACTCGATTGGGACTACAGCTGGGTTATGGTACGTCACTAACCCACACATTTGCATCAACCCCTCCCTCAGAATATGCAGAAAATGGCATGAGGCACGTCGACTCGTCGAGTTTGTTGTTCACGCAGCTGTCAGGTCTTCTGTGTTTCGGGCTTCCCATGGATGCTATACTTCCTCAACAATGGATACAATTTATGTTTGATTGTGTTCTTGAAAATGACGATCGTAATCTAGCTCTCTGTGCTGCGCATTTTACGGAAGACAGCTTCCAGAATCTCCACGAGTTCAACACCGGATTCAACAAGAAACTGTTACTGAAACATGAAGCAGCTCCGACTTTAAAACAAGAGGCAGCAGTTGTTGGGCCACAACCTGTAAGTAGGACTTCATCATTTTAAATGTATTTGCATGTATAATTCCAGACGTAGCCTTGTGTTTTATTTTTTTTTCAAATGCCAGCACTGGCTTTATAGCCACTACTAGTTAGCCTATGCTATTTTGTGTCTACGACAAACGCGTACAAACATTATGGACCTGAATTTTCTATAAGTACTAATGTTTTAAACGTATTTTTCATGTATATATGCTTTATGATGTTATTTTCGATTTGATCAAGAACGTAAACATGCCAACGCTGTTTGAGTATGACATTAGTAGCCAGTCAGTTGCTATTGTTACCAGTCAGATGCTATTGTGTAAAATAAACGTGTATAAAGTTAAAAAAATGTAGCAAATTATCATTCAGAAACGTTTAGTAAGTGCTGTAGTATGTGATAAGGTTCTGCTTGACTCTCTTCATCGCGGCTTTCTCGGTCTGATTATGCCTGAAACTGATACTGCAATTCGACACATATTTACATCTGGACCGGAGCTCATGACATGCACATTTCACCCGTAAAGGTAATGAGCGTTAAACCTTCCGGACAACATGAGCGACAGTTTAGCCAATCACAACACACCGGCGCAAACGAACCAATCTGAGCCCACTACGTGTTTCTGAGGGAGTGTTTTCATAGAATCAGGAAGTCAACCGCTCGTTCGAGGACAGAGGAGAGCGTGGCTGACAATAAAGGTGAAGTTTATGAAAAATAAGACTTAAAAAAAGAAAAACCACGAATACATGTTACATTGCACCCCATAAACACAATCATGCAAAGAAAAAAAGCAGTAACCCCCCCCCCCCCCCCCCTTTAATTGGCACAGATAAAGTCAATGAAGTAGTCGAACACAGAATAGTCATTGGTGGTTATTTTGTCTCTGTTCTTCCTCTTTCAATGCCAGCTTGGAGAGTCACTTTGCCAAATGTTCCACCGTTCGTAAGTGATGAAATTTTGACACAAGCATTATCCCGATATGGAAAATTTGTATCACCGATTAAAAAGATCTCAATCAATAGCAGTTCGTTCAGGCGATTCGCATAATTATTCAGGATGATTTTGTTTCTAGTGTGACACTTTCGTCTCTACTGACTCTAGTGTGACACTTTCTCAGGGGGAGTTCATTGGTCGGGATTACGGACTTGATGATATTAAGTTATTCCTTAGATCAACAAAAAATAAAAGAGGTGTGTGTATGCAGGAATATTTTCCTGATGTCAAACAGTTTGCTGAAAAAGCAAGAACCCTAATGGCAGAGAGTTGCTTTACTAACATAGAAGTCTATCGACTTAAGAAAATTGTGAGGAATCTCAATGCTGCTTTAAACAATGAGCTCTGTTAATTATACAAGTAGAATGGCTGATGTTTTTTTCTTTTCTTTTTTATGAGTGATGTTCACATAGCTACTTTGAATGTTAATGGTGTAAGATATTCTCGAAAAAAGCTACAAAATATGAAGTAATTAAACAGAAAAATGTTGATGTTTTGTTACAAGAAACTCATAGCGATTTTGAGAAATGCTGCTGATTAGGCGAGGGAGTTTGATGGCATTCCTGTGTTAAGCCATTACATGTCAATAAGTGTGTGTGTGTGTGTGTGGGGGGGGGGTTGCCATTTTATTCACAAAGAATTTTAGTTCAATTTCTTATGATGATGATGAAATAGTAAAAGGTGGGCTTTTAAAAGTTAGAGCTGTTATCATTTGTGTATATGTAACAACTGCACCTGTTGAACGAATGTTTTTTTTTAGACATACTGTGTTTAACTCTACAAAACTGTTGCCCTGAAGACTTCTTGTTTATAGGTGGTGATTTCAATTGTACTGAGTTCACTGAGGCTCACTTGGCTTTGCATAAACATTTCATTCATATTATTAAGATATTATGGAGATATCATGGACACATCATATCAGATAGTATGGCCCCACCGGTCGTTTCGCTAGATAAGACCCTTATTTATCGCCTGGTTTCATTTAAAGCCATTTGAAGTGGCATTGAAACTCTCATTTGGACCTTGAACTGTTTGGCTCCCATGAAGTCCATTATATGGAGAAAATCCTGGAATGTTTTCATCAAAAACCTTAATTTCTTTTCGACTTAAGAAAGAAATACGTGGACATCTTGGATGACATGGGGGTGAGTAAATTAAAAGCAAAAGTTTTTTTTTTTTTTTTTTTTTTTTTTTTTTTAAGTGAACTGCTCCTTTAAATCATGTTTTACAGTTGAAGAAAAACATCTGTTAAGAGACTTTTTTTTTACAGGGGGTTTTAGCCTACTCCTGATGTTGATGATGCTTTTCCATGTTTGATTATTCAACCCAATCTTGAAGAGGGTTTTTTGCTGAAATCAGGTGAATCTTTGTTTTTAGATTTCTTGTCAGGTGAAGGGAAAAAAAACAGTATAGAGGCTGTGTTTTGTTTTTTAATAAGAAAATGTTATAAAAAAAAGAACTGATACACCATGGCGTTCTGTTTTTAAACTGAGAAATGATGTAAAACCTGAATGGAGAACATTATATAAGCCACCCGTCTAGAAGGTTTGGTGATACAGAATTCAATGGAGAATTCTCCATGGTGCCATTGCTGGCAATTCTTTTATTTCGGTGTTGAATCCAGAAGTTAATTCTGCTTGCCCTTTTTGTCTTAAGACGGAGACTGTTTTTCTTGCTTTTATGCATTGTGTTAGATTAGAATGTTTGTTTATGAGATTTAAATAATATTGTTTAGTAGGTTTGGTGAAACTTTTTCTATTGAGGCTTTCATTTTGGGTTTTAAGTACTTTCAGAAAACAAACGTTTATCCTGTCAATTGTTGAATTTCACTTTAGGGCAAGCAAAAATGTCTATTTATATCATCAGGAAAAACAGAGTGGAACAAAAATGTAGCGATGATGTGAACGTGTGTTTTTAAACTTGATAAAATGTAGTGTTTTGATTGATTTTCGGTTTTATAAAACTGTGAACAATCTTTCAACTTTTGGATTAATATGACGCAATCATGGGGCTTTTTTCTTTGTCATTAGGCATTAATATACTCTGTGTAATGTGTTGAATGTATTATATGGTCAGTATATTGTGAAGAGATACATTTTAAAAAAAAAAATCTTTCAAAATTCAAATTTTCCCACTCCCACTCCCTCTCTCTCTAAGATGTATGTCAAACCAAACTTTTCTGGTCCTGTGGTTGTGAAAGTGGAGAGTGCAGGTGCATTTCTAATGTTCTCCAAGTCAGACTCAGTAATACGCGGATGATAAACGCTGGTGTCTTTTCCATTTTTCCTGTAGCGCTTTAAAACTGATTTAAAGATGGCATTGCATTATACCTGCTCAGAGACACATAAAACTTGCAACACTGTAGTCACGTCCAGCGGTAGACTGAACAGAGGCATATAACTCCCGCAATGTCTCATTTAAAAGAAAGGCAGAGTAACGTTAGGTCTCGAAATCACAATTGTCTTTGGCGCCACAATTCACTGAAAGTTTTAACAGTCCATTTAGTTTTCTTTTTCATATTGACCTCATCTTTATCGTCTTCGATCTTATAGCTCTGTCTGTGTTAATTCTTTGTGCCGCTTTTTGTCATTCAACGTCTTCTTCTCCATGTCTTCTATTTTTTTTTCTTGTCCCTGGGCCCATTTCTCAAAATTGCCATATTCAACACACAAATTAAACGATATGCAAAAATCATCCATTTAGCCTACCTAAATAAATGTTTTCATATGTGTGTCTCACTGTGTTTGCAAGTGTAACTGTGTTACAATGGTTACCAATGTTTATTGTAGCGGATTAATTTCGCATTGTAATCAAACTGACTGGAACTACATATGCACTGAACGGTTTTACTGCACACCTTCCAGACAATCAGAATTGATTATTTAAACAGCCCATGGTGTATATGAATATAAAGAATATATTAAAAAAATATATATATACATTTGGTAACATCTTTTTTCCTATCAAATTTTCAATGGAGACTTTAGTATAAAACAAAGATACTATTTTTCACATCTTTGCCAATGGATCATTCAAACATATTTTATGTATTACTGTTATGAGTGTCTTGTTGTTAGTAATGTAAAGTTGTTATAAATATCTGAATATATTCTATATCTTTTCATATATTAAAATGGCTTGTGAAAAAAAAAATCATTGATAAAATCTGATTTTATGTATTGTGTTAAGGGCAAATTAAATGACTAAATAAATTATGATGTTTTATTAAAAAAGTTCGGAGGAGCACGTTCAGATACACTGCAAGTAGACATAAGTGCATGCACTTTATAATAAAGTGCAACCAGTACACCCATAAGTGCCATGTGTGATACAGTATGCATGTTTTTGTTTCCAGACAAGTAGAAATAGCAGGTGAAAAATGAAATAAACAGTGAGGAAAAGGAAAGCAGAATGGAGAAACGGACAGGACAAACAATCGAGTGATAGAGAAGACAAAAGTGTCCAGTCCAGATAGTAAAGGGCAGCTGACAGGTAACAAGGTTTCTCTCCAGATATTAAACCCAAGCTTTTAGTCTATGTCCGTTAGCTGTCCATCAGATTATCATCCATGTGCGCACACACTCACACAGCATGAGAAATTGAAAGAGGAAAAGGCCCAGAGATATCCGAAAGTCCATTAAAGTTGCTCTGACAGGTGGAGAGAGTTTGGTGTTGCTTAGTCCCAAGGGAACGGCTCTAATGTGTGCTGTGGTGCGGTGAACTCATGTTATCACACAGAACATCTCTATTTGTCTCTCTGTTTTTCTCTCATTCTCTCCATTTCCTTCCCCTGGCCTCTCCAGGGAAATGGCTGGCTGATTCAGGGCCTGAAATGAACTGGTCACAGTGACAAGTTCATTCACTTTGAGTTTCTTTGAAGACACAGCAGTCTTACACTGGGGAAATTGTTGTGTATCTGAGGTAGGGCTGTAGTCAAGACCACCTTTGTCGAGTCCAAGTCCAAGACCAGGACTAGTCGAGTCCAAGTCAAGACCGAGTCCAAAGAGGTTCGAGTCCAAGTCAAGACCGAGTCCAAAAAGGTTCGAGTCCGAGTCAAGACCGAGTCCAGGACAGGGGGGAAAAAAAGTCTTCAGGGCCTGAATTTCGTTTTTGCTAAACAAAATTTTTAAATTTATTTTGCCTAAATGTTTGTGCTCATTGCAATGGGTTAATGTTGTTAAGAATTTACACAACACAAGGCTTGATTTTAAATTGTTCAATTAAATTGAAAAAAGTTACACAAATAAATAGAATAAAGATACAAATAAAGACAAATAAAGAGAAACGTTTTTGAATAGGTCTAACACTAGTATTCATAGACAGAAACTGAATAAAGTAATCAAATGGAAAATAACACTGGATAGTATTTTAGTCCTGAATAAATTAAACACATAGGCTATTAATCCTGATTCCTTTAACTTCAAAGCTCTCTTTTGTTGTTGTGACGACAAAATTAATGACCTACACATATGGTTACTGTCACTTTAAGAGCTAGTGCATGGATTCTCTGTTCATTAAACTGGCATGCGTTTTATGCTTTTTAAAGACAAAACCGACTATGTTTAGACCATTATACTCATGAAGACCGAAATTGACACAGTTTTGAGTGTTAAAGCAATACAGGCCTAGCTAATCAGTGAAAAATAACTTTTTTTACTGGCCAGCTGTTCTTGAGGCGGATATGAATGTGCGCATAGTCATCCCAGAGAGCGCACGAGGACTGATAGTTTAAAATTGCTTGACTGTTAAACTGGTAAGACTTAAAAAGACGTGCAAATAGTAGGCTAAGCTTTATTCACGATGCACTACTGGCCCGAATGCAAGTGTATATTCAGTCATGTCCCGACTCCTGAACGCGAGTGTGTATTATCGCAGCAGCGCTTGATGCGCCTTCCACAATACATGAGAGAAGAGAAGACGCGGCACCGTTGAACGCTCAAGCTGTTTGTGAAATTGCGTCTGGCAGATAGCTATTAAAAGAATGATTTGATTTTATAATCTGTGTGTGGATTACTATTGCGGGAATATCCCACATTATGAATGGGAAACCTGCAGGAATCAATAGAATTGTGCTCAACACCCAGTAACTATAGTAACAGCATGAGAAGACGCGCTCCGTTGTAGTGAGCACTTGGTCGGTCAATTTGGGCATTTTCTAAGTGAACGTTACCCTGATAGGCTAGTAATAAATGAACACACATACAAAAATGTTGGACTCGGTCAAGACCAAAAGCCATATTTGGCAAGACCAGTGGCCGAGACCGAGACAAGTCCGAGTCCGAATACCAGCGAGTCCGAGACAAGTCCGAGACAAGTCCGAGACCATAGAAAAACGGTCTCGAGTCCGGACTCGAGTCCAAGACCGGACTCGAGTACTACAGCCCTAATCTGAGGTTTAGGGCTTGTGAATATATCAGATAATATTTTTATTTTTAAGATTATTTAAAAAATAATAATAATGAACCAACCAACGTTGTGAATATTTTCTTTTTTTTATGCATCTTAATTTGCCCATTAAGTTTCCCCAATAGCTGTGGCAATAGTTTCACGCTATTGAATTGATTCCTAAATTAATGAGTCTTATAAATCTGTTATTTTAAGTGAATCAGAAAATTTATTTGGATTCCCGTCTATTGAGATCACTATGGACAGTCATTTCATTAAAAACAAGAATATTCAATCAAATGATCAGTTAAAAATTGACAATTTGGCCTAAAACATCTCCCAACATGGAATCAAACTAGAAATCAAAACTACAGCAAATTATACATCTCATTCAATAAATGTAATATGTATATATTGGGTTAAACATATTTAATTGATATAAAGTTAAAATGTAGAAAGTTTGAATTTTCTCTCTTTCAATGTTTCCTTGAATACATTAGTATAAAATGAAACTTTGAAATGTCTCTGTTTAGCACCTCTTTAACCGTTTTTTTTTTTTTTTTTTTTCCTTGATGTAGCATAGTGGAAAACATTTCTTAATTATTTTGAACTAAATTCTGACTTGGACTGACATGATGAATCATTTCCAGTCTACTTGGTAACAGCTGGTTGAAACGACAGTTCCACTGACTGGCAAAATCTTTTTAAGGCCAAAACTTGTGTATATTAAAGTAAATTAAATCCAGCCTTCGTTCACACGTAAATGAGGACACCAGCCTCACGCTGTGACATCTGAGAGCGTTTACTCAAGACGAGCGATCGCAGGGATCAGTGACAGAAGAGCTGAAGTGTTACCGTAAAGCTGAATATATCTTGCGGGCTTCTCTCTGTAAACCAATCTAGCCAAACGATCCTGTTGAACAGACACGTTCCCTCAGCTACACTGATTTTGTGCGAAGGAGTTTGTCCTCATTAGCACACTCGTTAATCTAGTGATTGCATATTCAGTGGTCTCAGGAACCGTGCGTGAGAGATGTAAATAATGCAGGAGGATGATTATTTAATGGTCAATCATTGGGTTACTTATGAAGGGGTTGTGGGTCTGAGGAAAGGTGCACTGCATTACAACTTTAAAAGCAGCGACTGAAAGATACATGAGAGGAGCATTTAGGTTACAAATGATTATTACATCCCTGATAAACAATTGATGAGGCCTGCTTTTAACATAATGTGTGTGTGAGAGTGATTACCTCATAGTGTGCCACACGCTGGGACTCAGAGATCAGCTGAGCGTTGCAGATGTTACAGTAGCTCTCGGTGAAGAGTCCTTCATCACCAGCTCCGGCAGACTTCATCTGAACAAAGAGACACACAAAGTGCTGTGAAACTTGCAGCACTCATTACATGGATATGCATGTGTAAAGTGGTGTAGTAGAAAATAAAGGCATTATAGCTCTCACTGCGGGAAAAATTGTATTGCTCCTACCTAGTCTGATTTGTTGGTTTCTAAAGGGTTTTGGCCACTGGTTCCATGTAACCCGTATAATGATGCAACTCACTGGTTAACTACCATAGTATGATGCATAATTGAAGGCATCAAAAATCAAAACCATTTTTCTGAGTTATTTTGCAGATTCAATCATAGGCTCATGCTTACGGACTAGAGCATGTATGCACAAACTGTTCAAAAATGGTGCTTTTAATTGCTTTAAAATTACATTTGAAATAAAATATATAGATTCTGTTGAATGTCAGCTTGCTTATTTTGCTCAAGATAAGGACTTAAGTCCACATGTCATGCAAATAAGAAACTATCCTACCTCAGGTCAGAGAGCAATAGCTCCAAACAACTGTGCAATGCTGTAAGCAAATGTTCGTTGGAACTATGGTTAATGTCATCGGGAAACACACCCCTGGTCAGTCTGTGAGACTAGTTAGCTGACCAGCTAAAACTGGATTAAGTTTGATATTTTTGTTTTTTTCCAGAAGGCTGTTCCAAATCATTGTGAGCTTCCTCGTCTTCAAAAGCAACAATGTCCTAATCATTTACCTTAAAGGGATACTCCACCTTTTGTTTTTTGTTTTTTGTTTTTTGGAAATAGGCTCATTTTACCACTCCCCCAGAGTTAAACAGTTGGATTTTACTGTTTTCAAATGCATTCAGCCGATTTTCTGATATTTAGAAGAATATCAGTAACCAGACAGTTTCTGGTCTCATTGACTTCCATAGTAGGAAAAAAAAAAAAAAAAAAAAAAAAAAAAAAATATATATACTATGGAAGTCAAAGAGAAACTGTCTGGTGACTGATATTCTTCTAAATATCAGAAAATTGGCTGGATGGATTCAAAAACGGTAAAACTCAACTGTTTAACTCTGGGGGAGTTGTAAAATGAGCCTATTTCCAAAAAAAAAGTGGAGTATTAAAGGGTTAGTTTAATTATGTCATTAGTGACTCACCCTCATGTCATTCCTATCACATAAGACCTCCGTTCATCTTCAGAACACAGTTTAGGATATTTTAGATTTAGTCTGAGAGCTTTCTGTCCCTCCATTGAAAACGTACACACGGTATACTGTCCTTGTCCAGAACGGGAAATAAAGACATCATCTAAGTAGTCCATGTGGGAGTTAGTTAGAATTTTTTGAAGCATCGAAAATACATTTTGGTCGAAAAATAACAAAAACTACAACTTTATTCAGCATTGTTTTCTCTTACGGTTCTGTTGTCAAGCCGTGTTCAGTGACGCTGATGACGTGTTATCAGTGCGTCCAAGCTTAGTTTACAGTCTCTGAGGGATGTGGATGCTGTAAACAAAACATCTTTCGCAAACATGTCTAAGGATTTCGACAGAGGAAGACTTGCAGACAGAGGAAGACTTTTTGCCCAGCCATATTTTTATTTGAGTCCTAATACACGGACACTTGGGCTCTTGCCCAACTCTTGCGTCATCAGAACAGTGTGTTCAACACATCACTGTTTCTTTTTTTTTTTTTTTAAATATATTGTGCAACGTTTTGTCGGGGCTGGTTAAACATTTAGTTTTTATCTCAAGTAAACATAGTAGCTTTGACAATCCTAAAAAAAGAAAAAGAATCCTAATAAATAAATAAACTTAAAACTGCACTATTTTGCACATCTTTGCCCATGGCTCATTCAAACATATTTATAAATGTATTAATGTTTTGAGTGTCTTGTTTTTATGAATATCTGAACATCTTCTACAATGCATCTTCTATGAATGTTCTGTCTTTTTGATTTCTGTAATTTGGCACACCTATTTTACATTTATTCATTTAGCTGACGCTTTTATCCAAAGAGACTTACAATTGCTATATATGTCAGAGGCGGCACGCTTCTGAAGCAACTAGGGGTTAAGTGTCTTGCTCAGGGACACTTGGTGTCTCACAGTGGATTCGAACCAGGGTCTCACACCAAAGGCATGTGTCTTATCCACTGCACCATCACCACCCCATAATATTTCTCTTGGCTTTTTTCACTGATCTAATTGTAGTTTCTTTATCCATTAATGCTAGATCTGATGCTGCCTTAAAATTTAGCTTGAGTGTGTTTTTTTTATTACTTGTTTTTTATAAAATCCTTGGCATCTGGACTGGAACATGCTCACTAGGCTTAAAAAAACAGAGCTGAAGTGAGCAGTTTTGCATTCAATCCACTAAGGCAGTGAGGCACTCTCCACTGAGAAAAGTTGTGAATGTTTTCCAGTCGTTGGTACAGGCTACTGTTTGTGAAGAGATACAGTATGCAATGTAGCTGTAAAATGACTGCCTTTCTCAAGGTCAAACATTCAGTACATTCAGAACGTGACCAACAGAGCACATGGGATCATTTTTCTCTCCCACTGTTTTACTGAGAAGGGTTAGAGGGTTAGAAGATGTTTCACATTGTTCCTGTACATCAGGGGTGTCGAAGGCTACGTTCAGACTGTCAGTCCAAATCAGATTTTTTTTGTATATCTGATTGAAATCTGATTAGATAGTTAGTGTGAATGGCAAAAAAAAAAAAAAAAAAAAAAAAGATGAAATGCAATTTTTACAAATCTGTTTCAAGCTACAGCCATGTGAAATCCGTTTCAGTCTGATTAATCTGATCAGATTTTGTGTGGTTTCAATGACTTTCGACGCCACCTAAAACGTAAATGTCAGACGTTTTATAGGAAACATGCTGAAAGTCTCTGTCAAAACAAGGCCGTGTAGTCGCAAAGTGCCGGACGAGCAGAAAATGACAATATAACGGAGACATGTTTGTAAACCGATGAAGAGACGACAGCATGGAAAAAAGCAGACAACTTTCCATTGCAAACCCCTCCATGTTGCGGAACTTGTTTTTGGAGTATTTCTACAAACGCAACGTCATTGCCATAGAAACCAATGCAGATATTCCAGAAAACGAAAGACCTGCATGGACATACAAATCAGATCTGAACCGTTGTGATACACAGAGTAGACATCAACCATTTGTGGATACACAAATAATCAGATTTGGACTGACAGTGTGAACATAGCCAAACTCAGTTCCTGGAAGGCCACTATCCAGCACTATCAAGTTTAACTCCAATCCCAATGAAACACGCCTGAACCAAATAATCAGGGTTTTCAGGGTTAAAGATTTCGAGGCAGGTGTTTTGGAGCTGATTTGAGCTACACTCTCCCCAGGACCAGTTTTACACATGTGATTGTCAAACAAATCCTGTGACTCAAAGGAAGCACTGGCATTCACCATTTATCACAGACGAAAACTACAGTAGGCTCAGGATTTCTCAAGAATGAATAAGATATCCGAGGAAACAACCCATCAAACCAAAACCTCATGTATAATTGAAAAGCAAAGTGTCATGAGAATTCAACATTGCTCTTTCACCATCTGTGAGTGAGGGTGATTCTGATGTGCAAAATCAATTATTCACAGTGTTGGAGTCATGGCAATCTGTGGTTAGTGTTGAGGTTGCACTTGTGGAATTCAACTGTGATCTAATCTTGATTCTTGAAGAGCCTTCATGCAGAGCTAAAGAGTTCAGGTGCAGTTTGAGTGCAGGGACTGATGGGTACACATCAGCCTGACAGCATATGTCACACCGATGACTCAAAGAATCTCATATAAAGGCCAAAATAATCAGGCACTGACAGTGCATGGAGAACACAATGAGAGAATGTCGCCATCATGACAGCTCAAAACATACTGGACCTTCTCTTCAGTATTCTTCCTTCAGACTGTCATTATTTGATTTACAGTAGTGCTAATCGAGAATGTGTCACCTGTGCACATCTTTGAAGATATTAAGGTGCACTAAATGGTTTAACATACAGCCTTACTTGTTATATGTTCTGGTATAGCATTTCACTATACATTAAATCTTTTTTTTACAACTAATTCTTGCCGTTTCTATGCAAATGAGACTACTTAAGGCTTTTTTGCTGTCAAAATTAACATTGCAATTAATGGCTGAGTAAAACGGCTGGAAAAATTTTATGGAAGCACCGATATTACAGTCAGCATGAAACAGAAGTAGCAATTGTTTTTTTCTTCCCTATATTCTGACATACAGTATCTGAATGAAACGGCCTCTCAAACAAGACAAAAATGTAGGGCAGGACTTTATTTTGTCCACTGGGAATTAATTGGATCATTGTGGTTTGCTATGACTGATCTCATGTGAGTGACAGGTTGTCCCGCCCTCACGCCAGTATACAAGTCATTAAAGAAGAAATAAGATGTCACAACAAGAGGAAGGTAAAGTTATTGAAATAATAATAATAATAATGTGTTTATAATAATGTAATAATAATTATAATATAATAATTTTCCTGGTGTTTATTATATGTGATTTCAGTGTTTATCTACGTCAAGCTTCTTGACTCTTGATTATACAGTCAAGCCAGTATGTGACACACTTATAATAAATACAGCAATATTCCAGAAAGAAAATAAGAATATATATATCAATATTGATTTCATGGTAACATTAAAATTCTGGCTAATACCAAGTGCTAATTGTGTTGATGACATGACAAATCTTTAAATTAAATAGTACTTTGTCTATATAAAATAAAAATAAAAAATAAAATCAGTCATTTTACACAATGCTACAAGATAATTTAGGCATCACAGCATTATAAGGCAGCTTAAAAATGATTATTCATCTTGAGATTTGCTTAAAGGTGCAGTGTGTGATTTTTAGCGATATCTAGCGGTTCGGTTGCAAGTGTGCACTAAGGGCTCAGCCCACTACTCACCCCTCCCTTTCGAAGAAGCTACGGTGGCTAAAACAGGACAAACATATCGTTGTCTGAGACAGCAGAGAATAGCCAGTGTAAGCCAAGAGTGTGTAACATTGTCACTGTTTCTGAACCACAGTCCATTATAAACTACATCATGGATAAAGTTTACAAAGCCATAGTCAGGTGAGGATCAAGGGTCTTAAAGGTTCTATAAGCGATGTCGGGGCAAAACATTTTTTGTCACGTACAGCAAACGTCTCCTCACTATCGGCTAGCTGCCTATCCCCTAAACACACTGTAAAAAAACGCGGTCTCTGTAGACACCACAGGCTCCACAAACGGCAACAAAAACAATCATGTCTTACCCGGACCACGAAACCTAACAAACAGTGTTCTAGCCAGTCACTGGCAAGAAGTATTTGAGGGTGGGTCTGGGGGTTAGTGCGCATGCACATGAAGGGGGTGTGTGTGTGAAGGAGAGACAAGCGTCAGAGGGAAGTTTGGAAAATGCCCGACACACGACCAAAGAGACGTCGTTCTGAAGAACAAATTAAAAAGAAGAAGGAGTCGGATAAAGAACGTGCGAAGTTCCGAATTTACATCGGTAGCAAAGCTTTTGAACGATGGCGAGAACTCCGGCGGCAGAAGGGCTTCCAGTCCGACGGTTACAATTATTTCAGGAAGCACGGAAGGGAGGGGGAGGAGATGAGATGCGGAGGAGGTAGGGTCTAGCTAGCCTCCGATTTGTTTGAAAATATTGCGAACGTCAACACTCCCAGGATCGCTTATAGGACCTTTAATATATAATGTAATAATAGTAATCAGCTGATTTTCACGAACGTAACCAGCACATTTCTCCCCACATAGCAAACCCATAATACAGCGAGGGAGAACAACCACATGAAACTATTCAAATATATATATATATATATATTTTTTTTTTCTAACAGGGTAGTAAAAGTTTAGCTGGCTAAATGAGCTGTTACTGTGGCTGAGCTGGTTAAAGCGTAAAGCCTTGTTTAAACTCGAAGCGTCCGCATGAGCCAAAGGTGTGCGCAGAAAAAAATGACACGATTGTAGAGTGCGTTCGCCTCCGCATCCCATAGACACCATTTACTACTCACAATTGGCTTTTTCTCTGATTTTGAAAACTCTTCGCGATCGACTTAAAATGCTTCCAAGATCGACATGGTGGATTGGTGATTCCTGTAACATTACAGTTTTAAAGTCAATGACAAGAGTACTAATCAGCTGTCTCATGAACGTAACCAGCACATTTATCCCTACTTAGCAAAGACATAATACAGCGAGGGTGAACTAATTTACATGAAACAATCCAACTACATATTTTACACCACTGACAAGGGAAAAGTACTTCTCACAGTGTTTGTGGCTAGCTTGTAGTTTTCTGCGGCTTCTCTTTCAAGGTAGTGATGAAACACGCTCTGCAGCGCTGTTTGTTCGATATGACGGTAGAAACCTGATGGTAGAAACATGAATTTTTTATTATTATTTTTTTATTATTATTGTGCAAGCTAATTTTCTTACAGTACAGACAACCAATTTTGAACCAATATATTGGACATCTAGGAATTTTATTTCAAAGAGATGTTTGTGTACAAATTATAATTAAAATTGAAGTGTTTCATCAAATGATGGGAGAAAAATAACAAAACACATATCCAGACACAGTCAAGCACATTATGCAAAGTTCATCATTGAGGTGTGTGGATCACAGCATTGAAACAATGATGAACTGTTGCAGTAAGTAGCCCGTTGGATTCTTAGCACTAAGAATCTGGCTGCAAGCTAGGTAAAATCCCATGCAAATTGTGATCAGCACTAATTATGTATGCGCTATTACCTACATTTGCATAATTCCTTTAGTTTATCTTGTGCTAAAACAATGCTGACAATGTGCGCAAATAAACAACGTTATCAGCCAGCACAATTCATTCTTATTGGATTTATCCCCCAAGAGTGTTTGATACACTCAGTAGCAACTAAATGAGATATCCTTGAGCATATTTCGCTTTTACTTTCTGATTTCATATTTACCTGTCCCTGAACATGACAAAAAATAATAGGAAGTGATTGATCACTATTTACTTGGTTTCTGTGTTAATAGTTCTTTACCAAAATAAGTTACAAAACAAATCCAATTTGTCAGTAATGAAACTTTTAGCTAAGGGACACTTGCATGCAGTAAACTAGCTCTATGAAATCTTAATAATCAATCATAACTTGTTATAATTTATTATAAATAATTGGATCAGTTGATGTAGCTACATTAACATTACAACCAATTACTCGGTCCATCCCGTGAACACTCAATATCGGTTACATTTCTGGGAAATGGGAAATGTCTTTCTTACTAAGTACTACTAAGAGCAAGTAGTCAAGATCTATGATTAGTGACTCCAGATATTAGTTTGAGACTTGGGCAACTTTACATGTGATATGAAAAAGACTTGATCAATTAGACTAAACATTTAGGCCATGTCCACACTAATACGTTTTCGTTTGAAAACGTATATTTTTCTGATGCAGAATATAGGGAAGCAAGAAGTTTTAGCATTGTTTGAGGTTCAGCAGATCAACAGCTTGAGCAAACCATTAGTTTAGTTCTAACACGCCCTACTTGAAAAGGGGTAAGTATACTTAATGTATCAAATAATGAGACTAAGTTTGATACTTAGATCCATTTGAATTAAACTGTCCTGATGCAATTTGTTGAGGCTCCGGTTGATCTTTGCTGATGTGGACTTGATTAAAAAGAACCAGTGGTAGTCAGAGGATCTTTGGTGAAAAATGGTAAATGGACTGCATTTATATAGTGCTTTCAGAGACCCAAGTGCTTTACATTTTGCCTCACATTCACTCATTCATACACCGACGTCAGTGTCAGGCGCCATTCAGCTCATCAGGAGCAGCTGGGATTAGGTGTCTTGCTCATGGACACCTCGACACTTGGACAGGTGGAACCATGGATTGAACCACCAACCTTCTGGTTTGTAGACAACCTACATGAACCACTGAGCCACTGCCACCCCAATGAATGGAAAGACAAGGCCACAGCCTGGCGCTAGCTTGAGAGTCCTTGAGGGACTTCTAATTCAGCCTCATCTTCACGTTATGACTTCTCAAGAAGGACCAAGAGAGTCAGAGAGCCAGAGGCTAAGAGGACCAGAGAGGAAAAGTGAAGAGCTAAAAGGACAAGCGAGTACAAGAGAGGGAAGGGCTGGTGTGGATGCAATTTATATTCTTAGAAAACTCCAACCTCTCAGGGTTGGATCGGCCAATCAGAAAGGTGGAAGTTCCAGGCGGGAATTTGGTTTAATGCTCTTTGTTTTAAGGGTAGCTCATTGCATGTGCACGCTGGAGGGGTGGTAGCCGATGAAGAAACTTTTAATTGTTGTTATCAACATTTCATGTACACAGTCATTTCGATCTTCAAAGTACCAGGTTATAAAGACCAAATATGCCACACATATGATTTTGGTTAACCATAGTATGCAAAGTCTGAAAGATTAACCCATTAGAGTTTACAAGAAAACATAGACAAAACAACATAAAGGAAAATCATGAGATGGAACATTAGATACATGTTAAGACATTTTTCACATGGCTATAAATATAGAGAATATATAGGATTAAAATGGTTAATTTCTCCTTCCCAGCAAGAATTAAGTTTATGCACGTTCTTTTGGGTCATAAAACTTGGTCTTGTAAAAGGACACCAAGTTCTGCCAGTGTGTTAGCTTGATTTGGGGGAAGTTTCACAGACCTTTGTTGGGATAGTGAGATTGCTGGAATATTCATTAAAAATAATTAATCATTTGTGTGTGTCTTATTGGTCCAGACACACACACAGACTGAACATTTGCTTTCACTCCATGGATGTTTTCCTCAACCAATTGTTATAATCTTGAATAACCTGGGAGGAAAATGATCTCATGGCATAATAACGTTAATTTCTGATTCACTCTGCGGCCTCATTAAAGGAGAACTCCGGCGAACAATAAACCTTTGTTCTAATAAAACATCGGAACCTCGTCAATCGTTCCCTGAGGATTGTTTTCATGATAATCGAATGTAAAGAGTTTTATCTCTAAAAACTGTTTAGCGTATAATGCTAGTACTGGGGGCACTGACCAACTGAAACGAAATCGCTAGTTTATACCACTAACAAGGCTTAAAATAGCCCCGCATTAACGCAGGAACATAACAAGGCTCCATACATGCAAAACGAAGCATTGACAACTTTGTAAGTGTACAGACCGTTTAATAAGAACATAAGTTATGAAGACCGTTCACTTCGTGTATACATTCAGAAGCCATCTTAGGAAATAGTCACGATAAGTCGATCCCCGAACGTCGTGATGAGTGAGCTGAACTGTATGAAGTTCAACGAACTTCTGAACTGTATGAACGACGTTCGGGGATCGACTTATCGAGACTATTTCCTAAGATGGCTTCTGAATGTCTACACGAAGTAAACAGTCTTTATAACTTATGTTCTTATTAAACGGTCTGTACACTGACAAAGTTGTCAATGCTTCGTTTTGCATGTATGGAGCCTTGTTATGTTACTGCGTTAATGCGGGGCTATTTTGAGCCTTGTTAGTGGTATAAACTAGCGATTTCATTTTAGTTGGTCAGTGCCCCCAGTACTAGCATTATACGCTAAACAGTTTTTAGAGATAAAACTCTTTACATTCGATTATCATGAAAACAATCCTCAGAGAACGATTAACGAGGTACCGATGTTTTATTAGACCAAAGGTTCATTGTTCGCCGGAGTTCTCCTTTAAGGATTTATTTCAATCTAAGTTCCAAAAACAAGCCATCTGTGTGCATTCAGGCACCAAACTGGTTTCACACAATTTAATTTTCTGTGATAATAATTTTAAGTTGACACATTAGTGATCTCTCACAACACCTCGATGCAAGTTTAATTTAATATGCTTTCAATCATATTTTCATAAAATGACACAGAGAGACTAAAATGTTCAGGCAGGCACACTGATGTTATTTTCTCAGAAAAACATGTCTTCAAAATACACTTATCTGTGCCTTTGTATAAAGGATATTACTTACAGAAGGAATGAGCTCTATGAAATTTCTTGAGGTACAACTGCAAGCTATTATACTATTAAAATAATGTGATTTCTATTATTAATAATGATAACTTTGTATGTAAATCCTTGTCAAATTATTTTCTAAGTCAAATATCTTTCACATTGCTGCAATATTGCTTTGCTTGCCACATGTATGCAAAAGAATACGTACAATTATTAACAAATTGCACAATAACTGGCTTGGCTTGTAAATCAAAACCGCTAAGATGATTCTCAGTGAAATTGTCATACTCTTCACAAATACTAAACATTATTTCATCATCAATCTGTCAGACATGCATGTATATTCCATAAATATGTGACATGCAATACTTGTAATATCTGCAAAATTGGAAAATGGCTTGCCATTCTAATGAAATCACAATCATACAGTACCAATCAAGTTTGGAATCATATACTGTATATGGAGTTTGCCCAGCACAATCACTGTCATATTTGAACATTGAGGAACGTCACGATTTCTGCAAAAATGTTTATTTTCTTTTTAAAATTGTGAATGCTAATTTTAAAATTTCTTACACTACAGATAACCAATTTTGAACCAATATATTGGGCATCTAGGAATTTTATTTCGAAGAGATGTCTGTGTAAAAATTATAATTAAAATTGAAGTGTTTCATCAAATGATGGGAGAATAATAACCAAACACACATCCAGACACAGTCAAGCACATTATGACATGCAAAGTTCATCATTGAGGTGTGTGAATCACAGCATTAAAACAACGATGAACTGTTGCAGTAAGTAGTCCATTGGCTTCTTAGCACTAGGAATCTAATGGATGCAGAAATATACTCTATACAGATAAATAATGCACCTTACATGCACCCACCTGTATGTTTTACAGTAAAAAGCGTGTTTGCATAGTTTTTGTCTATTTACATTTACATTTATTCATTTAGCTGATGCTATGTCAGAGGTCGCACGCCTCAGGAGCAACTAGGGGTTCAGTGTCTTGCTCAGAGACACATCGGTGTCAGTGCATTCGAACCCGGGTCTCTCACACCAAAGGCATGTGTCTTATCCACTGCACCATCACCACCCACAGTGTGTGATGCATCACTACATTTTTCCAGTACCAGTATGTACAGGTAAAACATATATCTATGTAACTACTTAACAGCAACATTTTACAGTTATACATACAGTAAGCATAAACTGCACACATTTCCATAACAATAATTCCACATTACCAAAACAAATTCAACAATGTGTTCTGGGTCGGAATATCATCGGTCACAGAGATACTGTGGATTTGCCAGGCCGACGGGGAGGAAATATCACCATGTGTGCAGCTATTTCGGAGCATGGTGTCCTAACCCATATCCCCTTATTAGGGCCATACAACACCCAGCATCTACTAAATTTTTTAGAGATTCTCTACAGGGCTCTCATCCCTGATGATGAGAGGGGTCTGTTTAGAGAGGATTTACCAAAGTGTGTGGTCATTTGTGATAATGTGAGTTTCCATCGATCAAACATCATAAGGCAATGGTTTGTGACCCAACCGAGGATGCTCATAGAATTCCTCCCACCTTATTCACCATTCCTTAAAGGGATACTCCACCGGTTTTCATATTAAACTATGTTATTCCCTTAACTAAGACGAGTTGATGCATACCTCTCTCGTCTCAGTGCGTGCACTCTATCGCTCTGTATTGCCGCAAAACTGTGTTAGCACTTAGTTTAGCCCAGTGCATTAAATATGGGCCCAAAAGAGAAGCGACCAAACACTTCCTCGTTTTCCCTATTTAAACACAGTTACTCGATTAGTGTAACTCGACCTAGGCTGGTGACACAAAATAAAGCGTTGTGTTTTTCTAAGCGTTTAAAATTGATGACTATATTGTATGGCGGAATACCATGAAAAGTGCTTTAGAGCACTTCAACTTGGCGCAATAATACCTTCACTCGTGAAAAGTCCTCTTACCGGCTCGCGCTTGACGCATGTCACGTTGGTTGTATTGACCTATGGTATTGACAGAAATAAGAGGGAGGGGGAGAGGAAGCGGGAGCCGGTAAGAGGACTTTTCACGAGTGAAGGTATTATTGCGCCAAGTTGAAGTGCTCTAAAGCACTTTTCATGGTATTCCGCCATACAATATAGTCATCAATTTTAAACGCTTAGAAAAACACAACGCTTTATTTTGTGTCACCAGCCCAGGTCGAGTTACACTAATCGAGTAACTGTGTTTAAATAGGGAAAACGAGGAAGTGTTTGGTCGCTTCTCTTTTGGGCCCATATTTAATGCACTGGGCTAAGCTAAGTGCTAACACAGTTTTGCGGCAATACAGAGCGATAGAGTGCACGCACTGAGACGAGAGAGGTATGCATCAACTCGTCTTAGTTAAGGGAATAACATAGTTTAATATGAAAACCGGTGGAGTATCCCTTTAACCCAATTGAGGAGTTCTTTTCAGCATGGAGGTGGAAGGTGTACGATGGTCAGCCACACACAGATGAGCCTGCTGGCTGCAATGGATGCAGCATGTGAGGACATCACAGTAGACGCCTGCAGAGGATGGATAAGGCATTCCAAAAGATTATTTCTATGTTGCTTTGGAAGGGAAAATATACGGTGTGATGTGGATGAGAATATGTGCCGACAGACAGGAATGTCTGGATGTGTAGACACCGCACTAGAACAGTTCTACGGGCAAATTTTTTGCCTCAGGGGTGTTTCCTGTGTTTCTTTCTAATTTTAATTTGTTTTTTTTTTCCTTTGTGTCCCTTGTCTTTTTCTTACTGTAAATTATTTTCTGACAAAATCAAAATCCTGTCCAGTCTCTTTCAATCAATAACACCCACATACAGAAATATCTAAATAGTACTGTTGAAAATTGATATATGCCATAGAAGAAAATGCCTTGTGCATTTTCAATACAGTAACTGTCATCCAAACTGTAGCCCAAGTTTACATCAGGTAATACTGTCAAAGTACACAGTTACATTGACAACATGGCTAAACATTTTGATGACCTTGTTCGTGAACAATGACTCAATGACTTATCATTTTGCTGACACTGACATGATTGGCACGAATATTTACTATTGAGAGAGATGTACTAAGGATTTTTTTAGTGACTGACTAGCTTTAGAAACATATCTATTGTGTATTGCAGTTTGTAAATTGTTCTGAGAAATGCACTTATTATTTTGCACATGTTAGGGATGATGTCAAAAAAACGCCCTAAAGTGACTGAGATAACTGTGAAAGACATGGAAACATCAATGTGAACCTAAACCAAAAACAGACGAGACGATAACTAGGTTTTGAAGTATGAAATACATGTTTTGGCTGAGTTTCTACATGTTGCAGACATGCAATAGGGCTCTGATGTTCCAGCAAACAGTTGTGACAGTAGCACTTACAGTTTAGAGAATGTTAAGAGTGTTTCGAAAAATGAACCAATGGGATCTCATAAAAACTGAAATAAGAAGCCTTGGTGTTTGAAGGGAGATGGACGGATGAATGTTTGTAATCCATCTCATGATCTCATAATCACTCAGCCACAGGTACAAAACAGCCCACAAGATATTTTTTTCCAGACGCCATCCACGTTTGTCTGCGTAAGTGTAAATGGACCACTCATCAGAAACGCGTGATTTCGATTTGTGCCAATTCTACTCTGTGGGATGTGGTGCAAGTGTCTAAAGCACTTTACTCATGAAAGTCCTCCTCTTCATCATACCTCCCTCTCCCATCTGCCTCCTCATCTCCTGACAGCTGGCCACGACTATGTGGAGGTCATGCTATCATGACAGACATGCTGATGTTGTTCTGTTTTTTTTTTTTTTTACACAGCCCATGTGGTGAAACCACCAGCAGCTTTATATTCCTCCCCTACAGCTCTCTCTTTCTCGCTCCTTTCCTCTCACCTCATGCTACTGTCAGACAGAGACTAACACAATTGTTTTCTAGATAAAGTGTGGTGTTCTACAGGGAGGAAAGGCAGTGATGGATGATGGGAGAAAGACACCGAGAGAAATGGGCTGCCCTTTCTTTGTGGATGCAGAAGTTCATGCTTTGCTTTAATCACAGCGGAGGGATTCATTTGATCTTAAAAAGAGCACACAGGTCTAACGCAGTAAGAACAGTGTTTAATTTATCTTCACTGCAGGTGGCTCTAACCACCTGGTCATGTTTGGTACCAGATTATGATCAGTTTTTAATATTTAACCTTGGATTTTTGTAGAGTTTGGCTTTGTTTATTATAAATAGATTATTATTGTATATAAGTGATCTCTGTTTTAGCATTTAAGTTGAGTAGAATGTTCCTATAAAATTTATTTCTTTATTTATGTTTTATTTGAGAATTAGTTTTAGCTGATGGCACCAAAATAACCAACGCATTCTCATCCTTTAGCATCATATGTGACGCTATATGACAAAACGGCGAAATACTACGCACATGGCACCCGTTATCGTTAATATAACACGCACTGTGATGGGTAGGTTTAGGTGTGGGGTAGGGTAGGGTAGTCTCATATTAACGCTAAAGGATTTATGACGCTTTGGGTTCGCGTGTTATATTAACGATAAAGGGTGCCATGTGCGTAGTATTTCGCCGTTTTGTCATATAGCGTCACCTATATGACACTAAAGGATGTGAATGGGCTGAAATAACACACAGTCCAAAACACTTCACTAGCGACGGACTATAGGGGTCATATAATGTTTTCACACATCAAAGTTAATTTGATTCTTTAGGGTCTAAATGAAAAGTTTGCAATACACTTTAATTAAAATTTATCATTAGTATTGTAAAAAAAACACATATTTTACCTGGTCAAAAACAGCTCTGTTTTCAGCACGCCGTTTCAGTGCATATGCCTTTAAATGATAATTAGCTTTGCTCACTCCGCCCCTCTCCGGTTCAGTTGACAACAGACAACAGTTGTAGGGTATATTTTGGAGAGAGAAAGGCAACGGGAGTCTCTGAGGACACATCTGTGCAACTGTATCAGTTTGAACCGAAGTCGGACCCGGAACCAGATGACAGCCGCAAAGAAGTTCGACAATAAAAGTTCGAGCAGGATGTTTTTGAATGGCTGGTTAAAATAATGTCACTTTGATCTATCAAATAGACCAATTTGATCTATTGTATGTACTGGCAAGGTAACGTTAGAGCAACTTAGTGAGACGTACGAACGCTATGTGTTTACTGATGTATACGTACTCAGTTTGTAATAACACTAACCATAACGCGTTGTTCATTATAAACATGAGATAATGAATATTGAGAACGTCGTACATGGAAAACATGCCGTAATGTACCCTGAGTGCAAACCTTAGCCACATTGATCGTGAAGCGTGCAAGCGATTTGCAAAGATTAATATAAAGGTTACAAAAATTTTACACTCACTTCTTCTGGAGGTGCAGCAGGAACACGAATAGTTGTTACCAATACTTTTTTTCAGGAGCAGCTTCTTAGCAAAACCAGCTTTATACTGATCCTTGTTTCTAAAGCAGTCTGGTGAAAAATATTTTGCGTAAACATGAGAGCATTGTTGCTCGTGGGGAATATTCCCTTCGAAAACAAAACTCAGCCACTGCGTCTTCAGAGGTTTGGATTTAGGAACATCAAAATGACTGCTGTGTTCATATTACACCCAAGAACAGAACACCACAATCGCTTAGACGCCATTCTGCTCCAGTGTATCAACAATAGCGAACTATGATGACAGCTTGTTCAAGGCGGGGGTGTCACGCGGTCGAACGGCTCGAACGGTCGCATGGAAAAACATATAAGGAGTTTAAAACAAAAACACTTGATAGATTTTTATCATTATAATATTGTTGTGTAGAGACACTGCCAACACACATTTCAGTACAATCAACTTGAAAAAGTGCATTTACCATTATATGACCCCTTTAAAATATGATGTGGAAGTAAACAGACAAGAAAAATGTTCATTTCACACTGTATCTGTATGAACCCTTGAATAGACTTTAAAGTATTACATTTTAAAAAAGCTAAATATTCTATAGTACAACTAAATTTGTAATTGAGTTTACTATGTAATATTATAAAGTCTATTCAAAGGTTCATACAGATAAAGTGTGAAATGAACATTTTTTCTTGTCTCTTTACTTTCACGTCGTATTTTATAGCTCATGTAGCGCATATTGCAGGTTCAATGTATTGTCATGTGTAATTACATCAACTAAATTGCTATTGAAACTGTGGAGAGATAGTCAAATTTTCTCTGTATAAAGTGGTTCCTGACCTTTTTAAAACTCTTTGACAAACCCACCATTGACAAACTTTTCTGTATTTTATGACACAACATTTCCCCGCCATTGACAGAATTTTCAGGCAATCCACGTTGTCAGTTTTATATGATAGGGGGCGCTATTCCACAGTTTCTGAAAGAGTTCAGAATGCTTCAAGCAAAACACAGACGAAGAAGCAGAAACAAGCAATAAATCACTTAGGGGCTGTTTACATCTGGTCACTTCATGCGTTTTCTCAGATCGGATAGCTATCCGATCGTGAAAAGACCAGGTGTAAATGCCCCCCGAAACGCATTTGAGACGGATTTGAATCCGATCGCTCAAACCACATCAGGAGGTGGTCGGGGCCGCATTCCAGACGAAACTGGACATGTGTAAATGCATCTGGTTGTTAATGTATACATATGTAAATTTTACTCATCCCAAAAATGCTAAAAAATAAACGTGTGAGAGCGTATTGGCTATATAGGCTATATGTCATGTTATTTTAGTCAGATATGACGACGCTACTGCGACAAACATGAGCAGCTGAATGCCTATCAAGCCAACGAGCCGCAATCTATCGCAAATCAAAGTGAAAGTAAGACGCAGACGATTAACACTACCATAAAAGTAGCCCAAAGAAACGAAATGATGCTACCAGGACTGATCCCGCTCTCTTTATTGCTGTCTTTGCTGATTTTGAAATTAACCGATAATCAAATTCGGCTCAAATCTGTTGCTTTCGGTGACGTGCACTTCATTAAATCTGCATATAGCGCGTGAATTGAAGATCGGATTTATGTCCGTTTCGCAAAAACACGTTTATGTGACCAGGTGTAAATGGAATCGTTTTGATAAATCAGATAGCTATCCGATCTGAGAAAACGCATGAAGTGACCAGGTGTAAACAGCCCCTTATAAATCGCATAGAGAGCATATAAATCAAAAAGGCCTACATTAGGAAGTTATGTCCCAGGAAAAGGTATAGGACTGTGCAAGCTATAGAATCTATTTATTTTGATATATTGTATTCTCAGATATCATACAGCACAAAAAATATATATATATATCAATACAAAGACCTGATGTATATCGAAAAAGAATTACTTAGGTCGACTCATGAGTGACCTTCAGAGCTGAACGATAGAAGTCATCTGCAGTCATCTGCAGGCACAGTAAATGAGCTGTAGTTTCCCACCACATGATATCATTAGGCCTCTTTAAATAAATGTGCTTATGTGCTCTAGAATGGCAATTACAAAAACACTTTTAAAGTAGAATGTAATACTAACTGTGCTGCTGTATGTATCAAATGATGCACAGCATCATGAAGCTGTGCTGTTTTCCGCTTAATATAGAGAGGAATATTTGATTGCCAGATGCAGTGAAGAGATGCACATGGACAGTCATTTTAAACACTTTCCATGTAATCTGATAATCAGCTCTATTACATGCTTTAGCACTCCAACTGTAAGGATAAGGGTTACAGTATCTTTTTTTTTTCTCACAGTGGCCCAAATCCACCCAGCAGAACATCAGTCTAAATGGGGGAACAACTCTGATATGAAGGTAGAAAGACACGTATGTAAATGAAATTAATGTTGGCAGGCTTGAAGGCCTCAGGCTCCCACGACTGGCACCGAATCCCACAGCCACATCTCTTCAAAGCGACTCTACAAAGTTGATGAGAACTTTTTTTTTTTTTTTTTCGCCCATACACCAGCACGAGGGAAGCATTAAAAATACATCAGCTAAAAGACGAAAGAGATCTGGGCCTCCGTCCTCCCTTTGCGATCTCTTCCCCCACCAACCCCATCGAGAACACGAGCAGCGTCTGAAATCTCTTCATCTGCTTCGTTTTCTTGTCGCAATTAGGAACATTTCCTGTCCGATTCCATCCCACAGGTTGACTCACTGCTGATTAAAACATCTGAAAGAAAGGCTTTGTAGTGACATTAAATGAAGTGCAGTATTGCTGAAAACACTATCGGCCTGTTTCCATCACTCTAGTGCAGTAAAATAGAAATCTCGAACGAAAGCCTTGTCAAGTGTGTGAGTTATTTATCTGCCACAGACAGAAAAACAAATAACAGTGTCCATACCCCTCGGGCCAGTTTCATTGGCGGAGACTTTTTATGGGTTATTTTAAGAAAATACATTATCAAAATAGTTTATTTAGCATAAAATAGACAAATGTTTACCCTTTTCATTTTATTTATGAAAAATGAGGGTGGGATTTATCTAGGGGTGGGATGAGATCACATGCAACAAGATCCCGCGATATTAAAATGTGCCGTTATTTTTTGTTGAGGCGATATCTTGCGAATCGCGATATCAAGATAACAGAGAAGAGTTTGTGGCGAAAGATTACTTGATTACCAAAATAATCATTACTGACCAGTTTAGTTTAAATATTTCAAAATACACCTGCGTTATTTTGCATTTTGTGACTTTCAGTCAAATAAACGACTTTTCGTCTAGTCACATATTTTGTCATTGAAGATTTCTTTAAAAAGTGCTAAAAATCATTGTGTCTCTTTCCCATTATCATGTATCGGTCTCAACTCGTGACCTAAGAGCATCAATACACCAGTATTTTCAGTTAGCACTAGCTAAGAAAGGATAGAACAAGTAGTTAGAACAAGATATGATAATGTGCTACATTTCTGATTAGGAAAGCTATGTGATATATTGGTTTACTTTTATTTTTATAATACATTAAATTACTGCTGCAAAAAACAAAGCACTTCTATATTTCATCTTTGCAGCACCAAACGCTGACACCATGGGAGATTCATAAATGGATTATATATATCTTGTGTAATATAAATGTTCTTTTATTTATTTTGAATTTTGTGTGAATTTCATTAGATTTTTATTAAAATATAGAAAGAATGCACAGAGAAAATAATGACTGCTTATATTTTATTTTTACATTTCTAACTAACTTTTATTAGGATCTTATGCCTGGTTCAGATTACAGGTTTTTTTTTTTTTGTTTGTTTGTTTGTTTTTTGTCTGTTACGATAGTCACTGAGTCAGATTACACGATTTTGGCTCCTAAAATCTTGTAGTGTCGTGGACAAGACATGTCAGACTACACATTGCTTCCTGACCAGTCATCGCATGCTGTCTTTAACGGTGCGCGTGATGTCATCGAAAATGCGAAACTAGTAGCGAGTGAATTCCGGAAATGAACGTAAACAAACAATGAATGAAGCGGTGAGTGTTATATTGGCTGTCCTGTGTTCTGAAAAAAGTAAAAAAAGAAAGAAAACCCGTCATTGTCAGTGAGAAATACACGTTGTGGCGTGTGAGCGTGTGAACTGGTTGAATTGCGTTAGACTTGAGAACCCTGCTCGAAGAGGACAGTATGGGCTGTCAATCCTCCAAAGAGAACTTGAGGTAAAATATTGTTTTCTTATATATTACTTTTAGTTTTAACGTTAGCACCATTGTCTCCCCTTCATTTCGCCATTTTTGAAAGTTGTGTACGGAAAAGCTTGTGCTCCTATTGGCCAATCTCATACATGTGATGGAACTGTGAAAAAATTAAACATGCTAGTCTTTTTGTTGTGATGTCGTGAAGCACCACAGGCGTGACGTAGGTTGTCGCCCACAATATGACACACTATACGAGATGATACGATCGAATCTTGTGTCCCGACGCCCGTTGTCGCTTACGAATGCCCACGACACCCTACGTCAAACGGATCGTGCCAAAATCTGGCTAAAATCGTGTACCAGGCGTTAGATCTTGAATGGCAAAAAAGCAGCGAAATGAGACACTGTAAATTTGTAATCGTAGCCATATACTACCGCACATGGTTATCGTATATGGTATAGTATATGGCTGCGTTTTGGTTATCTTACCAAACTCAGGGTTATGGTATACTAATTATACTTAGTTATACTAAATTATAATAAAATATCATACTTAGTTATACTAAAATGAAAACATGCATAAGCCTCTATTAAGCCTTTATTTTTTACACACTTGGTTCATAAATGCTTTTATACTTTTGTATTTATTTTCCTGAAACCAGCAAACTCTATCAGAAAGCAGTGACATTTAAATTTCAGAGCCGCAAATATGGTGTACTGACCCACCTGGTCATTAAGGCTGTTTGAAAAGGCCACCCAGACAGTGAGCTAATATAGATTATACCCTCTCACTATTTGCATAGTCAAATATAGTGCTGTATTAACTGGGGACTCCAGTGAGCAGTGAGCTACTGTAAGCGTTCGTTTCAGAGGGTAATAGACCAGAACATTAGTATCACAAGTTCATTTACAGACTACAGACGCCCCAGAAGAACGCCTCAGATGGACAGAAACTTCATTAAAACCCCAAGACATATGGACTACATTCATTACGTCAAAAATACACATTTATGGGAAATGTTATGTTTTGTGTTCATTAAGGAATACATCATTATCATCATTCATTAAAGACGCAGTAAATCATGCACCCTGACCCGAAGGTTGACTTATAAAAATATTATATTATTATATTAAATTTTAGGTTCCACTTTATATTAAGTGGCTTTAAGTACTATGTTCTTACATCGAAAATTAAGTACAATGTATTATTGTGTTCCTGTTGTATTGTAAAACACTTTTGCTGCTATTGAGGTGTGATACGGGTAAGGTTAGGGACAGGTAAGGTGGTATGGGTCAGTTTAAGGGTAGGTTAAGGTGTAAGGGGAGGGTCAATTGTGTAATAACAAATGTAATTACATAAAGTAATTATAGCTGTAATTACATGCTGGTATTTTTAAAAATATAAGTACAGTGTAAAAAAACATGTATGTACACAGTAAGTCCATTGTATAAATTGATTAATTCCAATGTAAGTACACAGTACTTAAAACCACTTAATATAAAGTGGGACCGAGGAAAAAAAATATATATACAGTCATGCTCAGAATTAATGGCACCCCTGGTAAATATGATGAAAACTGGCTGTAAAAAATAATTCTGCATTGTTTATCCTTTTGATCTTCCATTCAAAAAATTGACAAAATTCTAACCTTTGAAGCAAAAGAATTGAAAGTGGGGGTAAATCACACTATGAAATAAATGTGTTTCTCCAAAACACTCTGGCCATAATTATTGGCACCCTGTTATTAAAAACTTTTTGCAACCTCAGATCTGTAAACTTTTGCCAAGATAACAGATCTTGATATCAGATCTTGGATCAAGATATCAGATCCTATAATGCCTGATGAGTTTGGAGAACACCTGACCAGAGATCAGAGACCATTCCTCCATACAGACTCTTTCCAGATCCTGCAGATTCCCAGATCCATGTTGGTGCTTCATCTCTTCAGTTCACTCCACTCATCAGGTCAGGGTCTGGGACGGTCATGGCAGAAGCTTCATTTTGTGCTCCATAACTAATTTTTGTGTTGATTTTGGATTTTTGTTTTGGATTGTTGTCCTGATGGAAGATCCAACCACGGCCCATTATAAGATTTCTAGCAGAAGGCATCAGGTTTTTATTTTGTATCTTTTTGTATTTGATAGAATCCATAATACCATGTATCTGAACAAGATGTCCAGGACCTCCAGCAAATAAATAGGCCCACAACATACAAGATCCAGCAGTATATTTAACCGTAGGCATGGGGTACTCTTCATCCCTGTTTGCACCAAACACATCTGCTGGGTTTGCTGCCAAAAAGCCCCTTTTTTAGTTTCATCTGACCACAGAACCCTGTGTCGTTTGAAGATCCAGTCGTGTCTGACACCTGAATATGCTGGAGTTTGTTTTTGGATGAGCGAGGAGCATTTTTCTTGAAACCCTCTCAAACAACATGTGGGGATGTAGGGGTTGTCTGATATTTTTTTTTTTAGGTTTTCTGACCCCAAGACTCAACTAATCTCTGCAATTCTCCATCTGTGATCCTTGAAGAGTCTTTGGACACTCAAACTTTCATCCTCACCGTCCATTAAGGCAAAATAGACACACGTCCTCTTCCTGGCAGAATCATAACAACTTTAGTTGATTATAACTTCTTAATTATTGTCCTGATGGTGAAAATGGGGATTTTCAATTCTTTAGCTATTTTATTACATCCACTTTCTACTTTGTGAAGCGCAACAATCTTTTGATGCACATCAGAACCATGTTCTTTGGTTTTATTCATTTTGATGGATGATTCAGGGAATTTGACTTTTGTGCTTCCTCATATTTAAACTCCTTGAAACAAGAAGTCATAGCTGGACAATTTCATGTTCCTAGTCACCCTGATGTGCTTAAAAAAATAAATATTAATGGGAATGTACTTCAGAGATATTTTTCTCATAAAAAAATCTAGGGGTGCCAACAATTATGGCCAGAGTGTTTTGGAGAAAAACATTTATTTCATAGTGTGATTTACCCCCACTTTCAATTATTTTGCTTCAATGAAAGGTTAGAATTTTGCCAATTTTTTGAATGGAAGATCAAAAGGATAAACAATGCAAAATTATTTTTTACAGCCAGTTTTCATCATATTTACCAGGGGTCCCATTAATTCTGAGCATGACTGTATGATAAACGTACAACGTTTGTGAAAGATGTCTTTACACATACTTTTAAAACAAAAATGTGGTTACATATTTCATTCATTTTTAATAAAATATGCAACTACTGACAAAACTCATTATGTGTGCCTTTAACTACTCATCATCATTAACCTAACCTGTGAATGATGTGAATGGTTTTGAATAACTAGTATTTTAATGTGCATGTATAAATACAATGTGAAGGTAAATTATTCTAGGCTATTAACATTATAGGAATAATTTCTTTTTTATAGTGTAATATAAGTTACGTCCCTTATAAACTCTGTAGACATCAAATGGAGCTGAAACATTATAATATATTGGATTGAACTAAAGCCCAAATCCAGAAAGGGACATTGCCTCTTCATTTCAGACATCTCGCACTCATCAGTACTACAGACAGTCTGTGACCTTCGGGAGCAATCCACTGTCTTTATATCTGCCAAATTCATCATGCCCATCAGTGGAATCTCTCGGTGAGATTGGCCATTTCTAGCAAATATGAGAGATGGGGATGGCACAGCCACAAAAGCCTTCAAGCTGGATGAACAACCCCCAACCACAGAGCAACAGCATGTCAGTCCAAATAGGAATCAGAGCCACGAGAAACCCTCTTTCAAGCAGAGAAAGACACCAAAGAGCTAATGTCCCTTTGTTAAACTTGCAGCTTAATGTTTTGTGTAGGATGCTAGTGTGTAGCACAGATATATTTTCCACGATCTCGTCCATTATTCAGTTTGTGTGCGAGCTATTGCACAAACACCTCCGCTCTCCAAGGTTTTTTTTTTTTGGTTCATTTCACAATGCCCTGGATACGGTCTGGGGCTAAATGTGGGCTGCAGCTGATATCGGAGCTTCCAAGAAAAGCCTTTGAATAAATGCCTATTTACCCCACTTTCAAGATGACAGAGGATTAGCCCTGCTTGCTAAACCCTCTCTAGGAATGATGGGCTGTATATTAGATACACGCTTTCAAATGATAACGCTGAAAGTCGTTTTATTCATGCATTTCCTAAAGGGAAACCATTAGCACTTAGGCCGAAGGGTTTGCTAATTATTCTGATATGGTAATGTCATCATAAAAAAAAAAAAAAATAATAAAAAAAAACTGAGACAGGAGCTTCTGAGAGGTTCATGCTACCTCAAACCTCAGGATAACACCAATATTGATTTCTATACGCCACACTGACTTCTGTTCGCCAAGAGCTGAACCCTCTAAAATGCCACGCTCTTTCTCTACCACGTCTCTTGAGATGCAACCTTCAAATCTACTCGCAATGTACGCTAACGTCCACCGACTTGGTCCCTGGCTTAGACCAGCCTCCCTTAAAAACCCTCCCTCCAAACACACATCAACAAAACTGAACGCTCAAAATGACTGAAATACAAAGGCTGCATTATGAAGTCTTGTTTTTTGACGATGGCTGTCGGAGACAGGTGTGATATCTCAGGGCACCAATTTCAGTGATATCTGTCAGAACATATTTTCTGTGTGATAATCCAGAAGAAAATCACGGCACCTTTGACAATATATTAGAGCTTCTTATTGTTGGCATGTGCATAATGAATATGTATCCCCTGTCCTTTTGAGACTCTAGGAGTGCTGTTTACTTCCAGCAAAATCTTTTCTGCTTCATATTCCTTAATGTCTTAGGCGCTTTAAAGTGCTCCGTTTAATTTATGCACAATGACTGAGTTTTATTCAAAGTCGCGCTCACATCACACTGATTACAGACACAATTCCAAAAAAAAAAACAACTATTATTTGAGTGTTGCGGTCGTTAGGGACGAGGTGAGGCGAGGGCCTAATTTTAGCAGTTTTTATTTAACAAACACACAATAACGATAATGCAAAGAAGGGTGAAATCCTAACGAGACTGAAAAACAAACAAGAAACACAAATCCAGGCAAAGCAGAGGATGACAAACAACAGCTTTACAACTGGAATTTAAAGATCACAACCGACAAGAAACTACTGAGAAAACAAGGGTCTAAAACCCGGAACATACCAAGCCGACGCCGAAGAACTAGTGCTGATGAAAGCCACTGTGTTGTCGCCTTTTGTCCGTTCTCGTCGGGGTAAAAAGCTGCACTTGAACACATTGAGAGAACTACAGGCGACTGTCAGCTAGAATGTGCATTCTGCGCCTGCATCTACTGAGCCAACTGTCTATTTCTGCACATATATTAGTCTATATTCGTTATTCAAAAAGGAAAACCCGGCTGCCGGCTGCAGATATATTGTAAACAAAGCAGCGCGTGTTTACCGTTTTGAATATCAGTCCTGCTAAACGCTTTTTTTATTCCACTCCGCTCATGTTAATATTGAAATATTCGCCAAGGAACACTTGGGTAAGATGACGCAACATAAGAACAGCCTTCTATCTTTACCGTTTTGACTTCTTTGCTTGCTTTTTTGCTTTTATTCTCGTGCACTGATTCTATCATTAAGCTGAACAGCCAATCAGAGTTATCTCTTTCCCTGACAGCCCGACGCCGATTCAACATGTCGAATTGGGCGAAACAAAGCCGACGAGGACTCATTTCAGCCGACGCCACGAAACCGTGTGGAACACACCGAGGAAACTCAGTCGGCCGACGCACAAAAACTGCTCAACGACCAACCGTCGGCTTGGTGTGTTCCGGGCTTAACGAGGAACAGGTAAAGGTAAACAATCGTCATGGAAAATAAAAGTCATTAAAGCGATTCTTCACCTCTGGAAAGATGAATGTGTATTTTAAATGGGTCATTTATGTAGAAGAAATGTGAAATTATTTTTGAATTTGGAGCTTTCTAGACGTAAAATGCAAATGTTCTAAATGTATTTTTGGCTTATGTGGATGAAAGACATCAACTCCCAGAATGCACTAGTTTCGCTGCCCTAGGAGGCCACACCTACCGGTAACAGAGCACACTAGTTAAACAACAAGTCTAGGCTACTAGTGAGTCTCCGTGATGTGTCTACCCGAAAATGTGTTTCGAGATCGCCCAAAATGTCCAGGATTCGGCTTTTGCGTTCTACAGTCGCTATTCATTACGTTAGGCCATGTCCACACGGACATGGGTATTTTTATAACCGTGACTTTTTTTACGCAGTTCGGCCGTTCGTCCACACGGAAACGCAGTATCAGGACACTGAAACCGAACATTTTTGAAAACCCCTGCCAGGGTGAGTATTTTCTGAAACGCCGGTTGCAGTGTTGTCGCGTAGACAGTGAAACCGGAGTTTTTGCAGCGCTGACGGCTTCCGATTGGCTAACGTGGCTTTACGGTTAGGTTTATATCGCCGCCTGCTGGTGTTGCATGCTCTTGACAGTGCTTGATATAGTGTTTTTGCATTTTCATGTGGACAGAGGTTTTTTTTTTTTTTAAACGCAGGAGGGAAAAACTCCGGTTATAAAAATACCCCTGTCCGTGTGGACAAGGCCTTACTGACGACGAGCAGGACGAGTGAGGGCTGTGTGGAGAACGGCGTGAGGCTGGTGGAGTGATTACCTATTAGCGACACCTGTGAGACGCACCGGTCTCGTATCTCTCACGGAGGAGCGGGAATTTTCTTAGCAATGTTAAAACGCACATCAACCAATCACTTGTTTAGCGTTCACGTAAACACTACATACAGATTGAAACAAAAGGTGTGCATGTAAACAATGATTGGCGACTTCAGAAAGCAAAAGCAGAATCCTGGACATCGATGGCCGGACATGTCCAGGAAAACGAGGTAACTGCTACTACTTAGCTTTTTCTACAAAACAAGAGCCTGCTAGCTTAGCTTCCAAAAAAAGATGTCTGAAACCATGTGTACATTCTGTGAGTGAGATAACACCCTCTATGGGTGGGTTGAAAACATGCAGGACAACCTCTACTACTACCTCTGGCCAAAAAATCCTCCTTTTTGCATCATCAGAAGATTTTTTCCAGACAAAAAATACATAAATCTCTCATCTCAGGGGGATATGAGGGTGGAAAGCATGGTAATTTGAAAATACTACAGGTTTCATACAAATACAAAGCTTAAAGCTAAATCCTGAAGTATGCCTTTAACTACAAAAAATGGGGAAACGAGACAAGAAATGTGACAATTAGAGTTGTTTTGTATTTCTTTACATGCAAGAATTTACACAAAGCATTTATTTACACGCTCCATTTATTTACATCTATTTATATCTCATCAACTGCTTTATGTATTTATTGTCATGCATTGCTGATAGAAAGTAAAATGCACAGTAAGTGTCATCAGCAAACCAGTGCTGATGTGCCATTGTATCTATGCAGAACCAAAGCCTTGAAACCTTTTCAGACTATACTTTTGCTGCATTGCAAGAACTTCAGGAAATGCAAACTATACACTTTTTGTTATCTGCCTGGTAGGCTTGGACAGATACAAAAAAAAAATAATGGTCAGTTATCTTTAAGGATTTATCTTAAAGGATTAAAGCAAGATCATACTTTATTCATATTTGTTGGCCCATAATTAAAGAACAACAAAGACTCGTTTAACACATAACTTGTAAAGTGCACTGTCCATTACATTAGGCTTTTATTTTAGAATCTTAATTGAATGCTATAGTACTAAAATGTCAAGAGAATATGACCTCAGTCAGCAATAAGACCAAAAATAGCCATGAAGCAATAACTCCAAAGAAGCATTGCAGTAAAAAACTTATTTTTCTGCTCTTTACTGAAGCACCTTGCCATGCCCATTATAAACCTGTCAATAACAGTATTCACTTTGCCCTCCTCTTTTTTTTAACCCCACAAAGCCAAATATATGACTGCCAGATGCCTGTAAAACCCCACAGGCATGTGCGTCACTTCCTGCTGGGCGTTTTGTGAATTTGAGTTTCTCATATGCAATTCTTGGAAAGGCATATGGGGATGAACCAGCTATGCCTAAAAGACACCAGCATTTGAGGACAGATTCCATGATGTAGTGACAGCAGAAAGACTGTGTCGCCCGCTGGGGTTTTGGCGCATTGGGCTCCTCATGTGCCAGGAAACATGGAGCAGCCCTGAAGCCCCACGTCACTGGCTTTTGCACCCGTACGGTTACCCTTTTCTCATAGGTTAAAGAGAAAGTTCACCCACAAATTACTATACCATTACTGTCACACTTTAGATTATGTTCCAATTCTCACGTTCAACTATGACTTTTGCCTCAATTAACTCCTAAACCCCTACTACTTATTAATAGTTAGTAAGGTAGTTGTTAAATTTAGGAGTTAGGTACAGTAGGATTAAGGGATGTAGAATATGGTCATGCAGAATAAGGCATTCATGTTTTTATTTATTAGGCATTCATATATTTTATTTATAAGGCATTCATACTAGTATTCATTTGCATACTAGTAATAAGCAACAAGTTAATATTAAGAATTAGACTTAAAGGAGTAGTTCACTTTAAAAAAAAAATGATGATAATTTACTCACCCCCATGTCATCCAAGGTGTCCATGTCTTTCTTTCTTCAGTCGAAAAAAGGTTTTTGATGAAAACATTCCAGGATTTTCTCCATATAATGGACTTCATTGGGAACCAAACGTTTCAAGGTCCAAATGAGAGTTTCAGTACAGCTTCAAAGGGCTTTAAAGGACGGCAGATGATTGATCATTTCGCTAGATAAGACCCTTATCCGTCATTTCAAAAGTAAATAAAAAAGTGTAAATTTTAAAAGCACAAATGCTCGCCTTGCTCTGTGATGAGCGTTCGTGACTCTCCTGTTCGAACTCGTTCATCAAAATGAACAAATCTTTTTTCCGAGTCATGACTCGAAGGGTCCTAGATAAGACCCTTATTCATCGTCTGGTGTCGTTTAAAGCCCTTTGAAGCTGCACTGAAACTCTCATTTGGACCTTGAACCGTTTGGTTCCCAATGAAGTCCATTATATGGAGAAAATCCTGGAATGTTTTCATCAAAAACCTTAATTTCTTTTCGACTGAAGAAAGAAAGACGTGAACATCTTGAATGACATGGGAGTGAGTAAATTATTAGCAAAAGTTTTTTGTTTTTTTTTAAAAAGTGAACTACTCCTTTAAGTCATTCCAAACCCACATGAATCTCGTTCTTTCCTTGAATAAAAATCCCAAAGGAACTCTATTATTATACCCTCATATGCTACAACATCGACACTGTCATTGAACTTAAATGAATCAACACTGACTGAACCGTCTTGAGCTGAATGATGACACTATCTTCAGAGCTGCTTTAAACACTCGATAGGAGGGGAAAAAAAAGATAGGAGAAAATCTGTCTGTGGTACCCAAAAGTAAAAGTACTGTTCAAAAGTATACCTTTTGAACAGTGACAGCTGCTGTACCTTTTTTTCTGAGAGCGTAGTTGAACTGAGTTTGCTTCATAGCTAGCAAACTTTGCAACATTTATATGTTTATTGAACTAATTAGAGCTAAATAACTACTGGAATTGTATTTGTTTCATAATTTCAACATAAACTTTGAAACATTAATACTATCATGTACATGTTTACAACAGTTAAGATGTCTTGAAACAACCTGTATTGTATAAAGTGCTAAAGAAATAACTTAATACAAATGTATTAATAGACTTCACTTTTACAACTATAAAAATGGACCAATGTGCAGTATATAAAATAGCATAAACATCTAGCTGTACTTACAAGCATAAAATAACAACTTAAACTACAACAAAAGTCATATCATCCATCACATACTGTAAGTAAATGTGACTTGTCGTTTTGAAGTTCAGTTTGCTGTTCACTATTAATAAATTTAAAAAAAAAATGGCTAGCCTAGTACATTCTGCTGCATTTCTCCTTTTGCTTTACAAAGTCATCTGAAACAACGTAAGGGTGAGTAAATAATAACATTTTATTTATGAGTTATTCCTTTACGCGTTCAGCCGTTTCAAAGAGATAAATGAGGGCTTTTTCTTCATTTTTCATTCCCTTTTTAGCGTTTGCTGCTCAAATTTCTAGAAGAACAAAGCAATGTCCTCTTCCTCCAGCAGCTGTGGTGTGGCTTACCTTGAGGTAATATCATTAAAAGCGTAAACAAAACATTAGAGAGAGAGATATGGAAAGAGAACAAACAAAATCCTGTAACAAAGGCAGACTCGCATTCCTTTCATCCTGTTGGTTCGTTCACACCAGAGCATGCGGTCTATGACTCACAGCAGTATGAGTAGCAGCTCTCATTGGAAATATGAAGCATGGGTGACAGAAGACAGATAACAGACAGAGCCGTCAACCCAGTCGAATGAGGGAGATCACAGCCAAAGCTTGAGTATCTGAAGACTCAAACTCAAATATACTAGTTGTGTGCTTTTACTTTCCTACTGTGTACGGCCATGCATTCTTCTATATCATTTATATCACAGTACAATTCATTTTATACGAAAGTGTCACTAGCTATGTGAGGCGAAGAGAACAAATTCGCCCCTAAACTGGTGCTAAACATCAATAAGAAGCCACTGTATATAATAATTATAATATTTAATATTATAATTAATACACTGCTGGTGCTCAATAGGGTTCAGGTCTGGAGACATATTTGGCTACTCCTGCCTGACAAGGCAGTTGTCATCTTGGCGGTGTGTTTGGGGTCATTATCATGCTGTTCAGCCATGTTTCTGAAGGGAGGGCATCATGTTCTGCTTCAGAATGTCACAGTACATGTTGGAATCCATGTTTCCCTCAATGAGGCTCAACTCCCCAGTACCAGCGGCAGTCATCCAGCCATGATGCTACACCACCACCATGCTTGACTGTAGGCAAGACACAATTTTCTTGGTACTCGCCAACACATGCTGGACACCATCTGGGCCAAACACGTTTATCTTAGTCTCATCAGGCCACAGGACATGGTTCCAATAATTCATATTCTTGGACAAGTTCCTTTCAGCAGACTGTTTGCGGGCTTTCTTGTGAGCCAGCTTCAGAAGAGACTTCCTTATGGGACAATGGTCATGCAAAACCAACTTGTTGCAGTGTGTGGTGTATGGTCTGAGCACTGACAAGCTGACCTTCCACTTCTGCAACCTCTAAAGCAATGCTGGCATGATCATGCATCGGTCCTTTTGAAGCTAGATTCTGATGCACAGCACAAGGATACTCTGATTTACTCTCACGAGGCCTGTTCCAAGTGGAACCCATTTTGGAAAACCTCTGTATGACCCTGGCCACTGTGTATCTGAGTTTCAGGGTGTTACCAATCTTCTTATAGCCAATGCCATCTTTGTGGAGAGCAACGATTCTAAATCTCAAATCATTAGAGAGTGTTTTACCATGAGGTGCCATGTTGAAGATTCACTGGTCAGTATGAGAGATTTGCACAAATTGTAACTGCTCTAATACAAGATACACAAATTTGTAGAGTTTTTCCGATTCCAAACACACCCAGGTATCAGATCAGTACTCGGTATAAGCCGATACCTTGAGTCTAGGTATCGGAATCAGTATCGGGAAGGCAAGGGAAAAAGGGTATTGGAACATCTCTACAAATTTGTATGGTCCTCTCAAGCAGACAAAAACATGAACATGATGAGCAGGGACATGTGGTTTTGCATGGTTAAACGACATAAAGCTAGGTGTACTCAATTTTATTGTCAGCTATTTTGACAATAATGGCTGCATGTTGAGTTATTTTCAAATATATACTACTATACTAGCAGCACATTGACTTTTCTAAAATATATCCAAGTTTCATTTCTATAGTATTGTCCCTGGAGAAGATATACTAAAATGTTTGCTGAAATGTGAGGGGTCTACTCACTTTTGTGAGATACTGTATATTGTTACCATGCTAAAATCACTTACACCATGATAGATGTTGGTTATACCGCCCCTAGAGGACAAAATGGGTAAACAAGTCTCAATTAATTAGGAGGATATCAGAGAGTACAGTATGATAGAGACTTGAAGGTGAACTTTTTTGGGATCGGTAGACATTGGTGAGTTACATTTACATTTTCTACAGAAAAATGTAAATGTGACAGTGACACAAAATAGATGTAAGATGTAAAATATAAAATAGAAAGCACAGAAAACATTCTTGATGAGCAAGAAAATGTTCACCACAGAACTCTGTGCCCCCTTTCAAAGACTTTTTTCACTCACATTTTCAGTTTATATTCCTGTTATCCAGCTTACATGCACACCCGCGCGCACACACACACACACAGAGAGAAATACAAATGTTACAGTATCTACATCTTAGTTACCAAAGGGACTTCCAGCTGAAGCAGAGACAGACTATTTTATATGTCTCTGGTTAACAGGACTTTGTCAGAAACCAAAAAAAAAAAAAAAAAGCAGCATTATATGATATATGATATGATTGGTTTTAATATAGATATAGATAATATTCAAACTCGATTGCACAGTCAAAAAGAAAACATCAGTTCAATCATTTGCACTGGGAACCTGCAGGATTTACATTTCCAAATGTCTTTTCATTACATCTATAACAACATATCTCATAACTGTGACATGGGCATATGATTAGTGTGAAAAAAAATATATTAATGCAGATGAGAAGATGTACTAAAGATGCAGATCAGAAGATGTACTAAAGATGCAGATCAGAAGATGTACTAAAGATGCATGCTTTTGGATCATCATGCCTGTTGCCATGGAGCAGTGTTGAGAAACTAGAATACACAATCAGAAGGGCAGCATGTCTTAGACAACAACAAAAAAAAGAAAGAAAAAAATAGAAATGGAAAGAAAAGACAACAAAGGCACATATTTATAAATCCCTCTGAGATTGAGCAATTATGTTGATTAGGCAAAAATATGGTATTTAAAGGAGGCCTCATAGGGTTTGACACCAAGTATATTAAGAATAATTAGGGATAATTATTTTGCTGCTACAGTATATCTGAACTTCGCTTTTTTTGCACACAGGGATCATTGTGGTCATTTTCGTCAAACAACCGACTAACAGCCTAATTATCCTTTAACCTACCAGAAAATATGTTGTTGTGCACATCCTCAAGCTGCTGGTTTGCATACTCGCATTACACACGCACACACATATTAAAAGTCTATTTTAGGTCTGTTGTTATTTCTCGCATTGAGTCTCTGCAGGAGAGTCAGTGGCTCACGTATTGCATGGTACAGCAAATCATTTGCTCCATAAACTTCCCCCTGCGCACCAGCACCATATCTATCATTCACCGCTGACGGGTGTCACAGCTGCGAGAGAATCCCTGTTCACCATAGATAAAGCACAGAGGGCACAGAACAAATATATCTTGCTTAGAGAAAACCCAATGCACCTGCCATCCAGAGGTGTAAAGTATTAAACAATACAGCCAAATCCAGGGGGATTTCAGAAGAATGGATTGTTGAAAAAAAAGCAATGGGATGAACCCTGCAGTAAATTCTAGTATTGAAATGATACATGGTTTCAAAGGATTGTTTACCTACTCATGAAAAAAAAAATGTAATTTTAAAATAGATATTTGGTGAAACATGCAGCTTTCGTGGAGCTGAAAATTCCGTGAATACTTCAGACGCCAGTGTGTTCCTCATAAAAAGTTATTGTTTGACTGATCACTTGCAATACAGTGAACTGATCACATAGACTATTTTATGCTGTTTTTTTTTTTGTTTGTTTTTTGTTTTTTTTGTAGCTTGACTGTGTCCTAGTAAAACTTCTTCAAAAGCAGTCCTTCTGTTCTCCTTTTGTGTTCCGCAGAAGAAAAAATAGCATTAGGGTGAGTAAATAATGATAGAATTCTCATTTTTGACCTCTCCATTTAACAAATACAGCTACTCTCATATATGATCGATTGTTGCATGCTGTTTTCTTTCACAAATTAGCAGAAAAGGCCAAACGCTTACTCAGCACAATGACACGAAAGAGGGGAAACATATTTCTGAAGAAACTGGATTAAGAAGTCAAAGAATATTCAATTGTAAGTGCATTATTGGTCACACGTTTGCTCGGGGATGAGTCTTTACTTTGTGGTAATCGACAGTATGCCAGGCATGCACGCTGTCAATAAAGCTTCAGTTATATTGAACCTGGGGAAATTCCTTTAAATATAAATAAAAGTGAGCAAATACAGGCTACTGAATCTTTAGTCTATTATAAGCCTATAACATTTTAATAAAAAACCCTGACCTTGCTAGCCCTTCCATAATATACTGTACAGCTTTTTAAAAATGCTGGTATGATAACTCCAACAGTGTTCAGTATTTAAAGCGATAAATATTAATAATCAGAAAAAGAAATAATTCAATTATATATATATATATATATATATATATATATATATATATATGAAGAGTTCAGATGCAAAAGCCTCTAAATGCCATTTGAAATTTTCTTCTAAAATGATCATTTTTATCAAGCTTGTATATTTAAGTTCAGTAATTTCACTTAAATGACAATTAATAGGTAATCTTCATTGCCATTTAAGTGAAATTACTGAACTTAAATATACAAGCTTGATAAAAATGATCATTTTAGAAGAAAATTTCAAATGGCATTTAGAGGCTTTTGCATCTGAACTCTTCATATATATATATATATAGAGGAGAGCGGGGCACAACCTACGCTTTTTGGTTTTGGCTCAATTAGTTAAAAAATAATTAGGTTAGATTAATACTTTTTTTACACAAGCAACATACACATCTCTGCTACAAATGACCAGTTAAAGTTTTTTTTTCTAGGACCTACCATTTTCGTACAGTTGCACTAAAAGTGACAGAAGTGCAAATGTTACAACTTACCCCATATGCGGGGTTAATTGTAACAGACAGAGGGCTTAGTTGTAACACTTGTGTGTAACACACATAACTCAGTACTATTTTATTTGTATAGTTTGATAATGTTTGGATGAGGGATGGATGTATGGATATCTTTCTACACAGATGCACAATCATCCTTTTGTTATGGATCAATATCATGGATAGAGACATGGAAAAGGGCTTCATAATTTTGCAATAAATAATAATAAATAAAATTATAAATATTGTAATTGCAATTAAATTAGATTTGTGTGTGGCAGCTGCATGATGTACAATTATTATTAATAGTGATAATAATACAAATGAGCTTAAAATAAAAATTTAAAGGGTTTATTGCATTAATAACAGGCCATATTTTTAATAAATAAACAAGTTATCATTCATAGTACACTAAATTTTAAACATTTTAAATTCCAACATTGTTTGTGAAAGTCTAACAAAGTTAAATGTATAAATACTCAAACCTGGGGCCTGTACCATGATGGTAGTTGAACAAACTCAGAGTTGCAGGATTAGTTTCGAGTTGACAAAACCAAACCAGTCCAACCAGGCTTTGTTGGTACCATGATGCTTATCATCCACTTTCTCTGTCAACTCAGGCTTTGATCTTGAGTTTAGGAGTTTACGTGTGACATCTGTAGCGAACAGCCAATCACTTGCTGAGAAAGAGTGAAACTCATTTAAAATTCATTGAAATAAATTTCTTGTGAGAGAAGTAGTGCAATTCACTAATTAAATAAAAAGTATTAAAATATTAAGACTTTAAACAAATTTACACAGCAAGAAGAAAATAGCTGTCTATGAAAGAGGACAACTAAAAGAAAGTCTCGCTACAGTATATCGGTGCAAGTAAAAGTTGTGAAGTTAGTTTATACAGTTGATAAAGGTATAGAGAGCATTTAAGCTCACATGCATGTAGTCCTTTTATAGCTTCATTTATTGATTCTAAAGCATATTTATATTACCTTTATATAAGTATTCATTTAAAATCTGCGTAATAATAATTGATGAACTGAAATTGTTCATGTGAGATCATTTTAGGGTATAATAATTACAGAAATAATCTCTAAATTATACACATTTATTTACTAAAAGCCATGATTTTGTCTTTTAAAATCATTTCCTGTGTAGTGACCTTTAATTTGGAGTGGCAACATGTGGAGTGACTTTATCGCGTCACGTCAAGTGTCATTGCTCACAGCTGATTGGTCCAAGTTTGGTTTGCAACTTCTTACCTGGAACATAACCTGCCCCGGACCAGGTTAGCCGTGGAGCGTAAGTTACTATGGCGATGAACACTGCTAAAAGCCAAACCACTTTCATGGTACCTAAATCCCAGGGTTGGCACAAACTAAACTGAAACATAGCTGGCTAGCCACCTAAACCGGCTTCATGGTACAGGCCCCTGAAAAGTTGTGTGGCTCCGTTTTCATTTGATTATCATTGTACACTTGGCGGCTTAGTAGTACCGCTCTGTTAGAACTAACCTCGCTGTGTATTACATATTTTAAACTTAGCTAACAGTCGCTAGGAATTGCTGACATGTTTCAAAACGGTGCTATGTTTGAGCCAACAAGACAGTGATTAAGGCAATATAAAGTTAGATCTGGAAACGTATACACCCAACTCAGAAATCGAAAAAAACCTATGATGAAAAAAATTACTTTCATGGTGTCAAAACACTCTTTGTCCAGTATCTTCACGAAATATAATCAAAACTTTCCACAAATTCGCAGGAGACCGTCTTCTGGCAGCAAGAGAAAAATAGCAGAAAGACAACCTGCTTCATCCTGACGAACTATGTAAACGGTCCGTGTTTACATTTAACCCCGCGTTAGGTTGTGCCCCGCGCTCCCCTATATATATTAGAGCCGGGGCTTTAACGCGTTAATTAAGATTAATTAATTACAGACTTTAACGCATTAATTAATTACACAAAAATTAACGCATTTTAATCGCACTTATTTTTGCATCGCGGAACACTTCTCACTGGAGTTTCGGCGGACCGATTATACTGGAGCACCAACTGGCGTTCATGACTTTTTTTACAGTCTATGCTTCAGACAACTAAACAACAAACCACATTGAAAATGAACGAAGAAGCTGACGAGACCGCTTTGGTTGGTCCCGTGGATGGGGAATTTTGTTAAAAACTAACGGATGGAAGCGTCATTAAGAGCATGGTTGTGTGCAATATGCAACAAGGAATTCGCATATCACATCGACCCTCAAGTTTCACCTCAACGCAAAACATATACAATTGCACTGGTCTGCTGGACTTGGTTATTCAATGGTATACTAAAAATCCATGTGAAAAAAAATCTTCTCGCTGTTCTCAGTTCAAATATTTATGCAATTAAAATGTGATTAATTTGGATTAATTAATTACAAAGCCTCTAATTAATTTGATTTTTTTTTAATCGAGTCCCGGCCCTAATATATATATATATATATATATATATATATATATATATATATATATAAATCAAACGCGATTAATCGTTTGACAGCTCTAATATATTATATATATATAATATAATATATTAGAGCTGTCAAACGATTAATCGCGCTAATCACATCCACATAATATATGTGAGTGCACTGTGTATAATTATTTTGTATATATATATATATATATATATATATATATATATATACACACACACAAACATGCATGTATATTTAAGACAAAAATGTGATTTATATATAAAATATTTATATTTTTACATAATTTAAATTATATATAAATCTATATACAGTATATACATGAAAAATTTCTTAAATATATACAAACATGTGTGTGTATTTATATACTGTATATAAAATAATTATACACAGTGCACCCACATATATTATGTGGATGCGATTAATCGCAATTAATCATGATTATAATAGGATTTTTTATATATATATATATATAAAATGATGGGATAGAGTTAGTGTACAGTTGAATATTTAAGCATCTGCAAAATTAAAATATAAGTCAATTCATGTCTTACTATTAAACTGCCTGTTTTGAATACTAAATAGCGCAATGTGAACGTTTATGGAAATATATCATAGATGGTATAAGCATCAAAGGAAAGGACTGTAACAAATTTCTGACCCTAACCAAGCAAAACACCCACACTGAACACACGTCAAGTAAATTTCTGTTTAAAAGCAAAATACAAGGCAGCAAAAACAGGAGTGTTGGAGTTAAAGTATGTAGTGTGTTGTAAATAACACTGTGCATAGTGTTGGCAGTATAGTGCACTCTGCAGACATTATGAATCAAGGTGGGAGAGATTGAACATGTCAGCATGGTTCTATTCTTTCAGTTAGTTTCAAATGGTAATAAAATAAACTTTACAGCACTGGTCTACATCTGTGATAAATGTCAATGCTCACTTCTTGCTCATTTCAATGAGACATATTCTGCATCTTGTTTACATGAACATGTTTTCAAGATCGTGCAGTAACATGACACTGACAGGCAGCTCTTATCTGCGGATGCGCTTATAAGAGTCTTAATGGATAAAGATCAATGTAATTTAAACTTGGACAATCTCTGGTTTTTCAACCGCTCAGAGTTACTACTTCAACTTGAGTTTACTGCAGAGTCTGGCACTCTGACACAAGTCATGATGCACCGAGGATCTGAAAAAGATCTGAAAACCTACTTGTTTTCTCTGGTAGTGGTTAAGTAAATTGGTTTCAAACACCAAGTTCAAAACAGTTGTAAATAAAGATATTTTAACTCAATTCAACAAAGATTTTAACTGAAAAGTTAACTGTTTGTTGGCCAAATCATAGTTTGATATCTCCAATGTATGCTTTTTTTGCTTTTATTTATTTATGTGTCAAATATTGTAGCCTAATGTTTAAATTTGAACTTTATATATTATTATAAAATCAGATTCGAGAAAGAGTAGATTCCCATAGTGGCAACTTAGTGTGACAACATGCCCCGCTGTCCATATCAGTTCAACGATCTGTATCTCGTTTAACTGTGTATGGTTAAAATGTTAAATAGCTTTATTTTTTTGTATCCAAGACTCTGAGGTATGTGTGAATACGTATGTTTTCCACATCAATTCAACTCTGAGGAATATTTGCTGGAGTAAAAAGTGTGACAACTAGTCTCCGTATTTCTGTACAAAGCATCACTGTGAGGATCTGCACGGAGCTAAACTCTAACCGGCATCACCATCATCATTATAGGCTAGTGTGTATCTGAGCATACCTTGAGCTAGATCCGATATGATCTACTGGAATCCGGCAGTCCAGGTCCGTGACTGTGATCATCAGCTGGAGTTAGTGAGAGATCGCACCTGTATCCAACAAACTTCTTCGATTATCTCTCACGGCTCGGTTCTGAGTTCATGCGGAGATACAGTTTCCTCAAAACACTTTGGCGAAAATGTTGTAGAACCAATCCCGACAGTGATCTATCATAATATGTGGTCCTCGCCGTTGATAAACCGTGAGATCGTAAGTGATGGTCGGAGAACGCAGAGAGGAGCGCGTGGCGACGCCATCAAACTGCGCGTAAAGAGAGAGCGAATAGATATAAGAGCGCGGGCTCACACGTCTCTAATCCAGAGATACTACTTGCAGAGATATGGATTACACTGCAAACACACACACACACGCGCGCGCGAGGGTATCATTCTCACAGCTCATTTGCTATATTCTGGGCTCCCCTGTTGAGAAGAAACTGTAACTAGATACTTTTGTCGTTTCTTTGGTGTTTTAAATCTGTCGCGTAACGGGACCATGGTAGGCTACAGTGATGTTAGCAGATACCAGAGATAGGCATACCTTACCATGTTTGTTTTGGTGTAGTAGGCTAGTACATGGTACTCCAAAGAATGTAATGCCATACATCATATAGGACCATACGTTTTGTAAATCACAATGACCATATTTACAGGCACATGATTCACTTTTTTAAATGAATAATTAAAAAAAAAATGTTGACATGTTACACTGCTATATCTGTAAAATCTTGGGTGATGCTTATCTGGCCATTTTTATTGTGTTGTTTGCTGAATTTTAGGTTTTGCTGTTGTTTTAATAAACTCATCCTTGCTACAAAAATGTGATGATTAAATACCTTCTCACAACTTGTAATATTTAATATCACCCAAAATGATCTTTGTTTGGACATGTACAGATAAATGAACATTTGCCAAATGTTGTGTGGATATATCCAAACTTATGGGTGAATAGCCTACTGGTAAAGTGGGACACTTTCTAATAATTTATATCCTGCATACTTTTTTATTATGATCCAAATGTCTTAGTCACTAATATGATACTATTCTAAATAGCTTAAGAGCTCTACTATACACAATAAAGAAAGAAACATTAAACACTAGATGAATGACTCTTCCTTAAACATACAATGACCCCAAACCACATTTTTCAAGGCTCTACTGTGAAAACGGGACATCTTTATTGGCAAACTGAGACACTTAAAACGCATTCAATTGTTATTTAAGTCTATGCCTTATAAATGAAATACACAACAATATAAACAGCATTATAAACAACAACAGCAATAATATATACATCACTTTTTTTTTTAAGAAGGGGTGCAGGTATAGGGCCTACAGCAGAATCAACCCACCCCCACCCTCATCTGCCCACAACATTTTATATTGGGTTTAATTAATTTAATTTAAAAAAATCCTTCCTTCAGGGACCAGTGGCCTTTCAGTGGTCAGACTTGGCTATAGACCTATATTTAAGTTTATTCATGGCATACATGACACTTAGTTGTGGAATCAATTACTGCGTTTATGGTTATTGTAATGCAATAAACACTTTGTATAAGTGATTTGCATTCATTATTGAGGTTTATTTATTAGAGAAGTATTCCATTTGATTGTCTGTGTTTGCTGAGATTATTTAGATGTTGAAGCTCAACCACCACAATCTTAATCATGTCAAGGAAAAAACATTTTTATATGATTGTCTCCTAATATTGTCTCCTTTAAATGGCAATTGATTATTAAACCCTTGGACCCCTGATGTCCCACTTATTGAACTCACCCTATTTATAGACCGTACAGCTATTATTACCTTGGAAACACGTATTCACAGGTATCGCTCTCTCTCTCGAATTCAGACTCCAAATAAAAAGTGTGACTGCTTCTAAATGAAACAGTATACAGGCATAAAAAGGATTTCTATCTTCACAGTTTATTAACTCCATATTGAGACGGCACTGTTTTATCACACAAAATCTGTTCGTGAAATTGTCACGTTTTTCCTGAGCACAAAAGCCTGTGCTGAATGTCCCATTATAATGTCTCAGCAGAAATGACAGTTGCTTTTGTAGAGCATCCAAACATTTCCATCCCGTCACAATGCAAGCCAACTCAACCGAGGCGCCTGGTAATCGGTGATGCCGCTGTTCATTTGTCTCAAGTGGCATGTACATATTCTGGCACTGGCAGATGCTGTTCATTGTGTTACTTTTCACGTTGAACTCTGTTCATTTGCTCTTTCAGACTCATGTTTAATGTCAAACTGCATAATATTAGATACAAAATGTAGGGGTGTATATTATAGATACTGAGTTTGAAGTCTATAGGTAGGGTATAAATAGTCATCTGGTCATTTATTGCAAAATAATCCATGACAGAGTAATCAAGACCCTAAGTTGAAGCAATTGCAACACAAATATTGATTTAAATTTGTAAAAAATGCTATAAGGTACATGAAACTAGTACAGTTTCTGTGAAAAGAAACAAAGAAACTTGGGACAACAATCAGTTATTAAGTTTAGCAGTCGTTACGTTATACAGATACATTTTACTAGATACCTGCCGAGAAAAAAAAAAAGAAACCTGTCAGTCTCCCAGACCATTTTATTGATTTTAAAGGAAGTGTGGACACTAGTTCAACTGGAATCAACTAGCTGACCAGTTAACTGCATTTCGTTTGGGCAGGCTTGAGACCAGCAGATTCATCGTTGAAGAAATCAACCAGCTAGTCATGACTGTTTCCCGATACCATATTGTCGCAAAGTGGTCGTTCAACTAGGTGCGTTTCCCGTACAACGACGTAGTTCACTGTTTCACTACCATGGTACGATGCATCGTCGGAAAAATCAACTAGGTAGTCACGACTGTTTCCCGAAACCCACTGTTGCAAAGTATCAACCATGTTGGTTTCGCACGTGGTGGAGTAATAACTACTTTTAATGAAACTGTTTGAGATCCAATTAACGCTAGATTTGTTTTATATAAATTACAGACATGTCATACAGACTATTTCTAATTGTTCTCAGTTATTTTGCTTTATTATCAGACTCGATATTTGGCTCGTTCTTACATAGTAGAGTACGCCTTCAAACACGTTACTTCAAATGTTTTGAAAAATTAAAAGACGTAAATTCCATTTGTATGTATTCTAAATAAAAGGCACCGGTTGTACTAAATGTCAGCTTGCTTATTTTACTCAAGATAAGGATTTATTACCTCCAAATGTCATGCAATATAAAACGATGCCTCTAACCACAGGTCGAGAGCTGTCGTTCAAACCACCCAACTGTGTGATGCTGTTTGCGAATGTCCGTTGGAACGATGGTCGGCAAACACCGACTCGTTAAACTATGCAGATAACGACGGAACTTGCAACCATAGTTGGCTAACTATCATGATGTTTTCGGGAAACGCACCCCAGGTTGGTTTATAACGTCACGCACGTGGTGGAGTAATAACTTATTTTAATGAAACTGTTTGAGATCAAATTAATGCTTGATGGTATGATGTAACTAAATTACAGGCATGGCATCTGAGGAATATTTCTTATATTTCCCAGTTATTTCGCTTTATTTCCAGATTCAATAATCTATCTTACATAGTAGAGCATGTTTGCACATGTGCAGTCTTCAAAAGGTTGTACTGAATGTCAGCTTGCTTATTTTGGTTAAGATACTGATTTATTAAAGGTACAACATGCATGATTTTTGCGGTAAAATATCCAAAAACCACTAGGCCAATGTTTACTTAATTACTTAAAATATCCCAAATGTTTCCAACTATTTGTAAATAGTGAGAAAATTGCGATTTTTAACCAAGGAAATGGGGTGTGTGAGCTGGGGTGAGGAGTCGCCAGTCAATGACATCATATCCGCGTTACCCCTGGTTTCCACCAGGTTTGACCTTGTACTGCAACAGTAACCATAGGAACAGACATGGACAAATGGGTCGGTTATGCCCGTTATGCGTGCTCAACAGCTTGAGCGTCCTTAGCGGTTTTATTCAAACATAATGGACCATGGCAAGCAGACTTTGAGACAAAAAGAGGACTAAAACGAAGATCAACATCTTTCGAGATGCCCAGAGCTCCACGTCCGCGACTAACTTCGACTTGACAGAGAAGCGAGTATTGCAAGTTACTTGAGCAAACAGGTGAATCAATGTATATAAAACTAATCAATGTTATATAGATCAACATGATGAAAAGTTAGAATAAGATCTGTATGTTATTCTCTAATGTTAATCTAACTTAGTCTCATACAGCCAACAAACAAACTAACTAACAACATTCAACACACTCAAATGCCGTTTAGTATAGTGAAATTGTTAGAGCAAGTGAAACAGTGCTGTGTTATCTCAAGTTTAATTAATCTAATAAACTGACCTGCGTGAGTAATTCAGCGTGTAGTTCGGTAGAATCAAATGTCCTTATTCCTTTATATCGGTGGGACTCGCGTTGTGTGTGGCACTGGTATACGTCTAGCAATCGCGCCCTGCTTCATACTACAGTCATGTTATAAACATCAATGTATTCACTAATCCATAAAAGATCCATCAGCTTGACGACAAGATACATTATTCCGCGTAATGCGGAATATACATCATTAATATACGCCTTTATAATTGTAAGAGGTTAGCGACCCCTGGTGGCGAAACAATCTTGCATATTGTACCTTTAAGTCCTCATGTCATGCAATTTAGCTTCTAACCACAGATCAAGAGCTGTAGTTCCAACCACACAAATTTGCGATGTTGTTTGCAATGTTAGTTGGAACGATGGTTTCGGGAAACACTGACTCATTAAATTATGCTGATAATGACGGAAATTGCAACCATAGTTGGCTGACGATGCTTTCAGGAAACTCACCCCAGGATATTGAATAAGAATAAGCATCATAACAGTGAAAACCGCTATTTATTGATGATAACTTTTGTATATTTACTGAATTAGTAAACTTCATTACTACAAACTTCCAAGTGTCTTTTCTTAACTGAGACCACAATAGAGTAGTGCAGGGATGACGTATTTTTGTAGGCCAAATCCCAAAAGCTTGTTTCATCATCAGCCTGGGATTTTTTCTTTCTTTCTTTTTTTTTATCAGGCTTTTTATCAGGTTAAATGCTTGAAATAATATCTGTGGTGAACACAAGCTCAACATTTTTCACGTTTTATTCTACGATATACCATACTTTAATTATACTCTCTTGTGGTTGTTTTTTTTTTAAAGCTTTACGTGTCTTGTAAAAGGCAGTTGCTAACAAGTGGCTAAATGGGACTACAGCCACTACAGCCTTCTCACTAGTTTGCTTTTACAGCCTTGTTGTGTTTATAATCACTCTCTTGCAAACTATTAGAACTTGAACTCTCAGGGAAAATGTTTTTATAAGTCTGAAAGAGATGTTGAAAGCTTAGTGTGGCAAGCATGGCAGGTTGCGAGGGAACAGAGCGAGGCCCGTTGATGCGAGTGTTAATGAGCACACACTGGTCTCGAGTCCCACGGAGAATCTCTGAAAGGACAAATGGAGAAGTGATGGCAGTGAAGGACAAGAGTGGACCAGGTCTGGACTTTTTTTGATGCTGTATTGTTTTAGTTTATGCAGCAGTTTTCCGGGAGGGGGTAGTGCTTTACTTTTGTTTTGTTGTTTATGTTTATTTCATTATTAAAGTTATGTTTAACGGTTCAAGCCTCCTCTTTTTCTGAACTTTAACATTGTTACAGTAGTGCTGAAACCCGGGAGGAGAAAAATAGGAATGCACTGTCAAAGAGCCCTTGTCGGTAGGGGTGTAACGATGCCCTCATGACAAGATTCGATACATATCACGATACTGAAGTCATGATACGATATAACTGCAATAATCCAAGATAGCTGGTAAAAGGTTAACAAAACTGTTGATTAAAATGCTAAATTTGGTGTGACCTTGTGGTTGTAAATGAATAGGCTTAGACTTGGTGCTGGTAACCCAATGCACCGGATAATGGTCACACCAGAATAAAAATATTCTGAAGCTGAACATACATAATTCTTTTAGACGAATATGCTTGAACTCTTTGTCACTGACTAGATATACCTATAAAATAATGTAGGCCACTTTTTCCTGGTAACATAAGACATTTGGCATTATCAGGACCCACAAATACTCCCACATTGCATTATTATAGATTATAGTCAACATTATATATAGTAGTTTAATGTAGTATTGACACTAAAACTCTCACAGTAATTTTTATTTTGGGTGAACTATACACAATATATCGTCGCTGACCGATGAAACTCACGTATATCCAAAACGGTTACTTTTCAGGAAGTGAAAAAAAAAACATAATTTCAAAAGCAGCTGAACGTAGCGTTGTCATGATTGGTACAACATCTTTAAATGTAACCATATTCTTGCCAGTGTCATGATATAATCCACATTTGACCCAAAATCGAGTTTAAATGGACATACGTGCATATTGTACAGTAACGGTGGTCGATACGTGTTCTTCCGATCATTAATTAGAATGACCAAATCGCGTTTCATATTGACAGATGAACATAGGCTACGCTCAGTTTATTAAATAGCCTGCGTCTCAGTTTATCAAATACGCTCAGTTTATTAAATGTCTCTTGCAAACTATGAAGAGACAATGAATCAATACACTGACATGATAGTATATGGTAGACTGATACTTTGTTTACACAATCCTAACTGTAATTTTGTCACTCCTCTCCACTATGTCTGGCATCAGGGGAGAAACGTTTACCTTAATAAAGTTAGGCCTACTGTAAAGGAAAGTCTTGAGAACAGTTGTTGAATACAAAAGTTTGATGAAACTTTAACCCCACAGTGTTATTCGGCAATCTAATGCTGAGCTTTCAGAGACGCTTAAGATGAAACTTCACGAGACCGGCGAGATGCCTCCACAGAGCGGGAAGATACGCTGCGTAATTGACAGCTTTGACAGCAAATGGATATACGTGGAAATCAGATGACATGATTTCACAGCTTTTCATTGGTCATTTAGATAATGTGAAGCATGCTGTATAAATGAACCTGGACTTTCTATCCGTCGGAAAATCTCAAAATCGGCAAAATGGACACAAGTGGTTTTCATCGGACAGCGACGATATATTGTCACTATCAACGATACATGTTGTTGCAGTTGTGTATTGTGATATGTTGTGACATGAGAGTCTTGAGAACTGAGCGAGGCCTGTGGCATGAGTGTTAATGAGTCACCTGTGCGCCACATCAATCCGATCTCACGGCAATTCGTATGAATTTTATGAGGTGGCTAATTCGTTCAGATTCATTCGACCTCACTCGTACGAATTCGTACATATTTTACGAGTTACCAAATTCGTATGAATTCGTACAAATGACCTACCCCTAACTCTGCCCCTAAACCCTTCACGTGGGTTTAGAGTGAGGTTGTAGGTATTTGTACGAATTAGCCACCTTTTAATCACTCATATGAATTCGTACGAATAGGTTGTGAGATAGCGTTAGCCACAACGGTCTTGAGTCCCACATAGGAGCTGTTTATTTTTATTTTATATTAAAGTTATTAAGGTTAGCTTTCTGACTTCTGGTGATTGTATTTACACTTCAAACTTCATAAAAGTTGTGTTCATTTGTAAAGATTATCACAATGAACAAAACGTGTACAAATCATAAGCTTTGTTAGTCACAGACCTTATTTTCTGCAAAAGCCAATGGAAAAATCCTAATGGGTTTTTATCGAGGGAACCAGTGTGATGCTGTCTTCCGAGATGGTCTACAAAAAATATGTAATGCTTTCACCACTCTGTTATGCTTGTAGTCTAAATACTTCATGAACTATTATCTATTTTAATTTTTTCTTTGCAATTTCTTGTGTTTGGGTTCACAAGGGAGGCAATGTAAATGTTAAAGGGATAGTTCACCCAAAAATGAAAATTCTGTCAGTATTTACTCACCCTCATGTTGTTCCAACCCGTAAGACCTTCTTTCATCTTCGGAATACGAATTATGATATTTTAGATGAAATCTGAGAGCTGGATCACTCTTCCATACAAGTCCATAGGCTTCTTGAGGGATTGAAACTTGCCGGCTTGGAAAAGATATTAAAGACATCGTTAAAATAGTATAAAAGTGACTACAGTGGCTCAAACTTAACTTTATCAAGTGACGAAAATACTTTTTGTGTGCAAAAACAAACATAAATAACTTTATTTCAACCATTCACTTCCTTCTCTTTGAGCATCTAGTCAGTTATACTAGCGTAATTGCAAAGAGTTACGTCACACGTAGGCTCACTATTGGTCGAGGCTGGTCATGTGTGTGATGTGTGTGACGTACAACAACAGATCATATGCTGTTAAACTAGTAACCTGACTTGAGGCCAAGAGAGAAGGAAATGAATATTTGAAATAAAGTCGTTTGATAAACTTAAGATTGAGCCACTATAGTCACTTAGCTTTTTTAACGATGTCTTTATTAACTTTTCGAAGCCGGCAAGTTTCAATCTCTCAAGAAGCCTATGGACTAATATGGAGGACTGATTCAGCTCTCAGATTTCATCAAAAATATCTTAATTTGTGTTCCAAAGATGAACAAAGGTCTTATGGGGTTGGAAGTGAGGGTGAGTAAATACTGACCGAATTTTCGTTTCTGGGTGAACTATGCCCTTTAAAGTGTGTAATTTATGTGTCAATAGGGTCACCTTAAATAATTGTTTTCACTTTATTTTGATGGTCCCTTTAACACATTCTGTTGACTATAAGTCTAACTAGAGTGTTAGTTGAGTACTAGTAGACTGGGTTAATTTGACATGCATTTGCAAAGATACTTATAGTCAGTAGAATGTCTGTTGGAGGACCATCACAAAAATTGTTAGCAGATATTAAGCAGAGATTCTACTAATACTCTAATGAGAGATCATTTACATGTAGTTGCAAAGTTACTTATAGAAAACATAATGTTCAAAAGGGACCATCAAAAAATAAAGTGCTACCAAAGAATCGTTATGACGGTTTCCCAAACAATCAGAAATATATAACATACAGTTCAGCTTCAAAGCGTTATACTTCTTTGCAAGAGTGTGTGTCTGCATGTTAGTTTGCACCCAGAAATGTCCTTGGCATTTACTCTCTCTGTGTCTCTAAATCAGCAGGCAAGAGGCCGTGTGTCTCTCACATGTTGTGCTGTGGGACAGAGTCAGAGGTGGAAGCCAGTCTGTCTGGACAGTGGTTGAAATCCGATGACAGCCGCTGAGAGCAGGTGCTGCCAAACGCCGGCCCGCTGCCGAGACGAGGTCAAACAGGACTCGTTACGCGCTGCTTGTATCCCGCCTTACGTTCCTTAGATCTGATGAGACAAGGATCCAGAAACAGCTCATTAGACTGCAGGAGAGAGATTGAGTTCCAATCCGCTCTCGTTTGGCCTCTAAAACAGTGATCCAGCGTGCTTAATGGACTGAGTGTAATAGCTGCAGGGCTGAAGCACACTACTGTCAAATGCACATATATTTTCATTTTTAGCTGTTTTAGCAAATTAACTTTGTTGATGGCACTTACCATGGTGCTTCTGTGGCTCAGCTGTTTGTTTATTTTCTGTCGCTTTTATACATTAGTTTAGATTAGTTTTTTTCAGTGTTGGGGAAACTTTTAAAAGTAATGTATATTGCGTTACTCCCTTAAAAATTAAAGGGATAGTTCACCCAAAAATGAAAATTCTGTCAGTATTTATTCACCCCCATGTTGTTCCAACCCAGTAAGACCTTCGTTCATCTTCGGAACATGAATTAAGATATTTTTGATGAAATCTGAGAGCTGGATCCATACCATAGGCTTCTTGAGGGATCAACCCGGTCTCATCCCAATTTGTCATATAACTGACGTTTTGGGACGTCTTTTGACCATTCGTCAATAAACGACTTTTTAGGGCCCCCTTAAACGTCGGTAGATGACGTTATGGGATCCTAACTCTACCCCATACCTAAACCTAACCCTAAACCCAACTCGTCACCTAACTGACGTTAAAGGTAAAGCGTCAGTTGTATGACGACCCGGGATCGTCATCTACCGACGTTTAAGGGGGCCCTAAAAAGTCGTATATTGACGAATGGTCAAAAGACGTCCCAAAACGTCAGTTATATGACGAATTGGGATGAGACTGTGTTAGAGGGATTGAACCTTGCCGGCCTCGAAAAGCTATTAAAGACATCGTTAAAATAGTCCAAGTGACTACAGTGGCTCAATCTTAAGTTTATCAAACGAAGAGAACACTTTTTGTGCGCAAAAACGAACATAAATAACTTTATTTCAACTATTCACTTCTTTCTCTTTGCACCTCTAGTCAGTTAAACTAGTGTAGTTGCGTATGATCTGTTGGTGTACATCACACGCATCCAACACATGACCAGCATCGGCCAATAGTGAGCCTACGTGTGACGTAGCTCTACGCAATAACACTAGTTCTTAGAAATAGCTCTCAGATTTCATCAAAAATATCTTAATTCGTGTTCCGAAGTTGAACGAAGGTCTTACGGGGAGTAAGTGAGACGAGTAAATCCATGCTCATATTAGTCTAGAACTACAACGCCGCTGAACCTTTACACCTGATTTCTCTATTTTTTTAAGTAATGTGTGACAAATATACTTGAAAAATCTGATTACATACCTCAAGTTACTTGTAATGCATTACACACATTTTTTGTAAAAAAAAAAAAAAAAATCATAAAGACTTTTGCATGTGTCAGTGTAATTCAGTGTAAATCTGTAACTGAAAATTGCACATCATAGCACCTTTTGAAAGTTCTTCTAAAAATGTAAATAAATAAATAAATAAATAAATAAATAAATAAATAAACAAAGTCTTATCATTTTTGAATGTGTTTAGTTTAATTCACAGAAGGTGAAATTCTATGTTTGTCGAACAGACCTAAAAGAGGATGCCGTTGACAAATAAATGTGAATTTCCTTCGGCCTATATTTCTATGTCACTATGAGGCTATTGAAGTAGAGGGTGATGACACTGCATATTAATTACAGACCAACACTTTCATCTGTCTCTAAGTTTGAAATGTGATAGGTTTACGTTAGTAATTTTTGACACATCTAGCCCAAGAGTGAATGTCTTTCATAGTGTGGTCATTGAGAGCTGTAATAAATCTAATGCGTTTATCTCCAACAGCTGTTTGGGTTTACAGCTCTTGGCAACAAGCATGGAGAATGTCCCACTTCAACAGACACCTGATATAGGAATGAGACCTGTCAATCACCTGTCTGCATGCAAATGACCTGGGCTTTGAGATATGATGCTGTGGTGTGTGTGTGTTCTGAAGAAGCTTGATATTTTATTCAAGCTGCAGGCCCTCGTCAAAACGTTTCATTAAGTTTTCATCCCTCACACTGAGAGGTAAACATGTGGAGAGAAGAGAAATTAACAAGATTTGAACTCACGCTGTGAGTTTCACTGTAATGCATAAGTCTTCTGATTCCAGTTACACCCATTAGTGTGAAACATTAATTTTCAGTCAAAGGCATGTACTGTCTATTAACTCTTTCAGTGATAACCAGGGGTTTGAATCAACCTAACATCAAATAAAGATATGAATTTGTCATATGCACAGCTTGCAGAATATTAAAATGAGTATAATTTTATTTATTTATTTATTTATTTAAATTAAATGCATTTGATTTAGGAAAAGAGCAACTTTGATATTTTGATAAGAACTTCTATTGTGTTCCATGTGAAAAAAAAATACAAAATTATTAATAATAATATAATAATAATAGCAATGTGTAAACAACATGAGGACAACTTCTTCCCTGGAGAGGAGTTTAAAGGTCAAGTTTACCCTCAGTAGTGGTTTTAAGTTTTAAGTTTTTAATGTTATTTTGTATTATTACTTCAACAATTGGTGTATTTCAACACTAACATGCAATGCAAATATTAGTAATTTACTGGATTTCTGCAATGCTGGTCATTAAACTCTGGTATCTTCTGCCATCTTGTGGATAGGTCAATGTACTGCAATACCAGATTACAGCCAAATACTTTCGTCTATGTCTAAAAAGCTATTTTTTACTGGATTTTTGCTGGATACTAGATAGATTTTTGCAGTATTTAGGAGGGACTTCAAACCAGCTAAAATTGGAAACAAGGGATGAGATTCACACATCTTTGCATTTCCCTCTCTTTTCCTCCCTTCCTGATTTAAAATGAGTATGATATGGAAGTTGCAATAGTCTTTACTTCCCTATTGTGACTTATATTGTCAACTGAGTAGAACATGAAGAAAAAAATGTGTCTGGAATTTATTTTGTACAATGAGAATTGATTGGATGGAGGTGGTTTGCTTTTGATGCAATCTCTTGTGAATGACAGGTTGTCATGCCCTCACACCAAAAAGCACATCATCAATCAAAGAGATGTCATCACAAGAGGGAGGGCAAGCTATTTTGATTAAAGATTACGATTTGCTGCCAGATGGTGAAGTTACACAATCTACCAACAGGGGCTAACAGGTCCAAGAGACTGTAAATCTTGGAGCCCTTGCTTGCCAGTGGTAAAACAGACCATAGATATCCATAATAAAGACTAGATGTCTTGTCCGCGCTGATGGCCAATGCAGGTCGACGTCCATTCCTGGCGGCCATCTTTTCACAGGCAGCTCGCTCACTCGTAACATTGTTTTAATAGTGCATGTACTTTTTAAATAACCATAACTTGCTGAATTTTCTACCGATTTTCAAACGGTTTGGTTTGTTATAAACGTCAGAGATGTAGTTATGGCACTGCATACTTATGAATAATAAGTGTATAAATAAATAATCATCTGGAATTATAGCCAGATTAATAACGATTGTAAGAAACCAAACCTTTGTAAATCCATCAAGATTTCACCGAGATAAGAGTATTTGTGTCTGTGCTGATCACTCATCTTACATCAGGAACCACAGAGCCTGCCAGAAAGCTTGCCTGTGACAAGATGGCCACCGGTGATGACGATAGAGACTTCATCGTAATACATCTAGCCTTTATTATGGATGGATATCTATGAAACAGACATCTCAAGTCTCCCGGAATTTCCCGGAAGAGCTCGCATGTGAGAGCGAACCCTAACAATCCAGTCACCAAGATGTAGACCATTTTGCAAGATGTAAACAACACTGGTCCAGAAGCACTTCCTGTTTTAGTTTTTTAACACTTCATAAAAGCGGGGCTAAAATACAACCAACAGAACAAACTGAATTAAAAATCTTTAAGATGTTTTCTTTACATGTGAAATAAAGAAAACAGTTACAAACTGAAACAGGAAGTGTTTCTGGACCAGTGTTGTTTACATCTTGTAAAATGGTCTATACCTCCCTGAAATGTCTTCTTGCAGGTTGGGATATCTGGTAAAAAGACAAATTTGCAGTAAACTTGTCTATTCACTGGGGGGGGGGGGGGGGGGGGGACTAGAGAGCTTTACACAAAATTCAGCTCATTGACACATGCAAAAATCCCGAGACATAACAGCAGTCTGGCGTTTGGGTTCTATCATTAATAATTTTCTGATCTGCTAAAGTCAGTCAAATATTTCCACCCTTCATGAAATAGACTCAAATCCCACCCAATTATTATGGTCAAACTCGTTGCAAGTTCTTCCATGGCTGGATAGACTCTAGTTTCTAACTGTTAGATTCCTCTGGATGATGAAGTAATGAGCCGATATATCTGGAAGCAGTGGCACAGAGCTCAGAATGGACCTTTGGAAGTAAAATGTGAATTGAAAGTATATTTTTACAGATATATAATGATCCTCTCGAGTGCATCATTTGACGGCCGCCTTTTTTATTTCAGCAATTATATTACTCTGACATTTTTTTTTTGTCTCTAACTCTTTGCTGCATTTCTGGAACATTTCAGACATCCCCAATGAGCCCAAGAGGACTTTCTATAAGACCAATCTATTAAACAAACAAAATAAATAAATAAATAAATAAATAAATAAATAAATAAATAAATAAATAAATAAATAAATAAATAAATAAATAAATAAATAAATAAAATAAAAATAATGAAAAGGGTACAAAAACATGCAGTTCGTCACCCCTGGCTGTCCGTCCAATTGAGCAAATGGTTAATTTTACAAATCATAAATTGTTATTCTGTGGTTATAGAGAGGCAAATATTTATGAGGGTTTTTTATAGTGTTGCATTTATTGTTGCTCACGCTGGCTTAGCTGCGTTGGCATGGATGTTTGGACGTGGCCTTAACACCTCTATGTTTGGCAGCAACTCTAATTGCATTAGTGGTTAGGGGAAGCGGATTCACAGGGGACAGGGGATTCACATGTTTGGGTCAACAGCTCTATGGTTAGAGGTGAAGATCTTGAATGCCTCAACTCAGTTTTCTTGGTAAAACCATTAAACTTGATTACTGTTGGGTGCTAAGATCATTGTCCTCCTAAATTTCAATAGCTCTCGTTTTCAGAGAACATTTAACAGGGATATCCTTTAATGGAGATGATAAAAAAATTAGAGATTTGTGTATGTATTTTCTAGGTTGAATTACATATGTGCTTTAATGACGTTGTCAGGTTTGTGTAGGTTCTCAATGTAGATGCTTTATTTACAAACTTAACTTTCAAAACCAAAGGGAAAACATTCCAGGACCTTCGTACGCAGACATTCATACATCTGTTTTTTTTTTTTTTTTTGTGTGTGTGTGTGTGTGTGTGTGTGTGTGTGTGTGTGTATGCACATTTACAGCTTGGCCCAAGGTGATTAATATGTTTTATTGAACAGATGAATTGACATGTAGCTCTCTAACAGAGTACATTGTAAAGCTAAAGCATTATCTAATGTGAAGGGTCATTTCATTATGGTTGTTCTAGCGCTATAACCGTCATCCTCTATTAAAAGGGACAGCTAATGATAATTTTAAGGGAGGGGCCACCCAACCACTCTAAATATATGCACCTCAAATATTCAACCAGGATATAAATTTTGAGAAAAATCTGCCAACAGGAAAATGATTTCCATTACACGAGAGTAGATGTTACAACTTTGTGCTGATTTGCAATCGGCTTTCGCCAAGATAAGCAACATCTAAGACGTATAGGTTTAAAGTAGGCTAACCTATGCTTCTCCATACATTTACCCTTCCTTCCATATGGTGGTGTGAATATCCTTCTGTCTGGTGTTAATGGCTAAAGTACATTTCCTGGCGCGTCAGCACACACAACGGCTGCGATGCGGGCTCCGGGGATCAACCACAGTGTGACAACCTCAACTACAACAACCTACATTCAACCTAATTCATAGTAACAGGACTGTGGGCTGTTACATACCCCCTGCTCAGTGGAAGACTTGTCATAACTGTGATATGTCTTGAGATTTTCTACATGGTAGGATCAGACAAAATGAGCTTTGGCTCATTCTACATTTTCTTGTACCAAGCTGATGAGGTCTTTTTGTTGGTCAAGTATGGGATAAGCAGGGCTGTTGGGGTCAGGTGGTTGCTGAAGAGCTCTCTCCATAGGTTCTTTGAGTTTACGCCCAAGAGTTTTTTCGAAACCAGGAGCCGATTTCGGCTGGTGTAAATCCTTTGCTCTCGTGCCAAGCAGTATCAATGATTAATCTGAATTCAGATGACCATTTGTCCAGTGTTTTTTTTTTCTACATAGGATGCAATCACGGTATTCGGGTTGCGATTAACACGCTCTGTCAGTTTTGTCTGAGGATGGTAGGCCGTAGTCAACTTTATGGTAGGCCGTAGTCAACTTTTGGATGACCCCCCACTGTTTGGATATCAAGTTGATAAGGTGATAAGTGAATTGTGCCCCTCGATCCAATACTAGTCAACTGGTGAAGATCTCTTCTACAAGATTCGTGGCTATGTAAAGTGCTTTGGCTTGTCTCAACGGGAACAATTCCACCCATTTGGAACAGTAATCAACACTAACCAGAAGATGTTAATTTTGTTTGGCACTTTTGGGGAAAGGACACATGAGGTCAACACCTATCATGTACCCAGCTACGACAAAAGGAATATTCTGCCAATAGCCAGACAACTTTGTCAGTGAGGGTTTGTACTTTTGACAAATGTGACATCTCTGTATCTCCACACATAAGTTATTATACTAGGCCAGTATACGGTCTCTAGAAGAGTGTTTGAGTCTGAGAAGAGTGTTTATTTTTCAAAACCCATTGAGATGGTACATTGACTTACAATAGGTTGAATGACATGTCTGCTGTATCCTGAAGGTGTCTGTATCGCTTTTACTTGCACTTTGTAACTTCGGGTTTCGGGTAGGAACCCGAGCACAAAAAGACCTACAAAATTCTACTGCTTTATGGCATACATCACGTCCCCCACCACCCTAAACTTCCTCAGATTCTGACGTTAGTGCTCAACTCACATTTGATTGCTGTCTGTAGGTTTTCGTCTTGCCCGAACCAACAGCTACAAGGAAGAAGGCAACGGTTTTATCAGAAGAAACTAAAAAAAAGAAAAGGGGAGAGTGACTAATTAAAAGCCAGGACGAAGATTAACATTTGTCCAGCTTTCGCTTCACTCGGTGGCGTGAGCGGAAGGGTGCTCGATCGATGCGGACACTTGCCTGCACACAAATGTCGTTTCCAAGGTAACCCAGATAAATTCATATAAGAAGTGTAGTATTTTCTGGTATTCCGGCCACAGCTAATGGTGTTATGAGTGTAATAAAATGCCCACAGTCCAGTGTTCATTTCGACACACAAACACAGCCCGCCTCAAATTGACTCATGTCAAATGTAACGTTACATTAAACGTAGTGAACGTGCCCACGACTCAGTAGTACCCACAAACACTACACACCACATGTCCCACGGTTTCTGTAAAAATAAACCAACACACATAACATTACAGTCAGCTCAGGCCGACGGGGTTTTCAGTGCAGCTGTCCCGCGCCCACATTCACTCACAGACATGATAAGCCCCACGGGACTCACCCTACTCGCTCTCTCTCAGCAGACTGCTATAAGGGAATTGAGCACGGCAAAGCTGCCTGGCCCGCCTCAAACACTTCAAGCACACACAATCTAAAGACACGGGAGGCTGTCCAGTTGACTGTTGGCTTTAATTTGCGACATTGCTACAGAGTTTGTGGCCTCTAGGGACGCTAGACAGGTCGAGTGCCACTAGTGACCAAAAGTTCCGCAGTGTGGTTTTTAAGGTCAAGTGTGAGTCCGGCTTTGTGGGGCCATTTGAAGACTTGGTTGAGGTTTTGGAGATTTTCTGCCATGGTTTTGGAATAAACAATGATGTCATCAATAAATACCATGCAACACTTGCCCATCACTTCGCGGAGTACATGTTCCATTAGCCTTTGAAAAGAAGCAGCTGCATTTTTAAGGCATTTTTCAAGGGAGACAAACAAATTCATATAGCCCTGTGGAAGTCTTCTGAATGCTGTCAGACTCCATTTCCTTTAGAGGTCAGAGTACTTAAGACAGTGGCTCCATTTAGTGATTCCAGGATATCCTGTTTGGGGCATAAGGTAGGCATCTAGCTGTGTTTTGGCATTCATTCCATGGTAATCGATACAAAGTCTGGATCCTACATCCTTCTTTTGAACTACCACCACTGGAGAAACCCAAGGAGAAGTAGATATTCGAACGATCCCTTTGCCCAATAAGTATTTGTGCCTTAATGAATTGTTTTCAATGGAGTCCTTTTAAAGGACAAGTTCGGTCTTTTACAATTAAAGCCCTGTTTTAAGATCGACCCTGATGAAATAGAATAGTTAAGATTGTTTTTGAGACAAATGCTCCTGTCACGAGAATTTTTAAATTCTGTATTAGTACCCCCCCACCTTTATAATGAAAGCATAGGTGCACTCGAACAATCATTCATAAAAATGCATAAAACTTTAGTTTACAAAGACGTGAAACTCACCGAGTGGTCTGGGGTGTTCACTGATATGCCCACACAAAAATCGCTGCAAAAGATGCTTTCCAACAGGTTTTATCGTAGTTTATGTCCAAGTCCATGTTACTTCCTATTTTCGGTTGAAGTCCACAGTAGTCAATTGTCGAGTTCACATGCGCGATCATTGGTAACTAGATAACTAAGGATCGCGCATGTGAACTCGACAATTGACTATTGTGGACTTCAACCGAAAGCAGGAAGAAAGTGGACTTGGACAAAAACTATGATAAAACCTGTTGGAAAGCATCTTTTGCAGCGATTTTTAAGTGGGCATATCAGTGAACACCCCAGACCACTCGGTGAGTTTCACGTCTTTGTAAACTAAAGTTTTATGCATTTTTATGAATGATTGTTCGAGTGCACCTATGCTTTCATTATAAAGGTGGGGGGGTACTAACACACAATCCAAAAATTCTCGTGACAGGAGCATTTGTCTCAAAAACAATCTTAACTATTCTATTTCATCAGGGACGATCTTAAAACAGGGCTTTAATTGTAAAAGACCGAACTTGTCCTTTAAGCATGTCACCTTATGCCAAGTTCAGACTGCACGATTTTCAAAGTAGTCGGTAATTTAGCATGCCAAATATCTCACGGGCGTCGGCGACTCGTCAGTGATTCTCTCAGTTCGCGTCTTTGCTTATTCACACTGCGTGATTGTCACTCACGTGAACGAGCGCCGATTTGCCTGTCGATTTCGGGCATTTGTCGGCGATTTCTCAAAACCTGTCGGCGAGCCAAAATCGTGGATAAAATCATGCAGTCTGAACTCGGCATTACCAGTACTTAATCAGTGGTAATGACGCAGACTTTAACAAGTTTTGTCTGACCAATTTATTGGGTACAAACAGTAGGCCAGTTTAACATCAGATTCTCCATTTTTTTTTCTTGTATGTGGATCAGTGTCTGAAGCCAGCAGGTGAGTGAAAATGTTACTATGAATTATAGGTTGTAATATACCGTCCCTGTTTGGGTCCCAATCTATAACCGTCCTTCCTCTGTTAAAAAGGCACAGCTAATGATAATTTTAAGGGAGAGGCTGTTACAGCGCTGTGCTTGAATTATTTTCGAGAAAGTGTTGTGCCTATTTATCGGTACAGCTACAGTAACGTCTTCAGAAAATCAGCTTGAAATCCTTTCCATCTAGACTGGTTGTATCGCTTAAGCCTATTATTGAATGTTTTATTAGCAGTTGGAACTAAATTTATCCGCGCAGTCACGCAGAGCCAAAGCACAACCAAAACAATGTTCTTCCACAAAATGAATGATATTTTGTTTTTTAACTGCTACAGGGCCAAAAATTTACTTTAAATGTTAAATACTCTTGCATGGCATCAAACAAAAGTGAATAAATGGTAAGTTTCCCAAAATGTCTTAAACATGTAAATTGGGGTTTGTTTGGGTTTTTAATTTATTTATTTATGGGGGGGGGGATTATTTTATGCATTGCATTTTTATACAATCACATCAGTTTGTCAGTTTGTATTTTATTGTATTGCAAGCAATATAAATAATAGTAAGCAATATTTGCAAGCACACATAACTCACAAAATTTTCATTGCAGACAAAAATAGCACTTTTAGGACAAAATAAAATAAAAAAGTGAGAGTAACAGTAAGCTCTGCACCTGTTATGCTTGTTCTTTATACAGCTCAATGAGTTCAACACCTTCAGTACTCTTTGATTTCTCCTGCCTGTGCTGTCAGCAGTCTCATTAGAGCCGTGTATATATGGCACGCTCTCCATCCTCGACAACAATAGAGCTCTTTCTGTGAGCGATTTTGTGTTTTTATAGCAGTAAATGTGTTGGCCTTCAATTCCACCGTACAGAGGGGTTTCTTCCACTGTTTCAATCATCACTGTCCCTGCTCTGAGGATAAGACCATCATTAGGTTGAACGAGTCAAATAATTATTACAGTAAGGTGGCAAAATGTCTCAATGCTGTCCTTACATGCTTGATCTATTTGCTGGGGCCTCATGGTTCTATAAGCCCTAGCTGGAGTCAACGGCCCTCTGAAGCCACATAAAAGCAATAGGATTTGGACCTTGGTGCTGCAGCAGACAGGCAAAGTATGATTTTGATTTTTCCCAACAAGCCCCAAGTCTATTATAAAGCACCGCCTCTAGTGTTAATGGCCTTGATAAGCCTGGACTTTGGACCCACACCCTTTTAAAAGAGTCCATTTGGTCCTATTTAGTTGACCCTGGTTCTCCTTAGGCCTTGAGCAAATTAAAATGTTGACATGTTGTGTACAATCCCTAACCAGACATTTATGAAGACCACAATCTGAATGCAGTATGGCTGACATAAAATGAAAGCACACTTAAGTGCTTAAGAATGAAGTTTGAAAATATGTGCCTGAATTGTCATGTTAAGTTTCCTGCTTTCTGTGAACCGACTGATGAGGCTAAACTGCCTGTCTTTCATTAACAGGCCTCAGACAGTTTTCCTCTTCTGGATTTGGTTTCACCCGATATGTTTAGTTGTTTAGACCGCAACACAAAGCAACTTTCTTCACAATTCAGGCTGCTTGTGCCCAGTTGTGGTAGAACATGTTGAACGTGATGGAACTTTAAAGCAGACAAGTTCAGCAAACATGTGAGTTTTACTTCCACTACCCTAAAAATAAAGCCAACAGTAAAAACAGAAAGTCATGTGGACAAGTGTCCACAGTACCCATAAATCTCTCTTTAAGGAAAAAAAGTGAGGGTAGAATAATTCAACTCGATCTCACGACCAAATCGTATGAATTCGACGAATGATTAAAAAGTGGCTAATTCGTAACAATTCATATGACCTCACTCGTACGAATTAGTACGATTTTGCTAAATCGTACATATTTTACGAATTGGCCAATTCGTACGAATGACCTGCCCCTTACCCCGCCCCTAAACCTACCCATCACATGGGTTTAGACAAATCGTACGAATTCGTACGAGTGAGGTCGTACGAATTAGTATGAATTAGACACTTTTTAATCATTTGTCGAATTCGTACGAATTGGTCGTGAGATAGGGTAGAATAATTAGACAAGATAAACAGCTCAAACACCAGAATGTCAAATAACAAAAATCACTCTTAACATCCGTCTTTCTCTAGATGATTGGGAGTTGTTCTTTTGGAGCGCATTTTTTAGCACTTGTTTCACTGGTACATTTTTCCTTGTGTTGCATGTCTTTCTAATGACCCAGCAGTAAATCTTGCTCTGGTTTCTGTGTTTGAATTGGCTCTTTGGGGGTCATATGTAAGCTAATGATTAATGGTGTTCAATAAAGTGGATGAAAGGAAAATGTCTGTGTTTCCTCGCCCTCTCTTTGGGGGCTTTAAGTCACAAGTGTTTTAAATGTTTTCCTATATTTCCATGATGCCATTCCTTGACATTAGAGAAAGCAGTCATCTTTCGTGAACTACAAAAAGAAAGTGATAAGGACAGAAATATAAATAAAGTATTAGGAAGTTGTCTTATAATATCATAAAAGATTCTTCATATCAAACAGTATCATTGCATTTTTTTTTTACAAAAATGTAAATATGTTATAGGTGTACTTTTGTGTGTATATTTTTAATAAATAGAAAAAAATGCATCATAGTTTGAGCTTCTAAGGTTTCTGAAGATGAAGCACTTGTTCTCACCCAACTATTAATTTATCAACATAATTCATCATATTTTAGTCACTGGAGCTGATATTTCTCAATGGTTTTATTTCATTTTGTGTGGTTGAAAGCTAGCATACACTAAATGACTTTTGTACAAATTTTTTGCCTTGATTTGCATTATGAATAAATAAATGCTGGTTGCCGAGTCTGGGCCATATGATGTAAGCATATGATAAGCAAATTCTAATAGTATATCACAATACTAAAATAACACTATATATACACTCACCTAAAGGATTATTAGGAACACCTGTTCAATTTCTCATTAATGTAATTATCTAATCAAGCAATCACATGGCAGTTGCTTCAATGCATCTATAGGGATGTGGTTCTGGTCAAGACAATCTCCTGAACTCCAAACTAAAGGTCAGAATGGGAAAGAAATGGGATTTAAGCAATTCTAGCAGGCGGGCACTGGGATTACTGGGTTTTTCACAGACAACCATTTCTAGGGTTTACAAAAAATGGTGTGAAAAGGGAAAAACATCCTGTATGTGGCAGTCCTGTGGGTGAAAATGCCTTGTTGATGCTAGAGGTCAGAGGAGAATGGGACGACTGATTCAAGCTGGTAGAAGAGCAACTTAGACTGAAATAACCACTCGTTACAACCGAGGTATGCACCAAAGCATTTGTGAAGCCGCAACACACAACCTTGAGGCGGATGGGCTACAACAGCGGGCGGGTACCACTCATCTCCACTGCGAATAGGAAAAAGAGGCTACAATTTGCAAGAGCTCACCAAAATTGGACAGATGAAGATTGGAAAAATGTTGCCTGGTCTGATGAGTCTCGATTTCTGTTGAGACATTCAAATGGTAGACTCAGAATTTGGCATAAACAGAATGAGAACATGGATCCATCATGCCTTGTTACCACTGTGCAGGCTGCTGCTGGTGGTGTAATGGTGTGGGAGATGTTTTCTTGGCCAATTGGGCATCGTTGACCAAATTAGCCAAATCAAATATGCAATGCACCATGTCACAACTCTTGAATCATTTCAAATTGGTTTCTTGAACATGACAATGAGTTCACTGTACTAAAATGGCCCACACAGTCACCAGATCTCAACCCAATAGAGCATCTTTGGGATGTGCTGGAACAGGAGCTTCATGCCCTGGATGTGCATCCCATAAATCTCCATCAACTTCAAGATGCTATCCTATCAATATTGGCCAACATTTCTGAAGAATGCTTTCAGCACATTGTTGAATCAATACAACGTAGAATTAAGGCAGTTCTGAAGGCGAAAGGAGGTCAAACACAGTATTAGTATGGTGTTCCTAATAATCATTTAGGTGAGTGCATACGTATCACACACAATACAATTTAAATATAAACTAGGTGTGCATGACAACCCTGTTAGGCCAGAGTAATATTTTAGATCAGCATACAACTTGGCTCTTACATGACAGTCTGGTAGAATAGAATGACTTGCAGCATTCAACTTTAAGAACCACAGGTCTGGTGTGTTGTATTTTCCTTGCCTGCGGGTTTGTTCTGCGGCTCATGCTGTGCTGTGAATTTACCTCTGGGCAGTCGCTCTCTGATGCACTCAGCATGCTGGGTCAATACAGCGAGCAGGTAATGACTTTCCCAGCTGGACCCAAAGGTGTGAGTGGAGAGGATGGGTGGAAAGTAGCTGCAGACACTGAACCCACCACATAGTGAGTTATTGTTGATTTGAGGACTTTATAGATGTTACCTTGGGAATGTAAATTGGATGCAATGATTGGTGCCATCCAGTGTGAATGGGAAAACAAATCTAATCACATCCGTTTTAAACTACATTCATACATGATTTGAAATTTGAAAGATTTGAAATCCTGTTCAAATCTAATTTCTATGAATCTGATTTAGTCTGACCACTCTTCCTCGTTATGTCATCACATGGTTTATGGTTTGTTGTTTTTGGCGTTTGACTAACACAAAGTCATTGCCATAAACTAATTCATGTATTTGTGAAAACAAAAGAGCGTCAGATCAGAACAGTTGCGATAAACAGTGTGGACAGTTAAGGCCCTTTAAAATATTTTTCATCAGATTCCAATCGGACACACCAATAATCGGATTTGAACACAGACATATTGCTCATGCACCCACTTGCACACATGTACAACATACTCTCAATAATAAAATAAACACCACAACATCTGACCATAGCGATTTCAATAGGCCTATGTTTGGACCAGCTCAACGGCATCATGTCGACAGATGAGGTCATAAAAATTACCCTGTTACGATAGTTTAATTATAAAGTATATTTGAGAATGTGGTTTGAATTAATCTATTTTCTTTGGATGACACATTGGCATTACAGTATATAGACGCTCTTTCAGCATTACATTGCATTCATTTTATGTATCATTGAACGGAAGAGAGGGGCTCAGGAATTAATTTTCCTCGGCATAAACGTCCTTGATATAAATCAGTTTAGAGGCTTTCATGGACAACCTAGGGCATCAGGGAAGGTCTCGGTTTCTGATATTTGTTACAAGCTGTTCACAAATTGGCAAAAAAGAGTAATTAATAGATGAAAATTCTTACCCCCTCTAAAAGGAAAAAAAAATAAAATGTACAAGTCTAGAGATGGTCTTCATCCTGATGAATTGCACACACATAAACGCACACAAACACACACACACTTTCATTTGAAACTGTATCGCTCCAGTTGTAGTTGAACATTCCACAACAGTCCTGGAAAAAAGGGGCACCTGGTTTCTTTCTTGTTTTAAAAAGAGGTATCAGATATATTATGGCTGTGCTAGTAGTGACTTGAAAGGGAGCAAAAGTAATGTGGATGAATACAGATTGCAAAACTGGCCCGAAACTTTGTCAAGCCCCAAGAGATGCTTCTGAGCAGTTGAAGCTGCATGAAACAGCAGCAAAAATATGATTTGACATTTTAGTTAATTGCATTTTACAGTATTCCGTGCAGTGTGCTTTGTTGTAGACTAGACAATTTGGCTAATTTCAGTTCATTTTGTCCTGAGGTGAACTCAACTCTCAGACAGAGTCCTCGTTAATAAAAAGGAAAAAAAAAAAAAAAAAAATCAAGCCAAAACCTCACTGATAGCATATCCTGCGAATAGTTAAGTTGAATGGTAAAGTCATTCTTATGAAAGCAGAGCATATCAAAATATCAGCATCATATTTTCTCCCTTTTCCCCCATATAATCTGCTTATAAATGATCCAATTATTACTTAAGCCAAAAAAATATCAGTACAGTGTCTGTGGCCAGTAGAGGACAGTCACGTTTAGGGTAATTCAGTGGACATCATCCCTGCGGCCTACAGGCATGTTTACAGAGGGAATTGATAGCATTGTTTATTTGCACACTTTGTCAGCATTGTTTTTGCTAACTCAAGGAATTAAGCAAATCCAGTAATGGCACAAACTAGGGCTGGTCGAAATTTGCTCAGGGTTTTTCCCCAGCTTGCAATTCTGAGTGCTAGGTAGTGGAAGAGGGGGTAAATATGCTCTGTTTCACAGACAAGGCTTAAGGCTAGTCCCATTGTTGTGTCTCAAGATGCACAGCAGTAATGCTTTTTTTCCCTCTAATGTATGTTTCTAAAAGACACTTAAATGTCCTAATTGAACTAAGGCCTAATCCTGGTTTAATCTAAGCCCTGTCTTTGAAACCACGGCCCAGCATAAACTTAGCCCCATGTTAAGACTGTGTCTTAAGAACTAATTTGACCAACTAGAAATTAGTCAAGAGGTAATCTGATTCAGATTAGACAAATCTACTTTTTTATGCAACTGACTTTAAAAAATTAGCACCAGTTTGGAATAAAATAATAATAATAATAATAATAATAATAATAATAAAAACTTTTAAGACTAGTCATGTAACAGTTCATGCAACCAGCCCCAGGTCTTATTGATAATATTCGATATTGATCGATATTTAGAATAATAAGACATTTTTTCTTGAGCATCAAATCCGCATATTAGAATGCTTTCTGAAAGATCATGTGACACTGATGACTGGAGTATTGATGATGTAAATTCATACATAAATATATAAATTAGGGATGCACCAAAATGAAAATTATTGGCTGAAACTGAATATAATGAAGCACTTGGCCAAAGGCCGAATGCACATTTTTTCCCCCCCATTTATTTTTTTTTACAAACTTTCACCATTGCATAAATTAAATAGTCCACATGTACTTATTATTTTGTCTTGCTTTTCAAAGAAAAAAAATAAATTGTAAAACTACAATTTAAACTTGCATATACAAACTCTTTATTCGAATAAAGAGTTTGTATATGCAAGTTTGGATAGTGTGTGGGATCTTCTCTTTGAAACATTTTCGACTGATTGTTTTTTTTTTGGTTATTTTTTTTTTCCATTTTTTTCCTACGCACCTACCAATTGCAGGCGTGTGATGTTTTTTAAAAAAAAAAATATTTAACATTTTTGTTATTCAACATGTTTTTTCTTTTTTTTACATTCTAGCAGGCATTATATTAAGCCTAATAACTGACCGCTGAAAGAATGACACACTTTATAGCCTATGCCTACAACAAAAAAGTGCATTGAAAAGAGTACAAAAAACCAAAGATTGTTAAAAAGAGTGTAAAAACAAAGAAACAAAGAAACAAAGCAAATTACAAACAACAGACTTAAAAAAACCCTAAGTAAATAAACCAAGTTTTTTTAGGTACAGTTTATTTAAGATATTTTGTTGCTGGATTACCATTAATGACACCGACACGTATTTAAGGCAGCTGTCACTTTAAAGGTGACATATTATGCTCCTTTTCACAAGATGAAATATGAATATAAATTGTGGAAGATATGGTGTCCCCGGAGTGTGTCTGTAACATTTCAGCTCAAAATACCCCAGCTAATTTGTTATTAGGTGCATTAGGTGTGAGCAAAAACGCGCCGTTTTTGTGTCTGTCCCTTTAAATGCAAATGAACTGCTCATTTGTAGTTGTTGTGGAGTTACATTGATTCATCTTATCGACTTACATGTTCTATCAAGTTTAACTTTTACACAAGTTGACACAGATAGTTCCCTGAGGTCTTTATAAGACAGCTGTGATTTTTGTTTTTCTTTTGCAGTCGTTAGAACTGGTTACACAGACTGTTATCGCTTGCGGAAACCAAATGGCGGCACTGTGGGTGAAAACGTGCAGATTAGGGTGGCAATAATAAGATCAACTTCCTACGTCAGAACAAACAAAGTTGGATTGTCACTATCACGTTTTCTGGGTTGGTAGATCCACCCAATTATAGCACTTACACACGAAAAAAGTCCGATTTTCATGATGTCCCCTTTAAGACCGAATTCTTGGATCTACCAGTAATACAGTATACTGCACATATCCGGTTTTCACAGAACGGTTAAGCCATAACCGACTGTTTGTCCGTGAGATTCTCCACATAATGGGTATTTTGACAACTGTGCCAATATTTGACCATTCAGATGCAAACAGAAGTGAATTCAGGATTGTGCACTGTCAGAGCTAACGCTTCTGGTCTTTTTTAAATAAAAACAATATATATATTTCTCAATTGTAGTTCTGAATTGGATTTTTTCTTACCACTATGATTTATTTTTCTACAACTTACTGCATATAATAACTCGATAAACTCTTTTTGAAGATCATTGTTAAATGAACACACACGTCTGACTTGACTTTCCTTGAATTTTCCCCAAACCAGTTCAGTGGAAATCCCACCCTCCAGCCGATTCTAAAGATTTCATTGGTCATGTCAATCACTCTACTGATTGCCTACACCAAACTCTGATCCCTAAACCTACCCATCACTGTAACCTAAACCAATGAAATTAGCCGCAGAGCAGCATTTCTGCTGAACGGGTGCTGACTTGAATGACTCTTGTAGTGCTGTAAGTTTGTGCAGATGCACCCCTAGACAATTCAGCAGAATAGAGGCAGAATAGATAGAATAATGTTCTCTGACATTTTAAAATGCTTCCACACTGACGACATGTTTGCTGGATTCATAAAGCATGTGCACCTCTCACTCTATTCTGGTCGCATCATCAAAATCGTCATTGTTAGGTGAAATGTATTCAGTCTTTTCCCTCGAAAGGGCTTTTTTTGCTTTTTTCGGTCATATAATTTAAATTGCCCAACATTCGGTGCATTCCTATAATAAATTAAGTTTTAAAATATATTGAAAAAAAATATGTATTTTAATAACACTTTACAATATTACTGTTTTATTGTGTTTTTGATGAAATATTTTTCATATGTATTTATTTGCAAAGTAATATTTAGTGTTTTCTTTTTCCATATGAAGAGTTCAGATGCAAAAGCCTCTAAATGCCATTTGAAATTTTCTTCTAAAATGATCATTTTTATCAAGCTTGTATATTTAAGTTCAGTAATTTCACTTAAATGGCAATGAAGATTACCTATTAATTGTCATTTAAGTGAAATTACTGAACTTAAATATACAAGTTTGATAAAAATGGTCATTTTAGAAGAAAATTTCAAATGGCATTTAGAGGCTTTTGCATCTGAACTCTTCATATGTAATCTGTTTTTAAAGAATCTTTTCTAAGCAAATTTTAATGTTATTATTTGAGATTAATTTGATTAAACAATCAGCATAAGTAATAATTTGGCAACCTAGTGAACAATTATGAGTAAATTGCAAGGTTTTGTGTTGAAATAATGCAACTATATGCAATTCATCTTCTCATGTCTTCCCAGTTTGGTTAGAATCAGGCGACACTTCCTCAGTTGACCTCCAGTCTTCTGGTTCTCCCGTCACCCTTGTGCATTGCCAAAAGGGATTTACACCCTCAGAACTGGAAGCGGTCAATCAACACATTGTTTGAAAGCCTTTAATATCTCTCCAGACCCTGAGGTGTGCTGTTTACCAACCTCCTTCATGTCAGTATACTGTAATCTGGTGAGGGCAGATAGCTGGAGGTCTCTAGCGACCAGCATTATGAATGCCAGTCCATGTCGGAATATTCATGATCTGGGATGCTCAGTTTTTGATGGTCTATAATATGTAGTTATATAAATGTTCAAACTACATATAATTGAATGGATTTACTGTGCTCAACTCCTCATCAGTTGCAGTGGGAGATATGACAAAGCCATGGAATTTCAGGGACATGGAAAAAACGTGCTTGCCTTCAGCTCCCAAACACATTCCAGGAAACGCTGGGGTTAAGAATACAGTCCTCTGTGGCCTTTGAACAATCATCAGCACTGTGTATCCACAAAGTGTCTGTGATTTTTTACTTTGGTTCTCAACAGCTCAGTGGCAGCGCCACACGCAGGTGCCCGTTCAATAACCTTGTGTGAGTGGGAAATGCAGACTCATTGAGATCATTGGCATGGTCTCACTAACTGCCTTTGTTCTTTGACTTCACAAATTAGACTAGATTATTTTGCCAATACTCTCTGTAGGCAGCCAGCAACACTTACAGGAATGGAGGCTATTTCGTTTCAATTGATTTGACACTCAGTTTATTCGTGCATTGCAATAGCGGAACATTTTCAGGTGTCCGAACCATCAAAGTAACTTTTTTGGATTTCCTTACCAAGATGAATTAGCAAATACATACTCAGAGGTCTTTGCTTCTGTAGAGGCCCACCAAACATACATTTTCCCCCTCAACCTAAAAGTATGACTTTCATCCACAGATTGTTCAAAAAATGAATTTTCCTCCTCCTGTGTAGACGTAGGCCCTTTCAGAGATTATTTCTCATCGTGTCTAATATTGAAAAGATTAATCATAGCTGAGAGAAGCACAAAGAGGATTAAAATTCCTGTTTCTCTTGCACCAGGCCTCAAAGAGTCCTTGTTAAAGGCTAAAATGGCATAGAGGCATTAAAGTTTAAAGTGGCATTAAAGTTCCCCTATTAAGCTTTTTCAAATATTACCCTTCATGCAGTGTGTAGTATAACTGTTTGTGAATGTTTTAAAGATTAAAGTGCACAACAAATAAAGGAATTGTCTCCCACAATGAAAGAATCTGAGCTGCTGAAATGTCTCACTTCTGTTTAACAATGTATCACATATGCATAATGCCAGCCTATGGACTTGATCACTGGCTGTCCGCAAATGCCCTCTACATTTATCTGCCCTCAAACTCTGTAGGATGCTCTTCAAAAGGATGAGGACTCGTGCTGGAATTGATACAGAAAAACCAACACCGTCATTTGTATCACTGTGTATGAAGTGCTGAGGAAGCCTACAGAGCTGAAATTCAGATATGGCAATATGAGTTTTGTTTCAGACACCAGCTGTAAGCGGTAGACATATAGCAACTAAATGGGCCTTCTGACCAATCAGAAAAGAGGAGGCTCACGGAAAGGTGGGTTTTGAGAGTTTTTTTGCTAGTTTTAGGCTGACGCAGGAATCATTTTCTTGTCCTGCGCCACGTTGTTTAAATAGCAGATGCACCCAACTGGTCTAAAAAAACGAGGTGTGTTTAGTAACGTTGTTGGTGCATTGCTATTTTGAGGCAACTGAAATAGACGCATCCATCTACAGGACAAAGTGTTGCGGACCGAGCGTTGTGGACCAGTCTACAGGTGCACATTACTAACACACTCTTTAAATAACAAAAAGGAGATGTAGATGTCCTGTAGGATATGTTTTCTTGCTGAAGAAGTGTTCAGTTTTTACACTTGCAAATTCCGCCATGTAAATTGCGAATGAGCCATGGCGCGAGCGCAAATGGCTTTTAAAAGGAATGGGAGATGAGACTCTGATTGCTTTATTGCTCGTTTCTTTATTGCAAAACACTGATTGCTTTATTGCAAAACACACCCATTACTCATTAAGCGAATAGGGACAAACCTTTCAGAGCATGCGCCGGGTGTGTCGACCATTCTTCCCTTCATTAAACTAGTTAATGTGGATTCGGACACGCCCTAAGTGCACTTGCGCCGTGTGCTTTAGCCTATGTTTAAACGGAAACGATTCTGAAGAGAAAACGCAAAAGTGGCGTGGCATCATCACTTTTTATTCTGCGTTTAGACGAGCGTTTTGTGTGGGAAATCCGAGTGCAAATAGTGACGCAAAAGTGTGTGAAATTCAAGATAGTATGCACTTCAGGTGGCTAGGAGTGCATACTACAACAATACCAAGCCCACGCGCCTGCGTACAACCTTCACTTTCAAGCAGATTTGCGTTTTTACCATATACACGGGAGCGCAGCGGTGGAGCATTTTTAAGATTTCCACTACCACTGGAGGGTAGTTTCACTTTTTTGCATTTTTTAGCCCCCAAAACGCTGTCGCCATGTAAACGAAAGACGCATCTATTTTTCTGTTTTCACCCGCGAGCGTTCTCGTGTAAACATGGCCTTAGACAATGTGCTTAGATCATTAAAATAGAGCCCAATATCTTCAAACAAACCATTTCAGATTCTTTGAGAAATTAGGTACAAAGTATAGTGTTTTTTTGACCTTAGATGCATGCAAACCTATTGTAGGAGACCTCCAAAAACAAAGTTAAATAGCGTAACTTACTTAACTTCCTTCCCAATCCAAAAAGAACTAAGCTGCAAAAATGCTTATTTGGCACATTCTGTGTTAGGTGAAGGCTTTAAAGGGGTGATGAACTGAGAAATCAAATTCTCCTTGACATCTAAGAGGTCATCATATTATAAGATTATCCTGTAAATTTCAGAACTGAAAATGTCCTTGTTAGTCCAATAAAAGCTTTTATTGACACCAGGAGAAACAAACCATTTCAGACTCTTTGAGAAATTAGGTACAAAGTATAGTGTTTTTTTTTTTACCTTGGATGCACGCAAACCTATTGTAGGAGACCTCCAAAAACAAAGTTAAATAGCGTAACTTACTTAACTTCCTTCCCAATCCAAAAAGAACTAAGCTGCAAAAATGCTTATTTGGCACATTCTGTGTTAGGTGAAGGCTTTAAAGGGGTGATGAACTGAGAAATCAAATTCTCCTTGACATCTAAGAGGTCATCATATTATAAGAATATCCTGTAAATTTCAGAACTGAAAACATCCTTGTTAGTCCAATAAAAGCTTTTATTGACACCAGGATCAGCAAACGACTCGGTTTTTCAAAGTGGGGAACTATGACGTCAAAGAGGATAAACTTTATTTATCATGACGTTCCAGCTGATGAGGATAAAACCGTCTGTTCGCTTCATTTCACTGAGGATTGTTTTGTAAACGACTGTATTTGCAGACCGATTAAGATTAAAGAACGATGCTGACAGGAATAGTGCAACACACAGACTCTGGTTCGAACATGCTTGGGCGAATCATTTTACAACATTGGACGTTTTCAAAACAATTTCCCCCACGTACACCGACCGGAACTGACAGGTGAGTTGAAACTCATTATAATATGCAAAACTGTTATACACTCACAGCGGCGGGCGTTTACTTCCAACTCTTCAATGCGAGATGCCTATAAAAACCGAGCGTTTTTGATATAGGCTCAAAACTAGGGTAGAAAATAGCCTATTACTTATTCATTTTGATGTTTTTGAATGCAAAAACCAAGCTAACGTCATAATTTGACCACAGACAACAATATAATGAAATTTAAAAAAGCCAGTTCATGATCCTTTTAATGGTGAAGTGCTTTTAATTGTGATTTCTGCTAAGTATAAGGGCAAAAAAAGTGTGTCTTTCTAAGGTCAGATAAAAAAAATGAAATTTTGCAGAAACAATAAAGTGGGTGGAGTAGTAAGATATGTAATATGGCTGAATATATGCACTGAACTGTGACTCTTTTTATGCTTGATTTTACACATGATCAGACACATGCCTGCTGTCTCATATAGATCAATAAGCTTCATGGTCTATACATCCTGCATTCTATATGAGGTGCATACTGATGCATGGAGTTAATGAGTTTGCAGAGAGATTAGTGTGGTTATCACAGTCTCAGCAGTGTGCTTGCTCCAGTGCTGCTCTAAATCTCCATGTATTCATACTGCGATATCAGCCATGCAGATTTTAAAGACCAGCAATACTTGAGGCGTATTACCTGAGATCATCTAAAAGGTGTATATCTGCAAATCACATAAAATTGCATAGAACAGACTGCAGAAAAATAAATTTTGGGGTGAACTATTTCTTAAAGGTTTCCAGTTAAAGTGCTCCATTTTACACATGATATAACCATATCATTATTCACTTGAAAATCCCTTCAGACCATCAAGAGGTCAACTTGTCAAGGTGAGCCATTCACTGTATGTCTCTTCAGCTCAAAGAACTTTCTGTCAAATTCCTGCCATTGATTAACCTCATGACAGTGTCGTCACTGACACAAAGTGTAATTAAAGGATCTGAATGTCTCACAACACAAAAACATATTGACATGTGTACACATCACTAGATGGTGCTTTTACAGATATCTTATCTACTGGTTACTTCGGAAATAAATACATCCAGCTCAAAAGCTCTGAACCTTGACAGGAAAACAATAAAGCCATCATTTTGTTTTAGTGAATAAGTCAATGATTACTGCAAACCTGGCTCTCCTTGAGGCCCCTTCATCCCGAGAGCTGTTGGGAAGTATGTTGGCTTTCACAGGTCCTGGTCGTTACTTAATGGCCTCTTGATAAAGGAGTCAATGACTGCCTCTTCCTTAACTTGAGCAGTAAAACAATTAGGAAACTGTCGAATGTGTTTGTCATTGATACGTCCACTGAACCCCTTCGACCTGTGGGATGTGAGTGCACATGTGTTTATGGATACAGGTGGTGTTCACATTGTTGTTTCTCTCTGAGCCTGTTCATCATCTCCATCCATAATATGAGGTGGAGACTCTGGACTGAAGTGAGGGAAAGTGAAGCAGGAATGACAGACGAAGAGAAAGTTAGTGTAAATATTTGTAAATATAATTAGACTCGTTTGGCGTGTTGTAAATTGAAAAGTGAAATAAAAAAAACAGCCCACCAAAAAGTCTTTCCAAGTAATCATTTTAAAGGAATAACCAAGCATGCAGAGCTTAAGCATATTGATGAGTCTGTGATGCATATTTCATAAAGCATTCATTCGTTTAGTTGAACTGGCAAATGTTGCAACAACTAACAACTATTTTGTTTCCCTAGGGTCCACTTATACTGATAAAGTTTGCTTTTGCCCCAGAAAGTCATCATTTAGACCATTTCCCACTCTGTCTATGACCTTTAGTTATGAAACAGCATGTTTTTGCTGCTGTAGACTTTTATGTAAACACGCTCTTTGCATGCAAAATAAGATACAGCGCTGTGCTGCACCAATTCATGAGGTGTTTGCTGTCCAATACAGTTTTAACATTGGACCGTTTTGAAGGATAGTGCAGTTAAAAACTGTGTTGGATCTCTTTTTGCAAAGCTGCATTACATTGGGAATAGTCATTAGTAATAGCAATAGTAAGTCAAATATTTTGGTTGTTATTTGTTGAAATGTATTCATCTGTATGATGTCAGCATGTTTCGAGAGTATGAATTTCAGTTCTGAGGTAACAAAATGTTAGTTCTGACATAGTACTATTTTTTTAGCCTAATAATATTATATTTTTTTCTTAAAATCAATGAAAATCTAATTCCTCATGACATGCCCTTTAGTATTAATTTTGCAGACACACTATGTCATAAGTCTTTGAGTGTGAAGTCAAAACATTGCAACATGGTGGCAGAGTTCAGACATATTTGTCAATCATCCTGAGTTATGAGTTCTATATTCATATCATTTAGTCATCAAGAGAAAATGGCAAAAATGTTACAGCGAATGAGGTTGTGTAACCACTGAAAATGTGCAGGAATGTAAATGCAGATCAAAATAACTGGATCAAACATTGGGTCATTATTTCATAAGAGTGGTTCATAAAGATTAGCCATGCATTAGATGTTGCACACTACAGAGAAACACCTCATTTCTTTTTAAGAGGGGCCATTTACTGGTGACAGACGACGGCACAAAAGGAGAAATACCAAAGACAGACGGTCAATAATCAGCCCGGAGAAAACAAACCCCTTGAGGCAGAACAAAAACCATCATTGGAATTACTATCTTGATTGAACTGTGCTAGCAAACTAGGAACTTTCTTTCAACACGTACTGTCTGGACTACAGGTGAGATGTTAAAGCCTACTGATCTTATAAAAAAAGTATATGATAATGTACACTCACTTAAAGGATTATTAGGAACACCTGTACAATTTCTCATTAATGCGATTATCTAATCAACCAATCACATGGCAGTTGCTTCAATGCAATTAAGGGTGTGGTCCTGGTCAAGACAATCTCTTAGGCCCTGTTTACACGAGAACGCTCGCGGGTAAAAACGTAAAAATATTTTATCGGATGTGCCTTTCGTTTACACGGCGACGGCGTTTTTGAGGCTTAAAAACGCAAAAAAGTGAAACCACCCTCCAGAGAGGAAATCTTAAAAACGCTCCTCCGTTCCTGTTTAACGGTAAAAACGCAAAAGTCTGTTTAACTGTGAAGTTTGTACGCAGGCGCGTGCACTTGGTGTGGCTATGCACTCCTAGCCGCCTGAAGTGTATACTACATTGAATTTCACACACTTTTGCGTCACCGTTTGCACCCGGAATTCCCACACGAAACGCTCGTCTAAATGCAGAATAAAAAAAGATGCCGCAACGCCACTTTTGCGTTTTCTCTTCAGAATCGTTTCTGTGTAAACATAGCCTTAAACTCCAAACTGAATGTCAGAATGGGAAAGAAAGGTGATTTAAGCAATTTTGAGCGTGGCATGGTTGCTGGTGCCAGACGGGCCAGTCTGAGTGTTTCACAATCTGCTCAGTTACTGGGATTTTCACACACAACCATTTCTAGGGTTTACAAAGAATGGTGTGAAAAGAGAAAAACATCCAGTATGCGGCAGTCCTGTGGGGAAAATGCCTTGTTGATGCTAGAGATCAGAGGAGAATAGGCCAATTGACTCAAGCTGATAGAAGAGCAACTTTGACTGAAATAACCACTCTTACTACCTTGGTATGCAGCAAAGCATTTGTGAAGCCACAACACGCACAACCTTGAGGTGGATGGACTACAATAGAAGAAGACCCCACTGGGTACCATCTCCACTCATCTCCACTACAAACAGGAAAGAGAGGCTACAATTTGCAAGAGCTAACCAAAATTGGACAATTGAAGACTGGAAAAATGTTGCCTGGTCAGATGAGTCTCAATTTCTGTTGAGACATTCAGATGGTTGAGACTTATAATTTGGCGTAAAAAGAATGAGAACATGGAGGCTAGTGATGGTGTAATGGTGTGGGGGATGTTTTCTTGGCACACTTTAGGCCTCTTACGATGCAATTGGGCATCGTTTAAATGCCACGGCCTACCTGAGCATTGTTTCTGACCATGTCCATCCCTTTATAGCCACCAATTACCCATCTTCTGACGCCTACTTCCAGCAGGATAATGCACCATGTCACAAAGGTTTCTTGAATATGAGAATAAGTTCACTGTACTAAAATGGCCCACACAGTCACCAGATCTCAACCCAATAGAGCATATTTGGGATGTGGTGGAACGGGAGTTTCATGCCATGTACATCCCACAAAGCCCCATCAACTACAAGATGCTATCCTATTAATATCTGCCAACATTTCAAAAGAATGCTTTTAGAAACTTGTTGAATCAATGCCACGTAGAATTAAGGCAGTTCTGAAGGCGAAAGGGGGTCAAACACAGTATAAGTATGGTGTTCCTAATAATCCTTTAGTTGAGTGTATATGCCAGAATAGGCCTGCTAGGCTATTTCTGCTGCTGATACTGTACAGGGACTTGCTACTGCCAATTCAAACACCATTTACGCTGTTGTGGCATGCAAGACATGCTACTGCACAAATAGCATATATAACATTACCCGTAGCAGATCTATACAGGTGGAGCTGGGGCAGGTGAAGGCGTTCAGAGGAACTCTGAAGTGCGATGCAAACTGCTATAGACAATTCTAACCAGCTATTTAAATATGGAGCAGCAGGCAACTAATCAGCTTGTAATTAACTATAATGTATGGCGAAATACAATAGCAATTGCTTGGGAGCATTTCGACTCTGCGCAGTAATATCATAACTCCGGGGAGGGAGAGGATTTTTTACGAGTGAAGTTACTGCCCCGAGTCCATAGATATATATGTGCCGAGTCGAAGTGCTCCCTAGCACTTGCTATGGTATTTCATCATAAATTTTAGTTATCAACTTTACACACTTACAAAAGCACAACATTTTGTTTTGTGTCACCGTTCTTGGTCGAGTTACACTATGTGTAATTTATTCAGATAGGGAAAACGTGGAGGTGTTTGGTCGCTTCTCTGCTTGGCCCATATTGAATGAACTGGACTAGTTAAGTGCCTTCAAAGTGTCTTGTGCGCCAGAGCGATTGAGTGCATCCACTGAGACGACAGAGGTATGCATCAACTTGTCTTAGTTAAGGGAATAACATAGCTTAATATGAAATACGTTGAAGTATCCCTTTAAGGACGCTGTATGAGTGAGCTGGATCTTGAACACGTGTGGAACACGTGCAAAAAACTGGCATCTACCATGTTTCATTTCCGTATCTGTACTAGTCTAAATTTGATTGGAGTATTTCATTATTCCAATATGTCTTTCATTTCATTTGACTTAATTCAGTTTATGTTATAAATCTTTTTTTAAACCAAATTAGTGCATCAAAGAAATGTGAAAGACTTTGTAATTTCATTGTATTATTTTTGTTTCTAAATATTTGTTCCTTTCGATCGCTGTCCTTCACAGAGACAGGAGCCAGAATAAAGCCCCAAAAAGTAATTTTTGTATCCTGTACTGTTTATTAAACCACTGTTTACATATCAGTGATACTGGCCTTCATTCATAAACAGATTAAACAAGTATTTGAATATTGTCTTTATGTTGTCTCTTCCTTAATTTGGAGATCAACTATGAAATTATTACATTACAAAATATATAAAAAACTCAACTGTTTTAATTGTGATTAATCTCGATTAAAACAAAAAATATGTGTGATTAATCTAGTTATTTTTTAATCAATTGATAGCACTACTTACAATATATGATCCCGCTCTTATTCAAGCAAATTATTTAAACCTTTCATGTGTGATAAGACACAAAATAATAGAAATATAATTGTAGTAACTTAATGTGTACTTAAAGTTGATGACCCTTAATTTAAGCTCATTCAAAACCATTTAAAGAACTTTTGAGATAAGTGCAACACCAGCAGAAGTCTCTGGAATTCTGTGCTGTCTATGTGCCTTTCACAACTCTTGTTTTTATGTTTATGTTTTCATATTTGGCTTGGCTTTCCTGAAAACATATTTTCAGCTTGCATAGAATTTAAACTGTTCTCTCTTTGTGTGTGCGTGTGTGTTCTGTCTCTATGTGTGTGAGAGTTTGAGTGTGTGAGGATGAAAGCATGCTGGCTTGTACACATATTTTTGGCGGTGTAGTCAGCGTTCACAGGAAACAGCGGATTTGTTTACATGTACCTCTCCATCAACAGATCTGTTGAGTTTTCACTCTGAGATGATGAACTAGACGACACGATTAAATTGCTGTCAACTACACGTTTAGTCCAGTAAGCTGGCACAAGAGGGCCATACACTGATGGAGGTCTAGCTCTTGACTAATGGATCAAAAGCATCAGTGTGAATCACATGCACACAAAAAGAAAGAAATGTAGTCACATACACAGTCTTCGCATAAATATACATTTGGTACTTTCCATTAATACTTGTACAGTAAAATATTGTTCAAATTGCTTTTAATTATATAAATTAATAATAAGTCCATAAGGACAGATCATTTGAATACATTGTTGTTTAAATAGTTTTATTTAATTTATGTTTGTAATCACAATTTTGTACATGTATTAAAAACGTCCTGGTTGCGTATCTCTGAAGGAGGGAATGGAGGACGTAGTCGACGGTCGACTGAATGGGGATCGCATCAGAGAGCCTATGTTCTTCGTGTACTATTGAACGAGCCAATGTAATTGACATGCGTGATTCGCATCAAAACTCCACCCACGCACGCGGGTATAAAAATAGAAGTGGATGCACGCACTGGTTGCTTTTTCGCTGAGGGGCTGATAGTAACCCGGAGTCAGCGGTGGTCCAGCATTGGTGGCAAGGGGACTATGTCCTCCGTTCCCTCCTTCAGGGAACGGTGGGTTGCACCTTTTCCAATATCAACCAGGCTGAGCAAAATATGGCATTCCTGAACCACTAAGGTGGACATCGCCAGACCGATCGCGCATGCCATGACCCTCGTACCCCGGAGGCCGAGGATGGATGCAGTGTGGTGCTCACCTATTAGCGCATGGTCTGGGCTACCCTGTGCATGTCCATGGGTGCCCTGGTCTGACAGACCTGTGGCAGCGCTATGGCATACAAGTGGAGACGGCTTGACACAAGGCTTTGTAAACTCTGCCCATGTGAGAATTCACAGGCCCTAGGGGGGGATGGTGATCTCCCCAAAAGGCAGAGGCTGCCAGACACTAGTGCACCTGTGTCATGACAGACCGCTCCAATGGAGGGACACCTCGCAGCCCTTCACCGCTCCTCAACCAAGGGTAGTAAGGGGGAAAAGCTATTCAGGCAGTTTCTGCCACATAAAGGTCCCGTTCACCACCTGATAAGCTCTCCATGCGTTTCGGAAGAGAAAAGAACTGGGGCAGTGAGCTGAGAACCAGCATGGCCTACCCCGAGATACCAATCCTCGAACCGAGACTGAACGGGACACGATGGAATTTCCACTCGAGCCTGGTAGCCTCGGCGGCCCGTTTCAGCATAGCTGACAATTTTGTATCTGGCTTGAGCAATGTTACACTCCCAGAGGGAGATAACACAGCCGAGTCATCATCTCCAGAGGCCAGCTCACCCTCCGATGCTGCTATCGACATCTTAGGGGAACCCCCATTGAAACAGCTGATTGGTCCATTACAGAGGGACCAGCATGCTCAACAGGAATTCCATTGGCTATGGTGTGATGGAGGAGTGAGGCGCCCACAGGGAATGGTTTCCGGACGAGACATCCATCATTATCCTCCAATTACCCATCCCATACGGCACCTGGGGGTGGGGCATGGTAATGGGGACTCGCGCTTCGCGAACAAAGGCGAGTTTCAATCTCAACACTGCAACAGTCATATTCCCGCAATGAGAACATGAGCCATCAATAAAAGCTGCCTCAGCATGCTGAATATATATATATATATATATATATATATATATATATATAGCTCAAACACGTGATGCAACAATTGTGACCATCAGAGAGGAAAAGGGAATGAGAAAGATGCAAACGCACGTGTTGCTCTTTCAGAAATGGGACCCGTCACCAGTACCGGAGCACACAGGAATGACCGTGGCAATATTGAATTCAGAGAACTGAAAAACAGTGAAGCACTCACTTTTTCACCCTCAACCAGCCATCAAACACACAAACACAAAACCTGCTTTGCTGTTAAAACAGCAGTTGAGAGCTCAAAGCTCACGACCACCACTGCACTGCACTGTAGAAATCACCAGCACTGGGAGAGTCTTTCCAAAAAGACACCGACACATTCGCTCGTTGAAATCAACAGCACTCTTCAAAGACATCAATAGGAACAGCTCCAAAGCAAAAGGGCAACTAGTGTGTGATGGAATTACATTGGCTCATTCAATAGTACTCGAAGAACACTCTCTGTGATTCCTATTCTAACGACCGTCGACTACGTCCGATATTATCGACTGAAAGGGAACAGCAAAATTTAATAACCTAAACCCAAGATATGTATTTTCTTACACATTTGAAGATTCAGATATAGGAAATCTTTTTTTGTGTGTTTTCAAACATCATTTTTAGGGCCCAAGCCCTGAAAGGGCGAAGAGCCCTATTGTTTTCCTTCTGATTTTTTTTCTCTTTTATTTTTCTAACGACTATTCGTTAAAAACAGGGTCGAAGGGCCAAAGCCGGTGGCACCGCCACCCTAGTGCCTTTAGGTAACTAAGGGAACTGGGGTTGCGGTGCCACCGGCTTAGGCCCGTAATCGCTGCTCGCAGCTATATAAATATATACAGCTTACAGATATGAACCTGTAGTGTTTACGTGCTACTCCTCATTCTGTTTAACGTCAGACTGTGATGTAAGAACGTGTATGATCACGTGATAGAAAAGAAAAGCAAAAACAAAACAAAAGCGGAAAACAAAAGAATAAACCACAAGTTCGAGAAAGACTCTTCCTGTGTATGTTGGTTTTCGTTCACTAAACAAAGCAAGACACTACATTTTGGCGACGATTGATGAGAGATGTAAGTTTAACACGGCAATCAAAAAACAAAACTGCTGTTTAAATCGCACGGATCCTGAGATGACGACTCTCCCTCATTTTCCTATGTTCGATTTTCACTCCGAAACCCAGCTCAGTCGGCTCGAGATGGAAAAAAATGGCAGAGTCGATTCGATAACAACCTGCAAGCATGTTGTGATATATTAAGCTTATGTCAATGTATCACTTGTTTGTTTTGTTAAAATTCAATAAATATAATGTAAAAAAAAACTACCAACAAGCATTCAATATTGAGGAGGACAAGCAAAAACGAGCCCTCTTACTACATCACACGGGACTCGATGTGTTCGACATTTTTAAAACGCTTCCAGAAACGGGAGACGACTATGCTACAGCGGTGAGAAAGCAAGACACTACAGAACCTTACAGCTATGAATGCATCAAACTGGAAGATCAAGAAATGTAACCACTTAGACATCTTTGTATAAATATAAATTTGATACTTTCCATGAAAACTTGTACAGTAAAATGTTTAATAATAAAAATGAAAGGTCAAAATTTATCTCTGTAATATCTCTGCAGGCCTTGGACATTTCAGTTTTACACTAAATAGGAATTGAAAATGTGTAACTGCATGCATTAAGCAGGAAGTTCATTTTAATTTAGTCCTGACGGCGTCCCTGTATGATTTAGTCAATCCCAGTTCCTGATGGTGTCATCCTCTTTGAATCTTAGATTCCCTTTGCTGTCTAACCCAACAGGCACACCTCATTCCTCTTCCTGTTATATCTCTCCTGAATATTTCACTTCCATGATGAATGTTCATGTATTAGCCTGTCAGCCAGATAGTTACACATGGGCAGCAGAAGTCTGTAATCTCTCTCGGTCCGGTTCGTCCCTGCCGTTGAAGTCTCTGTGAAGCCTGTGAGTCCAGGTCATCAGAGAGATAGGCAAAAGAGACATGGAGTAGAAGATTTAAAGCCCCGAGGTGAGAGCAGGTGAGACAAAAGGGAACATTTTTCAGTTGCTGGTGCGCCAGTCATCAGCGGGTCAGATCTCATTAGCCGTCTGATTTATGGAGACTGTGGAGGGGTCAACGAGCTGAGGGACTGGTGATTTAATGGTGATAGTGGAAGCGTCATGGAATGCAGCGGAACCTTCCTCAGTCTCCAGAAATCGGCTGTTTATAGGCACGGGGCTGTTTTAATTATATATAATTATTAATATTATTAATATTGCTCATTCAAATATTAACATAGCTCATATATATTTATAGTGTTAATACTAATCAGTGAGTCCTTGAATGGCTTGGGTATGCAGAGCATTCGCAGCTTATGTGGACTGCACACCACTGATATACAAATCTGATATACAACTCAAAAGATTTTGTGAAGGCATCAACAGCAAGTAAATGTAAGTTCTTTTAATAAATGCTCAAATATAGGAAACTTTTAGCTGTGTTGCCATGTGTTGTGAGAGGAAACAACTGAGCGAGCAAACACTGTCTTGAGCGAACAAGCTTATGGGCTATATGCATGCATAAGTTCTGCATTTGACGCAAGGATGCTCGTCAGTTTCCGTTTGGGGAGATTAAAGCGGAGGAAAACCGAGGAAAACGGGATTATTGCGTCTTAGAGAGTCTTCAAAATTCCAGTCTTCAAAATTTACTGTCCTCCTGTCTTTGAAATGAAACTTTCATACGTTTAGATGTAATTTTATATATAGTTATGTTTACTTAATAAAAATTTAAAAAGAAGCATAAACACAACAAGGGGTGTCTGTTTTGTCTGTTTTTGCGACTAACGTTTCATTAGTATAACCATGGAGTATAAAATTCAATATAAATTCTCAGTATTGCATTGGACTCTACGATCTGCAGAAGTTATCAACCATCCTTACACCTTCACCGAAAATACCGCCGTGCATAGAGCCCATTATTGTCACTATCACCAGTGAGAGTGCCCATCATTACCACCAGAGGGCACTTCATCCCACACTATTATAATCCATTGCCCAGACCATCATCCATTATCAAATTCGCCTGTGTCTTATTTGCTGCGTCCCAATTCGCATACCGTCCTAAATAGTATTCGAAAATAGAATTAGTACATCCCAAATCGTAGTATGTTGAAATGAATGTTTCAAAGATACCCGGATGGTCTACTATTTCCAGTCAGAATCCGATCGATGCACACTCGAACAGCTGATATTTCCCACAACCCATTGCGCGTTGGATGAGGATTCGGTTAGAACTACAAACATGAGTAAAAAGTGTTAAGAAACTACAGACATGGAGGAAGCGTGAGTCCCGCGGTTATGTTGAGAGGTATAGATAAAGAGGATTGAGGGATTAATTATCAGTATCTAACCTGACGACAATGAATTTGTTCAATGTTGTCTACATTATATTGCATCTGCAGCATTGTGAACTTTTGTAAAGATACGTTTAGCCATTACTTATTAAATGAGTCATTATATTCAAATTGCAAACACGAGGAGAATATCCGCATGAAAGACCCACGACTGGCAAATCAACGTGCTCCGAAATTGTAGGAAATCTAATTAGATAGAATGGAGGATTTTAACTGTGACAAGATGATTGACAGGATGCACGCAGCACGCGAAAGAGCTGTCCGTTAAAGATGACGTGATAGTATTTCCCGAAGCTTGCCTGCTCTTTTGCTATACACTCAAAAGTATGTATGTTTTCTTCACAAAAAGAGTACATATTTTTAGGGCGTAGTATAAGTACGCAATTTGGGATGCAGGGATTATCTTTTTTACTCACCCTATATAAGCCTGGTTCTTTCTGTCATTCACTGAAACAATATGAAACGTTTTCATATTTTTTTATTAAATAACATTTGTCCTGGTTTTCCTGTTCCTGTCTCACTCTCTGGATTTGTTTGTTTGATTGATTGGACTGATTTATCTGTGCTCTGACCTTTTACCTGTCTTTTACTACGATTGTGAATTACCCTTTCATTAAAACACTGCATTTGTATCCTCAACCTTCGTGTCTCGGAACAGTTCGTTATAATTATAAACCCATCCAGTGTGTGGACCAGGTGCATTTTTGACAATGCAACTTCCAGCACACGGTTAAAAAAGTCACCTCTCGCCACTGATCATATATATAAATATTTACTTTTCATCTTCAATAATTTTGAACTGAATATTCAATAGGTATGAATATTCAGTTCAAAATGCCTTAGAAATGAATTAAAGGCTCGTTTTTGTGCATTCCCAAACATTCCACAACAGAGAGCCAGGCCTGACCGTAGATAACACAGTTACGCCCTGCCTGGACACACTGTCTCCGGATCTGGACATGTCTCCACTCACCCCTGCGCTTTGACTCAGGGCTCATGTGTTACAAACTGAGCCTGGGATGTGGGAATGTGGTTATTGTGATGGAATTTATCATGTTCCATGTTTCCTGGAAATGACGGCTCTTCTGCCGCCCACCAGTTCCCTCAGGTGTGATCCAGAAACAAACTTCCAAAAGAGACACTACTGTCACATTCAAGGAGTTGATTTCTCTAAGGAATTACATCACCTGGTGAACTCGCTTGTCTATAAACTCCTTCTGGGATGAGCTCAATACAAATGCATGTTTGACTTTGTCCTTGGCTTTGAGTCCACATCTGATCCCCTACATGTGGACTCATAAATGACTCATGGTTGACTTTACCTGTATGTGACGTCCACGTGCAGACAGGAGTTTAGCCGGGGGACTGATGAACTGCTTTGAGCAAATAAAGAGACCATCAGCTCACCGGCTTCTGCCTGCCAGCACAATATCGCTCTCACTTTATATGAAGGTGTTGAGTGCTGGAGACAAAGCGAAGAGCCGGTGATTTAAGATCCAGGGAACAGAGACAGCGCTATCTATGTAGCAGACCCTACAAACAGGATTTTTGCAAGAAAAAAAAAAAAAAAAAACTCGTTCATGACAGAGGCTTTGGTATAAATTAAGATGAATCACCCCTGGTTCCAGTGCAGTGGTGAATTTCAGATAACCCTTTTAAAAGGCTTAGGGTGTTCCTGGATCACAGAGAAAATTCCAAACGGTTCAGGTTATTTACTTTTTTTTAGGGTGAGGTGTGTAATTTTTCATTGTTAAAATTCAATATTCTACTATTTCAATATTAAATTATGTAAATTTAGGCTGGGACTATCTAGTTTCTGTAGCCATTGAAAGACGAAGAGTGAACAGGAAAGAGTGAACAGGAAACCTGTTTGGAAATTGTCGTTGTTTGCAAATTAACATTTCTTGTTTGTTCGAACGGAGTGTGTATTATAAATAATTTTCTTGTGCACATCATAATTTATTTATTTTTTAATTCACGTGCTGTCATATTCTGTAATCAAAATAACTTCCCCCACCTTGCAGTGACTTCTCTTCTCTTTGATGATTTGTTTACTGACGTGAAGGCGGGACAACCTGCATATTCCCCTACATTTCTTCTTATTCAAGGAGCAGCTTCACTTGGATATATGTCACAATAATGAAAAAAGACTATCACAGCTTAGAATAATTAATCAAAAAATTGACTCACCTTCATGTTATTCCAAAACTGCACACTTTCGACACCACAATTGACAACATCTATCTTGTTGATCAATTTAAAGTTGTTGTATTTATAGCTAGCTACTTTAATAATTACAAATGCAGTTTGGTGCCAAAAATATAAAGGTAACTAACTCTATCATTACCTTGAGATTTGCTATGTGTCACATGAACACAAGACTGCATGTTAATTAATGGTTTAATGGTCAACATATTGTTCGGAACCTCAAAAAAGCCTTTTAAAGGCCTTTTCCCTCTGCCTTCAGAAAGCATTTGAAAACTCATCTCTTGGATTACGAAAGCATCAGATTAATGATTCCTCCCCCATCTGATTTTAAATATTCTGATTCTTCAATTTCTTCCTGTTTTTCTTGACAGATTGCATTTATCTGCATCAAGTTTCCCTCTGAGTCATATCGTTCCCTTTCTGTATCCAATTTATTTCTTGTGATTTGTCCTGATCTGTAAAGCAGACTTGGCTTTAAAGGCTGGATTTCTGAAAATGGATTGCTGTGAACTGTAGTGATAGGCTAATGTTCAATCATATTGAAGTACAGTAAAACAACAGAAATATTAAATAAAACAATATGTAAAATGAATATATGATATCAACTAATAAAAAATATATATTACAAATATAAATATTAAGCCACTTTTTGTATAACATCTTTTCAATTATTTATATATGTAGTTAATTTAAATTAATTTGATTGATCAGAGCATAATGTAATCATTTGGTAGCCCCAAATGTTTATATGAAGAGTCATGCATATATGCCTATTATACATGGAAGTATTACAATCTAAATGAAGGTTGTATTTGTATATGTATTTGCTAGACAGGGGCCACTGTAAGTTATGTTCAGAACATTAATTTTTTTTCTCAATGTTTGCAGTATGACATCACAGTCACATGATGTAATACTGCTACACAGAGAGCTTTTCAGACCACACAGCACATGGGACTTATGAACCAAATTTCTATTCTCTATTTCAAAAAGTTCTATTTTCATTTGTTCTTAATTTTGTTTATATGTTATTTATATATTTATGTTGTTAGTATATATATATATATATATATATATATATATATATATATATATATATATATATATATATATATATATATACAGTATATATATATATATATATATATATATATATATATATATATATATATATATATATATATACAGTACATATATATGTGTGTGTGTGTGATATTTGTTAATCAAAGTGAATGGGTCAAATGTGCTTTGTTTTCTTTGCATTTATTACTTGATATATCCAATGTCCAGTGCTGAGACAACAGGCTAATTAAAACATTGTGAACATTGGAATCCTGAGTTAATTACACGTAAGAGTCGATGGTTGCACTTTATTTTACAGTATGTGCACTTTCAATGTACTTACAGTGTTTACCAAGAAAGTACTGAATTTTATAAGGTAACTACATAGGTTAAGATTAGGTTTAGGGGTATGTTCGGAACAACCTAGTTATTACCCAGTTATTGTATTTCCTACATTAAGAATATAGCATGTATGCGAAACAGGACTGTAAAATAAATTGCAACCGAGTTCATTAGTCTTCCACAGACTTCATAAAACTTTGGAACTTTTGTTTATGTTTCAGAATTTATTTGATCATCATTAGCGGAAACTAGCCATTACTCATGAAAACACCTTTATTTACCCTGTTCCTGAATATCCAAGAGAGATAATTTGTTATAAACCTGTGACATTTCAGTAAGGATCTTATTAAATATAGAGAATATGTTTATCAGCCATATTATGAGGTCCTCTTAAAGGAATGTTCTGAGTTCAACACAAGTTTAACTGCAGCATTTGAGACAAGTTGTTGATTACCACAGAAAGCAATTCCCTTAATGCACTGCGAGGAAACAAGGAATGAGAAGGAAGTGCATTTAGAGAATTGATATATTTTTCATGGTGGCACACTTTTTTTATTGATTTTCGTATTATGGGCTGCTGGGGGAAAGAGGAGCAAGAAAACCAGGATTCATCAGTTAGAGTATTGAGATGTATTGAATTGTGTGATTATATATATACAGTATATATATATATATATATATATATATATATATATATATGCACTGAAATAATGTGAAAAAAGTAAAGAAATTTCAGCCCATTTATACTTTGGGACATAGGCCAAAGTACATAATCTAAAACTGATTTGATATCTATTCGTAATGTAGGCTGGACTAAAATGTTATGTTGAGTACAGGATTCACTCATCAGCGGAAACCATGATTTTTCTGTGACTGATGTGGTGAGCAAGTCATATGTGTGTGCATGAAAGCATAAATTATAAGAATGTGGATAAAATATGTTTTAGAAAAAAAAGGCTCTCTGGCTTATTTTGTGCCAACTGCTCATTAGATCGAGGACCAATAACTTCAGGGCTGATAGTGCTGCTTTGCCAGGGATACCGGCTAAACCTCAGATCTCTCAGATCTGGCTTAGGTTGCTGCTGTGAACAGCTCTCTTGGCACTTAAAATGTGTCGCATGATTTCTCGCCTGCCTCATAAACAGAGGGCCACACTGAAGTTGTGATAAGCCCTTCTGATTCATTTGAAGTGCATGACTGCTCGTCTTGGAAAGAGATCATGGCATGTGTGAACTGAGATCTCAAATTCACAATTTGAGACATAGGGAGAGTTGAGAGTATGTTGTCTGTCACAGAGAGTGGTTGGGGTTCCAAACCTCTGAAAGTTGAGCAGGAACAAAAAAGAAAAGAGAACAACATAGTCAATCACAAATCATTTCAGTCTGTGACTTTGCTCTTTGTAGAATTTCAGGAGCTCAATAATTGTCCCTCATTTTTTCTTTCTCTTTCTTAATTATGTTCTATTTTATTGCTGTAATGCCACTGAATTAGATATGACCACATCAGTAGCCTACAAGCTAAGTAGTTTGCAAATCCATCTTTCTCTCCTTCGGTTCTAAAGCAAAGCATTGGAAGGGCCAATACTGTAACGGCGGTAGTTGAAGGCACTAGATGAAGATCTGAGTTAAACACAAATTTACTTGATGAGTTCAGGCAGGACATACACAACCACATCTAACATTAACGAGAACCGACAAGGAACTCTCTAAGCGATGTTGGGTTTATGTCACTTCTTGTTGGCTTCCGAACTATTGTCAAACAAAACAGAGGCTAACTCGACCCTCCCCCTCCCTTCCGTTGTACGTGCAGTAACCCCCCAAGCCCCACCCCCAAATCATTATTGGCAGTTATTGGCTGGAAAACAGTTTATGTTTCGTGGTCCATTTTGGACCAGTTTGTTTTTGTTGCCATTTGTGGAGCCTGGGCTGTTTACAGCGACCACATTTTTTTTTTTTTTTTTTTTTTTTTTTTTTTTTTTTACAGTGTGTTCAGGGGACATGCAGCTAGCGGATAGTGAGGAGATGTTTGCTGTATGTGACCAAAAAAAAAAAAAAAAAATGTTTTGGCCCACAAAATGCGAGACATCGCTTAGAGCAGCTTTAAAGAAGAACTTTGGTCAATTTTATCATTGCACTCATTTTTTGTACATTTGGAGTGCTGTCAGTACAGACAAAAATTGGTGTTTCCTACACCATTTTATCCTCTTTTTAAAATTCGCACCCTGTTGACTTCAATGGGGCAAGATTTAAACCTGCTTTTTGGCCTCTTAACATCCTTTATTTGTCATTACAAGTTCACAGCCATGTGAGTGGTGTTATTAAGAGGGACCATGGTCAATCTGACTGCAGTAGATATGAAAGATATTAATAAAAATGATGTTAAATCAGCCAGCTCATCCGTATTTACTTCCTGTTTTTGGTCGAAGTCCACAGTAGTCAATTGACGAGTTTGCGCGCACGATCATTGGTATCTAAGCAATAATGCACAGATACCAATGCACAAATAAAAATAGAACCTTTACTGTTTTGATGCCTTACTCTTATCTGTATGACCATAAACTGAGTAATTTAAGTATTTTTTCTGCTGTTATAATGAGACAAAATCTTTTGGCATTGTGCCGATTTGTGTCGTGGAATTCTCACTACAGTCCAGTAATGGACTATGCATGTCCTGTAAATGGGAAGCATCAGGTGCCGCTTCAAGTGAGAGGGAAATATTGTGGCTGTGATTGAGTGCTTAATAAAAGGTTGTGAATCATAAGAACCTGCTCTTCCCATCTTACCAGGCTGGTTTGCCAGCAAATTTGGGCTGCAGGATTCCTCCAGGTGAAGGCCCTGATTCAGCACAAAGACCCTCTGAAATGCGCAAATACTGTTTATGTGGTCTTCATGTTTTGAAGTGCACAGGGAAATAATGTCTGCACAGCATGCAGTGAAGTGCTCTTTCTGTGTAGAGTTTCTCACAAAGGTGATCAACACAGGAACAAACACAGGAAACTCTTCCGGGTTCTGGAGACCACACTCGTAGATGAAAGCAGAGCTGAATCACTGAAGAAACGCTCGGTTACAAAGTGAAAGCTTGGTGAGTGTCTCGCTGCTCATGGTAACGTTACTTACGTAACCCGAAGCGACTAACTGAATGAGAACCGTGTTTCACTGAAGAGGGAATGAGACGCTGCATCGATTGAATTTATGGGAACGCTCTGCATTATTGCGTCGTGAAGCACGTGTGAAACAAGGTCAATGGTATAGCGGGACATCAGAAGCAGGTGATGTCACAAGCAGGGAACTATAATGCCTGTTCAAACAGTGCAACGCCAGCTTGACTCAAAGTCGCTGACACGCAGATAGGAGGTATAGCAGGGCGACACAGCGTCTCGTTCCCTCTTCAGCGAACCAAGGGTACAGTCGTAACCGAGGTGTTCCCTTTCAAGTATTGATTGACGCTATGGGAACATTTATACCAACGCCACTATGAAGAAAATGTCTGTCCAGTATGTGAAAAGCAGCACTAGGACGAGAGAACATGGAAACCTTTTGTAGAGTCCAGGTTCAAAGAGTAAAACCTCACGAAACCTCTCTGTGTGGAGAGGACCAGCCTGCCGCATCACAAATGTCTTGTGTCTGACACAAGAGACTTAGAGGCCTCTTCCTCTGCTTTGATGCTAGAAACCATTTGTTAGGGGGTTCAAAACAAATTATCAGTTGTTCAGATGTATACCACAGGGCAGCTCTGTGGACATTATCATCCAATGCCCCAATTGGAAACAGCAGATTATTCTTTTCCTGGTCTGAACATACCTGACTGAAAGGCTTATGCGGCTCATTATGCAGGTCATTGTCTTCCCAAGTGTGAATCACAGCATTATTCATGATCATTCACGCCCTCAAACACATTGCCTTTCTAAACAAAAAGTGTCTTACAAAATTTGAATAAATTGTTTTATGTGAATGATTAGGCAGGATGATTTTCAGATCATTTTGAAGCAACAACTCTTGGCGACAACATCCATTAGTCAAATGTCTTGTGGAGACATATTACTGTAAGTATGTGTTTTGTGGCCTTATTTCAGAAACATACTTTTTTTTCCCAATAACCATCCATAAACTTTATTCTCTCAAAAATACAAATATGTACATACATGTTTCTCACATATTATGGTAGCCCTGTTTGTGCTGACTGGAGTGTAATGACACCTTTGCCATTAATATGTTTATAAGCAACTTAAAAAAACACAAATGTCAGGGCAATGTCAATGTCACAGTCTTCGTCTGCACCTTTCTGTCTTATCATCAGCACTACACTTCCCAGGATCCTCTTGTCTTCACACCTGAACTCACTCCCTCATCAACCTCCTGTCCATCGTCTTATTCATCCGTATCACCTGTCTTCACCCTCATTATGTTTGATTCCTCTGTGTATTTAGTTCCCTCTGTTTCAGTGATTCATGGTCGGTCGTTGTTGATGTTATCCGGTGTTTGCTCCCGTTCTTCTGTACCCTTGCCTGTTATCTTGTGAGTAAAAGTTATATTAATTGGATTCTGCCTGTTCTTCTGCCAGCACCATACTGTGCCATACAGAACGACCGACCGTCAAAAGTCATGGATTTTGCAGCAGTGCAGATCCTTCTCCTGGAACAGGAGGATCAATCCCTCGAGGCCCACACACAGAGGTATTTGGACTTGGTACCTCATGTACATTATGATGATATCAGCCTCTGTGTGAGAGGGGCCTCGAAGGAACTTCTAGGAGTTTGTTGAGTGGGTGCTGGTGCAAAATAATTCACAGATCATCATCGGACGTTGCACCAGTCCCACCGACTCTTCATCGCTGGTTCTGTCCAGCCCCTCCAAGTCTGAGCCCTCCTCATTCCTGGTTCCGTCCAGCCCTGCCGAACCTGAGCCCACCTCACTGCTGGTTCCGTCCAGCCCTGTCCAGCCAGAGTATTGTCCCGCCGAGACAGCCCGTCCAGAGTCTCGTCCCGCCGAGACAGGCCATCCAGAGTCTCGTCCTGCCCAGACAGCCCAGCCTGCGCCAGAGACCAGACAGCCTGCGCCAAAGACCGTCCAGCCAGCGCCAGAGACCGTCCAGCCATCGCCAGAGACCAGGATCCCACCTAGCCTCCCTCTCCCGCCTCCTCTCATCATTCATCTGTCTGCCCTTCTGCCTTCCAGCCCTCCTAATCCAACCTGGTCAGTGGATCCCTGGTCTTTGCCTCCCATCTCCTCTACTTGGACACTTATTCGGCCCCTCATCCCATCTGCTCCCCCTTGACTCTTACCTTCCTCAGCTCCACCATGGCCCCTCAGTCCACAAGTTCCGCCAGGCTCCCTCGTCCCCCCGGATTCACTTTGGTCCCTCGTCGTTCTGCCCTCACCTCTGGACATCCATCTTCCGGCTTTGCCTCATCATTTCACCCCCCTGGTTCTATTGGACTCCTCACTCCCCTCAGTGCCCTGTCGGTCCTCACTCCCTCTGCCCTCCCTCTTTTCCCTCCACAGATGCACGTCAGTAAACTAGGAAATGAACTTGCTCTCTCTGGGCCCAAAAAAGGAGGCATGTTTCGGGGGAAAACATTCCCTATTGCTGTTTTGAAGTTCCAGAAAACAATTCCGCTACTGACCAGAAAAAAAAAAAAAAAAAAACAAGTCTTTAGTCAGTTGTTCATAATTCTATTTTAAGCGCACATGCTTGGCCATAATGTTACGGGTGCACAGCACGCATACACTTTGATTCTCTCATCAGCACAGATGTAGCAGGTTTTATTTTTACAAATCATACATTATAACAAGGAAAAATATTAACACATGAGGAAAATAATTGTGGTATCCATGAATATGTAAAAAATGTAGGCCTAAATCTAGCTTACACATTTACATTTTTTCAGGCTAATTGTAGTAATGATGGATCAGACCTGTTTGCCCAATAGTGGCAAGAAACATATGTATATAAGGACATTTGACAAAATAGTTTGTCCCTCAAGAACCAGGAAATAAAAAATCTCCCATCCCCATACAATTTCACTTCTCTGTCTTTCACTGCCCTGACAAGAACGTTGTTCTCCTCGGCTGTGAACCGCTCCTGGCATGCGCCTGGTGAATCTTCCATAATAATAACAATCCGCTGTGCAACATGCGCACCTGCTCTTAAAGGATAAGTTGGATGATGCTTAGGGGTGCGTTTCCCGAAAGCATCGTTAGCCAACTATGGTTGCAAGTTCCGCCGTTATCTGCATAGTTTAACGAGTCGGTGTTTCCCGAAACCATCATTCGAACGGACATTCGTAAACAGCATCGCAAAGTTGGGTGGTTTGAACGACAGCTCTCGACCTGTGGTTAGAGGCATCGTTTCTATATTGCATGACATTTGGAGGTAATAAATCCTTATCTTGAGCAAAATAAGTAAGCTGACATTCAGTACAACTGGTGCCTTTTATTTAGAATACATACAAATGTAATTTACGTCTTTTAGTTTTTCAAAAGATTTGAGGTAACGTGTTTGAAGAGTGCGCACGTGCGAACGAGCTTTACTATGTAAGAACGAGCCAAATATTGAGTCTGGTAATAAAGCAGAACAACTGAGAACAATTAGAAATAGTCCTCAATTGACATGTCTGTAATTTATATAAAACAATTGTAGCGTTTGGCTCTCTAACAACTTCATTAAAAGTAGTTATTACTCCACCACGTGCGAAACCAACGTGGTTGAACGATACTTTGCGACAGTGGGTTTCGGGAAAGAGTTGTGACTAGCAAGTTGATTTTTCCAACGATGCATCGTACTATGGTAGTGAAACAGTGAACTACGTCGTTGTATGGGAAACGCACCCCTGATTCGTTTATTTCATGTTACACCCAAACCACAACTATGAATAATGAAGCTTTTTCAGACCAACTCACTTGCGTCGGGGGCAAGAGTCATTTATCCCGCCGGTAAAATAGCAACAGCACCCAAGACCCGTCCACAAAGTTACTTTGCGCTTCACGCTTGATATTTGCATTTCAGATCATTAAAATAGGGCCCCAGGTGTAAACATGTCTGAGTGTACCTGTGATCCGATCAACCAAAACGCATATTAAGTTGTAAACAGGGCCCAAGTTATTAAAGGGGCAGGTGCAATTCACAATATTTCAGTCATTATTTTAAAAGTATTTGGACTTATTTCAGTTTACTATGTGCTTTTTTATGTTCGCTTGTTTATGTTATTTTCGTGCAAGATCTGGCAAGTAAGTACACTCCTATCTCTTTCCCTGTGATTTCTTATACCACAAAAAGAGAAGCATGCCCTGATGCATGTTAAAATACGTCATTAACAACTAGTGAACAGGATTCAGAAGCGCTAAAGGTAAACTGACAAACTAATTTAGCTGCTCTGTGTACATGGTCATAGTGTAGTTTGCCTCAATGAAAAGTTCTTTAAAGCGCTCCTCGTGTTTGTCAACCTGTTTCTTGTGAGCATGGGCAACCTGAGCTGTGTGCTACAGATGGAGTCAAGGGAAACACCCACAGTATGTTAAGTGTGGAATGACAGCATTATAGCTGTTCTGTTAGTTATGTTCAGCTCTGCACTTGAATGCAGGCATTGAGGAGTGTTTTTGGGTGAGAGCCAGGTGGATTTGCTTTCCTCTCTCTGGGGTGAGTGGACAGATCCATGCTGGTCCCACAGATCCAGGTGCTCACAGAGAATCTCATGGAAATCCTTTAATCCTTTAATACTTTAGACAATTGTTGGCATATGGTAAGAGTATAGAGCTATAAAATTAAAGTCACGCTGTTCGCAAGTGATTTTACTTGCGTAATCTGATGTATTTTTGAGTGAAACAGGATATTCGACGAGAAAAAAAGTAGGCTGGGACTTTGGTCCATTGGCAATTGATTGGACTATTAAACATGGTTGTTATATGCTGGAATAGAGGCAGTTTGAGGAAATGGGTTGAAAAAGTAAGAGAAGTTCATGCAATTATGTCTATAATACACACACACAAAAAATAAATCAATATATCTGGTTGACCTATAGATGTTTTTCATTGGCCAATTCTTTTTTTATTGCAATGAGTGACTTTTTATTTCGGTAACACTTTATTTTGATGGTTCTTTTTGAACATTCTGTTGACAATAAGTAACTTTGCAACTACATGTCAACTAACACTCAGTAGATTATTTGTAGACTGTCAGTTTAACATCTGCTAACTCTTTTTTGGTGATAATTCCACAACAGACTATCTACTGACCATCAGTAACTTTGCAACTACATATACAAACTCTAACCAGTCTATTAATACTTTACTAACACTCCAATGTGAGTTAGTAGACATGCAGGTGCCATGTTACTTATAGTCAACGGAATGTGTTAAATCATTAAAATAAAGTAAAAACTTTTTTCAGTAATTTGTATCTCTTGGGAAATTTCAGCCATACAAGTGGAGACTCCTGAAATTATTAGGATCATTATATTGTTCTCAGGGTAAAAGTCCTTATAAGCAATTTAGGAAGAAAATCCCAATAATCTCATTACTGTCTAGGAGAAATATATTTGAAAAGACCTCATGTGATTTGTCTTTTCTGGAAGACAGTGATAATACAAAATATTACAACTTAGAATTTTTTTGGTTTTATCTTCTATTTTCAGTCCTGTTAGATGGTATCGCTCACATGTTCTAATATTTCCACAGATTCAGTGTGTTACGGCTTTGTGTCTGGCTAAAACTAGACCATCTGTTTGATTCATTGCCATCCTCAGTATGTTCCATTTGATTTTCTTTGACATTGGATTCATGGTTCAGACAGTAGGCATAGATTAGTGCGAGCCAGTGTTGGGCAAGCTCCTCAAAAAGTGTAGCTAACTACGCTAACGCTAACGCCTGATGGTCATTTTAATAACAAGCTTTGTTGCTGGCTAGAAATAAGATTGTCAGGGTGTGGTGCAGGCAGAAGGACAGGCTAAGTCCAGATTCAAACGGGGATAATATTTAATTCCAAAATACAGGCAAGAAGACAGGGTGCAACACAGGGTAACGTTCAACAAACAAACAACAAACATTGACCGACCAAGACTAACTGAAACAGAGCCAACTAAATACACAGAGGAATCAAACATAACGAGGTGCAAACAGGTGATACAGATGAACAAGACGAGGGACAGGTGGCTGATGAGGGAGTGAGTTCAGGAATGGAGACAAGAGGATCCTGGGAAGTGTAGTGCTGATGACAAGACAGACTGGTGCAGATGACGGACTGTGACAAAGATATCTACGGAAGTGGATTAGGGCCAAGCTATAATAATAATTAAAACCATCTCGAGATTAAAGGGACAAAATCCTATGCCAGTAACTGTTTTTATGAAGTGGCTATCTGGCTATTACTTTAGGATCTTGGTTGTGTACGCCTCCATCCACAGAATGTAAAGACTGTAACCATCTAGAGCCAGTAATGGCAATGCTGTGCGTACGGTTTTAATTGATCATAGCTATCCATATGCCAGAATTCATTTGGGCTAGCACTGTTCGTTGTTCAAGTGACGGCTCAAACGACTTTTATCAGTTAAGTTCTGCACGAGCAAATTCAGTGACAATTTTAATGCAATACATTACTGCTAAAGTTGATGGCATTACCGAAATAAAGTCTAAAAGCTTGTCCTCTATCAGTAGGCTATGCAGTGAACACTGATCGATGTGTTATTCTCTACATTTCATTTAGACTTTTTTTTCTCGAAACATAACGACTTTATTCTCGAAATTTCATACGTTTATTCTCGAGGTTGTATTTTGACTTTTTTTCTCGAAATTTAACAAGTTTTTTCTCGAAACACAACCACTTTATTCTCGATATTCAATGAGTTTATTCTCAAGATTGTATTTCGATTTTTTTCTCGATATTTAACAAGTTTTTTTCTTGAAACACAATGACTTTATTCTCGATATTTAATGAGTTTATTCTCAAGATTGTATTTCGACTTTTTTGTCGAAATTTAACGAGTTTAATCTCGCATTATAATGACTTTAATCTCGAGATGGTTTAATTTTATTTATTATTGCTTGGCCCTAATCCTCTTCTGTAGATATCCAAGGTTTGTTTCAATTATTTTATTTATTTATTTATTTTTTAAATGCTGTTTTTTCTTGCAGGGATCAATCTGATTTTACAATACAAAAAATAATTGTATTATTATCTATTTTAACACAGTTCTTTTGAATCTCTCTATTTATCAAATAATCCTGAAAAAAAAATGATGCACTGTATCATGGTTTCCACAAACATATTCAGTTGCACAACCGTTTTCAACACTGATAACAAAAGGAAATGTTCCAAAGTACCAAAATAGCAAATTGGAATGATTTTGAAGGATCATGTGACATGGAAGTAATGATGTTGAAAATTCAGCTTTGCCAGCAAAATTGAATTTTAAAATGTGCAAACATAGAAACAGTAATTTTAAGATTTCACATATTACTGTTTTACCTTTTTATTTAATCAAATAAATCCAGCCTTAGAGACCTCAAACTTTTGAGGGAAAAGGGACATTTGAAAGGAAGTTCTTTTCAAAATGACTAATATAATTTTTACTCCTACATCTTTGGAGTCTTTAGTATCCCAAACATATTCAACTTCAAAAGAGCATGACGGTTAAAAAATAGTGATGATAGCACTTTGACACTAAGAAACACAGTTGATTTAATCGTGTTTGTGTTTGTAGTGATGCTACTGCCCAACATTGGTTCCAGCATAGGTATGTAGTCCAACAGCCCATCATATACATGCTGTTCGACAGTTGTGAGTGACAGATTGATTGGCAGGTCATCAGTGGCTGAGCTCCCCAGCAGCTTTTCACAAGACACTTATGCATATGAATGAGAGACCTCTGGAGGAAAGAGGGTGGGCTCGACTACAGCAATGAGGGAGGTAAAGGTTAGTGAGGGGGTGGCACAACCCTAATGACCCCAATTCTACCACCCTGATAGAAACCCGTATTTCTCCTGCTAAAGGGGCTTTGTGCTTTCCCTCCACTTGCCTCATGGGAACTTAGTTTGAGTGTGTGCTGTAAGGAGTGGGTCGCAAGAGCCAGACATGGCAGTTGGCCATTCCCAATGAACAATGCCAGAGAATAGCTTTATTTGTCAAGGTTTCTTCAAGCCGTATATAGAGGAGCTTTTGGAAAGGCTGAATAGCTTCAGACCGCTGGCCCACTTTCACCCTCCACCGTCTCAGCTCCATTGATTAACCCACCCGCTCGACTGAGAAACGGGGGCAGATACTGGAGTTTATAGATTATGTCAATTAGCAAGAGATGGAGGTCCTCGTTTAACTCTTGCCTGTGCGGCCCTCCCAGGCAAGGGCTCTCAGGGCCCAGAGGTCAAAGTTTGTGACCCCTCTGCCAAAACACTGAGGTTTGTCGCTCCAAATGACCTTTCCAACAACATTGACCCCTCAGGGGCCCCCGCGTTGGTTGCTCTCACAAAGCGGTGACAGCGGAGTCAATTCGCAGGGGAAATGGATTTATTTATCAGATTCTGTTGTTTTTTCCATAGTGGCATAAATCTCTCCGGTGGACGTGTTTGTATTGCGAGGCACTTGGAGGGACTGTAGCAGCATGATGGACTTTACAGATGCTGTGCTCTTAAATTATGAGCTCCCGTGCTCGCAATTAATTCTTCGCTGCTGATGAGAGTCGACCGATGGCCTGCCTCAAATGATTTTTCAAGTCAGAAGCCATGAGCGCTTACACTGCGGAGGGTCTCGCTGTATCCTGTGGAACAGAGCTCCCACTAACACCCATCTCTCAAAGCAGAGCTGTCTCACCACACATCCCGTTTGTCCAGGAATGCAGACAAGCTCATGTCTCTCTCTATAGTGTAGTAATGAAAGGTCCTGCCTTCTCAGAAGTATGGATCACGTATTCATAAATATATTTAAAATTAAGCAACATAGTTTTCCATGTGATTTTTATTTTCCCATTAAGTTTCCTAAAACAGGTGTCATTATACTATTCAAAAGTATAAAGTAGACGATTTTTTCAAAATCTACAATTTTCACTGAAGTCTCTATACATAGTTCCCACATGACGTCACAACATATGGGCATTTGCCGACCCGGCACCATTGCTGTGGGCAAAACATTAGAAGAAGCAATAGGAGTTGAACGAATTGAAATGAGTATCGTGCTATAAAGTAAAAATGGCCATCTCCTGCTGGGTCAATGGATGATAAAATCGTGCCGGAGGTTCAGTTAAATCGGGAGTTTACACTATACCCGTCATTAGACTCCATGGATGTGAGAAGACTAAGCTTTTGTCTGAACAACGACGGAGATTACGGCTGGCGAGGATAAACAGGAAAGAAACTTACTCAAAACACGCAAGAGTTTGTTTGACAAAAGCACAATGTTGTGTTTTATTGCCAGTGTAAACAAATATAAGTTAACAGATTGCAGTTTGAATAATGTCCTGTATGAACAAAATGACGAGGTATTAAAAACATACAAAACAACATTGTTTCCACTGTTTTATCTCACATTCCAGCATTGCAATTTCAGATTATGTAAAGAACCCGCGTATAATGTAGTTCCGCATTACATTAATTAAATTGCACGCGAGTTATTTATTTTTATATTCATACACCGAACCATGACGCCCGCATTAGTACATGCATATTACAGAAAGCACAGGTAACTGTTTTAAGGGGAACATAGGAATTAAGTTGTGCAGGCTATGGCTTTTTAATAGACAGATTGGCATCATGCTACTTCGCTATGATGACTAAGTTACTTTTCCATTGATTGCACTTGAGCAAACATCACCGAACCAACCCTACGGCAATCTGATCGTACGCCTCCAGTGATTTCCAGACTCGGAATTGCTCACAATGTGTAAAAACTCCTCACCAATACCAGATAATGGTGCACATGAACATATACTGTGTCTGAGGCAAAGCTGCATAATGATTGCTCAGTGCTTCCTTCGTTACTGCACACGGATCCACACCATTTATGAATGAAATTTTCGCTTTGTACCTCTCTCCGTCTTGTTTTAATAGTCTCTTTATAATCTATTTCACTTTGTCTTTTCACGATTTGCATAACAATATAAACAGAAAGAAATATTTGTTTGTAAAACGACATTCTCTGATAAAACTCCTCTGTAAAAACCTATGGTAAACAAAGCGGTTTTGCCCTCAAAGATGGCGTCTCCGGGGAGGTCACTTGACAATTTTTTTCCCTGTGGGAACTATGTATTGGGCATTGTTATGTCAAGTGCATTGCATGCCACAGTGTGAAAAATGGTAGACTGCATTCATGCTGCTAAAAAAAGTTAGCAGTATTGCTTTTTTTTTTTTGTTAAACCCCAATACTGACCAAATATTGCTTTGCGGGATGCTTCTATAGCTGTATGCAATAGATTAACTCTCTTTGAACTTCCTATGAAGACATTTTAGCTTAGCCAGATGGTAAATTATGACTTATTTTAGAGATAGACAAACATGCTGTGTTTAATCGTTTGATGGAAAGAACAGTCTGATCTCAGTGTTTCTTATGCTTTTTTCAGCTTAAATCATCTGCCAGAATTCAAAAGCATCCTGTCAGTAATTCCTTGTCTTACATGTAATCATCAGGCCTCATTGAAGAAACACGAGCTGAACAAATTTCTGTGCAAAGCATTCTTACATAAATTGTTGCATTCAATTCAGTACAATCATTTATGTGAGAATGGATTTATGAAAAAATTGCAAGAAATTTAGTTCTGCTTTGTGTTTCATGAATGAGGCTCAATGTGTGTGTGTGCTGCATATTTAAGCATACTTAATTCATTACCAAAAGCTGTCATTGCTTCAGAACCTGATGCTGTCCTGTTTTTTTTTATTCTAGTCTTTTTTTAGTTATTTTCTTAATAAGAGCATGTGAGCTAAACAGGGGTGTGTTTCCCAAACCCAACTATGATCGCTAGTTCCATTGTTACCAATAGAGTTCAATGGAAATTGAGATCATAGTTGGCCAGCGATGCATTTGAGCATTAGCTCAACATAGACATTAACAAAACAAGGTGCCTCAATAACACAATCTCATCCCAAGACGTCATACAACTGACGTCTTGGGACGTCTTTTGACCATACGTCAACATCCGCCATTTTAGGGTACCCTTTAACGTACATGACGATCCTTGGACGTCATACAACTGACGCTTTACCTTAACGTCAGTTAGGTGACGGGGAAGGTTTAGGGGTTTAGGTTTGGGGTAGGGTTAGGATCTGATAACGTCATCTAACCGACGTTAAAGGGTACCCTAAAACGGCGGTTGTTGACGTATGGTCAAAAGACGTCCCAAAACGTCAGTTATATGACATCTTGGGATGAGACTGCGCTGGCCTCAAAACACTTTTTACTATAGCTCATGATCTGTAAACTAATACATTTTGATGTTTGCATCACATATCCAGCTCCATTTATATGCCTTTTCTGACGTAGTAAACTTAGTAAACTCAGTTGATACAACGTTGCACTCCAAAATGTAAAGCACTGGTGCGAGTCTTGTGAAACACGAGTCAATATAAAAGAGCTCAATGACATGGTTACTTCAGCAAATGCATTTATATCTCACGTTTGCTTTTGTTCACTCTATCGTTTAGGTTTAAGTTAGGGTTTGGTGAAGGCGGTATGTTATTTTCAAAAATTATAAAAGATTAACGTTTTAGTATCTCTCACTGGATGTGTCATTTCCAAACTGTCACAATGTTCCATATAAAGCTGTACATGCTTTCACTTTAAAAGTTATGCAATATGTTCAAGAAGCAATGTTTTTTTTTTGGTGTTGTTGTTGTTGTTTTTTTTTAAACTGTCGCCTCAGGAAAGTGTTTCCTGTGAGCCTGGGTTGCATTTAGTGCCTGGTTTCAAAATGATTGTGGGGGGTTTGTGAATAAAACGTAGGTTTTTGGACACTGAAGTACCAAAAAAAGTCTACATAGACACTGTCTACATAGACACTGGAGGGTCTGCTGGTCTCTCAGCCAGTTTTTAATCAACCTACTACAACGCGCCTGCAAGCACAGTAGCAGCAATTGAACAACACAAAGGCGCCATTCTCCATCCCTGCTGATGGATCCGAGGTTACTGGGGTGAGATAAAACCAGAGAGAGTGAGGGGTTGGGGGCCGCTCTTGGCTGGACCCTGCATTCCCCGTGATATTAACCTTTCAGGGAAATCAGTATGACACAGAAGCTGACAGAGGGTCTAAATTATCTTTTGATTGCTGGTGTGGTGGGCTGTTTATAACACCGGTCATCTGGCACAAAGCGGAGCCCTGTTCCCCCTGTCTGCGGCCGTCAGGCCTTTTTTAATCATGGTAAGTGACCTTTGCGGTGATGCTGACAGAACGATGTGAAGGAGGGGCCAGGACTGTCTGTCTGATAAGCTTCTATGAGAAGACTCTTTCTCTTCTAGTGTCCTCTCTCTTTCTCCTGCACTGTTATCTCATGTTCATGTCTCACTGAATCTTTCCTCTCCTCCTCTCCAGTAATTGAGCATGTGTCCGTTACTTTCAAATGTGTACGTAGTTTGTATATCTGATTCAATGTTGTATACAGCTGTTTTTGAATTTGTTTGTCAAAACATTCTGTCATTTAAATTGTTTTTATTTCATTTATTTTTAATTTCCATTAGAATTAAAGTGGATGGGGACTGACTAGATCAGGGATAGGCAACATCTGTCCTAGAGAGTAAGGCTATGTTTACACGGAAACGATTTTGAAGAGAAAACGCAAAAGTGCCGTTGCGTTATCACTTTTTATTCTGCATTTAGACAAGCGTTTTGGGTGTGAAATCTGCAGACAAATGGTGGTCTGTGAAATTCAATGTAGTATATGCACTGCAGGCGGCTAAGAGTGCATACTACAACAACACCAAGCCCACGCGCCTACGTACAACCTTCACTGTCAAGCAGACTTTTCCGTTTTTACCCTTACACGGGAACGCGGCGGTGGAGTGTTTTTCAGATTTCCACTCTGGAGGGTGGTTTCACTTTTAATCGTTTTCAAGCCCCCAAAAACGACATTGCCGTATAAACGAAAGGGACATACGAAAAAATATTTTTACGTTTTCACCCGGAATCATTCTCGTGTAAACATGGCCTAACTGTCCTCCAGAGTTTAGCTCTAACCCTATTCAAACACACCTGAACAAGCTAATCAATGTCTTCAGGATTACTAAGGCTACAGGCAGGTTAATTTTTTTCAGGGTTGGAGAACAGTGGCTCTCCAGGACCGACATCTAACCCTTGACTAGACCAAGCTTCACACTCACAAGAAAACAACTTGTGTTCTATATTCCAAGTCTTATAAAGGCATATAACTTTATGTGATCGACAAAATTTAAGGTCTTTCACTAGAATATTTGATATTTACCAAGCTTGATTTTGGGCATTGCAATCAAAATGGAGACAGATAAACATGAGTTTAAACAGTTGGGGTTTCAGCAGATTAAATAATTACTGTATGTATAATAATAATAATAATATATATATATATATATATATATATATATATATATATATATATATATATATATATATATATTAATATATAATAGCATGTTGTGTAAATGTAAATATTTCTATATCATCCTTAAGTGTTAAACCAGAGATACAAGTACATGTATAAATGGGAACCTAATTAAAGAAGGTAAGAGTCTGTAAAGAGCAGTGTGTGAGTTGCATGTTGGTAAACATCCTGTAATTGGACAGCAGACATCTGTCTGTAACACCTATGGTGATGTTTGAGACAGGACTGTGACACTGTAGAACCTTTGAGAGAGCCCAGATCAGACTGTGATGTTTGGATCCGTCTGACGTAAGCTGTGTGGAGATTGTTTGAATGTGAGAGTGGGGGTGGCATGAGCTGGCAGATCCCAGACAATAGGCCAGTAATGAGGGGTTGCTTATCTGTGTTCCACAATGCCAGCATCTCCATTAAGAGAGCCATTTGCTTCTTGATCTCAGATGAATTCCACTGCTTTTTTCATATTCAAATTTACAGAGAATGGCTCTGAATTGGTCATTTGCTCTTTTGGTCTTTTCTTTTCTTGTTTAGACAGATTGGCATATAGATTTGTTCTTAAGAGTAACTGTTGGCAAGTGGAAACACATGTAGAGTCAGTCTTGATATGATTTTGGTGACTTAGATATCTGATAAATATTTCCTGTTTTAGACTTAGCTCATCTCCATTTGTGATTTTGGTGTGTTGTGCATTGTCATTATTTTAAATGAATAGTGCCTTGCCTTATAGGGTTAGCTCAGCCAAAAAAAAAAAAAAAGTCAACATTACTCACCATTATGTCATTCCAAACTTGTATTTGTTTCTTTCTTCTGTGGGATGCAAAAGGGGATCTTTTGGGAATGCTCTGTTTCATTAATTTAAAGTGAATGGTCTAAATATGCTGTCAAACATCAAACGACCATAAGGCACAAAAAAAATAAAAAAACAACAACAACAACAAACCATACATCAAAGTGGTTTGTACAAATTTTATGCTATATTCAAAGTCTTCTAAAGGCAGACAAGAGCAGTGGTGGCTTGTGGGTTTTAAAAATAAAGTAGGCATTCTTTGTAGCATCATAAATTGTAGTAGTCTGAGGATGCTCTACCAAGGACTGATAGATTGATCTATTTTTTTTTTTTAAATTCTTTATATGTCATTTTGGTCACTTTTAGACAGAAAATTTGCAGCAATAAAATATAAAAATAATTTCACTCACCAAGCCCATCATTGAAGCAAAATCCATCCTTCTGTCCCTTTAAATGTCCATGGTAAAAGTTCACACCCCACCATTTACTGAAGCTAATTGCCAAATCAGGCATGGGGGCTTATTTTATTTTTAATCTGCAGTTCGAATTGTGTCAGTAAATTTTTTGCCGATCAAATATTTTCTGATCAATATATCTACTCTGTATAATTAAAGGGACACTCCACCGTTTTTTTGTTCTTGTTTGTTTTGTTTGTTCACATTAAACTATGTTATTCCGTTAAATAAGATTTGAAGCTCCCTAGCACTTACTGTGGTATTCTGCCATACAATAGTTATCCACTTTACACATTTAGAAAAACGCAACGTTTTATTTTGTGTCACCGTCCTAGGTCGAGTTACTCTACTCGTGTAACTGTATTTAAATAGGGAAAACATGGAGGTGTTTGGTCGCTTCTCTGCTTGGCCCATATTGAATGAATTAGGCTAGTTACGTGCGATCAAAGTGTCTCGCGCGCCAGAGCGATTAAATGCATGCACTGAGATGAGAGAGGTATGTACTCAACTTAGTTTAGGGAATTATAGTTTAATATGAAAAAAAAAATGGTGGAGTATCCCTTTAAGCTAGTTGGTACATTATCAGCATTAGCAGTTTAAACGAATAAACACATTTTTTTTGTCTCTACGATGATTGCTTGATTTACCAAGGGATGCTAGCCTTCTCTGCGATGTATTTTTTTTTATCAACACCCTAAGGCCATGTGTCCACCAAAGCGTTTTTCCACGCACCTGGCGTATGTTTTCAATTGTTTTCAATGGGAGCGCCGCGTTTTTTAAACGACATGAGCGTAACGAGGCCCTGACGAGCGTAACGAGCGCCTTACGTTTTTTACTGGTTGCCGAGAGTTGAAAAATGTTCAACTTTGGATAAAACGCAGCAGTCATCACTGTCACTTTTTACCCAGTCATCCAATCACAGTGGAGGAGGGGCGGGACTAAACCACACTAACCAACTGTCACAATATTCTTTCTGTACTACGACATCAACCACCAGAGCTAACCAAACAACATGCATGAAAAATAACATTTTTAGTATGAAACAAATTGTCTGCAAAGTCAGTTTCAAGTAAACTGTGCTGCGGATATTCTGTATCATAGCAACGAAACGTCTCAATGGAAAAAACGCTGCACTGCCAAAATGCTCTCAAGCACCCAAAGCACGGCGTCTTCAGCAGAGCGTCTTCTGTTTTCAGTGGGCAAAAAACTCTTTGGTGAACACACGGCCTAAAAGTGAAATTAGTGATGGGCTTTCTTTCCTTATTTCTCTTTTTTACCAATGGAGGCAAAAGTCTCCCACTATGGATTTAGCCTCTCCCTGCCCTTCTGTATCCCCTCAGGTTAGTTTTCTGAACAGTTGTAACATCAGCAGATTTGGGGAAGAGGTATAGTTCTGACCTCAGTAATGTTGGTAAGGTGTTAAAGTAGTGAAATTACAAACAAGAAATACAAATTAAGAGACTGAATGAAAACTGGGCATATTATTAACATTAAACCATCCTTCTCCCAGTTTTACCTAAACATTTTGGATAGCCTAGGGCTGTGCCTCCCCTGACGAGCCGCCACAGGACCGAACCAAAATGTAATGTTTTCTGGAAAAAAAAAAAAAAAAAAAATCTTATTGCGAAGAAAGACATTCATAGAGGTTTAAAATGACAAGGCTTTTTTTGGCTGAACTATTGCTAATTCCTGAAGATAAATAACAAACTGACGAAATCCTTGATGCGTTCAACAATATTACAATATAATTAAAAGGTGACGGCTGATTAAACAGAACTAGCACAGTTAGATTTTAACTTTTATTACAGTGAGATGTAAAGTCGGAAGGCTCTTTCCATACCATGGCTGCATATTTGTAGCAATATATAATAATTTTAGTAAAAAATAATGTTGCATACTATATAGAAAGCATGAAAAACACCTCATCAACCAAAATTACTGAATGAGTCCAGAGTCTGTCATAAGCTTAGCTAAAATGATGTGCACTCTTAGAGCAGACAAATGGTCCAGGCTGTGGGTTGACGTATCTGGGCCACCATCCTGACCAACACTTTTCAATCAGTTTTCTTACCTCCCAAGTTTCAAGCCCCAACTGGAGTCATGTCACATTCTGGTGCTAATGATCACGATTGTATCTTCGTAGGACATAATAAAAACGTTTTATTCCTTATCTACAAAATGAAAGATACAAATAAAAACCAGTTGGCACTAGGCTGGTTCTGTTTCGTTTGCTTGTGGAATCTCGCTGTTGAAATCAAGTATGAGTGCACTTTTTAAAGCTCATGTTCACAATTCTCTCTTTTTTTTCTCTCACATTGATTGAAAGGGTTGTCAGTGTCTTTCCGAAAGTCTCATAGCTTGTGCTCTGAATGAGGGAACCAGGAAAATCTCACTAAAATATGCATGGACATCGTAAATGTGCTGATTGCTTCATAAACAATACTTTTTATGTAGATACAGTTGCCAACTAAATGTAGCTGTACTTGATGATGAATTAAGTCCTAAGCAGTTTCCAAAAACCATTTCTTGAGTAATAAAATACATCTGTACTAATGGTTGGAATTAGGCATGGATACGGTCTCTGAAATAGTTATTGGAAGACGCAGACAGAAGAGTCATTGATCACTGGAAGACAGTGTGATAGGTGGGACACTGATGAGATTTCATGTATTTAATGGCAAACTTGAGTTCCTTGCTCTTTTTGTCCCACTTGTGGATGGACATGAGCAGTAACTGTTGGTCCACTTTGCGGCCCATGATGAGGAAGTTGCTCCCGAGATTGTCCAGTTGTGAGCAGGGACAGTTTGCTCCATTCTTGATGTATAGTGTGAGCTTCTTTAGGTCTTTCTTCCTCAGTATTCCCATCTTCAGAACCTTCTTCTTCTTTTGTGCTGCGATTAGCTTGCGGTCGCCTTTTTCCTTTTTCACCTCTTTAATCTTCATCTTGATTGCTGTAGATACAATTTAGAAGGAAAGAAACTTAGAGCAGGAATTCCCAAAATATTTTATTTCAGCCTCAATTTGACATAAAGTACCCCTTGAGATTTTTAGTAGATGTTTCAATATATATATATATATATATATATATATATATATATATATATATATATATAACTATCTCTTCAAAATCACCAATGAAAGACCAGAAAGACCCTTTGGAAAAAAAGGTCTGCGTATTACGTGTTGTCATTTAACTTTATCCATTGGAAAACATGGGAAATCTTCTCATGGGACCCTTGGTCACACTCTGGCTCTGCCATATATTTTTGCTGTCTCAAGCAACAAGAGCTTTCACAACGAGCACACAGGAAGAACCAAGGCTATCCAGAGTGCCGGAATAGTTTACACCTCCCCGGAGAAGCATCTTTTAAACATGGACGGCACTAATTGCTCTCACCCGGGAGAGGACTTAGAGTGGAACGGAAAGTTTTAAAGACAGATGTGAAAAGTGAACACACCTTCAGTAGCCTGTCCAAATAAGCCACAAAGCCATCTTTTAAAAGCTCTTTTAGATGTTTTTTTTTTTTAATTTTTATATTACTTTACTTTTTGTGTGTGTGTGTGTGTTTGTGGATAATTTCAACAAGTTTATCTTGAGACCTCACTTCAGATGAATGTGTGAACCAAAAACTACATGAAAGCATAAAAGGAAGCATGAAGTCAAAATGACCCATACTGGAATTAATGTTTGATAGATTGTGTTGCAAATAAAGTGTTTTATTAATGAAATAATTAACATAATTGATGTTGAGCAAATGTTTTAATATATCAAACCTATTGTCCACTTTTATTATTATTAAAATGCAGTTGTATGTTTTCTAAGAAACATCATTCAGAGCTACTGTAAAGATCTATGCAAAGACAGTATATATATATATATATATATATATATATATATATACATACAGTATATATATACATATATTAAATAACAGTCAATTTTACCCCCAGATACTCCAGTATTAAGGATGTCAAATAATGAATAAATGTTTGAGAAACAGGATACTCAAACTACTTAAAATGTTCATAATTATTCTTATAGATAACATTATGCATGATTAGGAAATGTCTGTATAGTCATTACATTATGTGTGTATGTTTTTTACATTTTTTTTAGCATGGCTAAATTTCACCATTGACATTTTTTTTCCTGAATTTGCACTGCTCTTGTACAGAAATATCAGCTTCTATCTCCACAATTTATGTTTGGATCAGGTCTGGTTTCTGCTTTAGAAACTACTAGTGCAAAATGCCCGTGCAAAATAATGCCCGTGTGTTTTTAGCAATTGTTGGTTTGGTGTGTTTGAGTGCTCAAATGAATAAGCGCGATGATTCAGGATGCAAATCTGCTTTCTTCATCCCTCTGTCTCTGGTCCTGCGCTGTGCTCACTCAGTGTGCAGTGTGAGAGGGGGAGTGGCCAGCGGCTAGAGCGGCAAAAGCCAATATGTGCTTCTTTTAGCGATATATTTAGTGATATCTTTTGCATTTCTAATCCAAACAACGTCAAACTCGGCACTGCACTTACTCGTGCCCGTAGCAAGAAACTTGTCAAGTTTGAGATCCATCGGACTAACGGTTCGAGAGATGTCCAATTAACACAAAACACACGCACACACACACACACCCACACAGAGACGTTCCTGTAATTTAGATAAAGAAGCAAGCCTGCTTAAAAAAAAAAAACTTAACTTTCAAAGTTATCCACATTCCCATCCTTCTCTCGTTTCTAAGATAGATATCTTAAATTTTAAGAGATCTTAAATTTTAAGATATTTTGGAAGTAGTTATCTGTAATTGATGCTCTGAAACAGAACTTATCCAAACATGCTGAGAGCACATTAATCAGTGACAACATTTGTCCTGCATCTTCGGTGTGAGCTAGGCTCCTTGTCTACTATCATAAACATTCATGCATCTCTGGAAGGGCAGGAATGTTTAAATGGTTTTACTGATAACTGTTTCAGTTCACTTGCATTGAGATATTTGGTGTTGGCAAAAATATTAATTGAGGTCCTATAAGATTTCTGGAAGAATCAAATATCAGAAAAAAATCCAATTAAAAAGAGTGTGCATGATGAATGTGTAATACCACATTCACTGAAAAAAAAAATGAATAGGCCAATACTCAATCTGAGAGAATGAGGGAAGGAAAGGAAATGTGAGTATGCCACAATTATAAGAAGTATTATTGAATGTGGTTGCAAGGCCAGTGCAATATGGTTGCATACATATTGTGGGTAGTTGCCTGGGTGTTTAGGATGGTTGAGAGCGTTGCTTGGTGGTTTCTTAGTGGTCCAAGTCAAAAGTGCCAAGTTTATAAATAATTTCTAAATGATGGTGTGGGTACCTTGTTTCGGTCCATGTTTAAGGGTACCTTGTTTAGGTCCATGTCCAAGTCTTGTTGCTTAAAATATACTACTGTGACTGTGTCAGTACACAATTTGAAGGCTCCCAGAGCCACAGTGTTTATTTACCCTTTTTGGGGAAATCAGCTTTCAAATAACATTGTCTCTCTGTACATATCAGATTTAATATATTTTAAGTGATTTTGCAAAACTACATAACCATATAGCTAACATACCTAACTGTAGTTCAGCTACACATTGCGTTTTTCTCTCTGATTCAGGTGATCGCTCACGACCCATAATGGAGTGAACACGCCTGGGCAATATCGTGGTGACAAGCCGAAACCACAAGAGCTGCTTTAAATTGCTGGCAGTAGGCTGACAGAAGATGAAGTAAGGCAATGAGGAAAAGCAATACCCTGATTTGCAGCCTTCTTTCAATAATTCTGAAACCAAAATGCATATGTCAATAAGGCTTTGGGACTTTTTATCAATAAAGAATGTTGTGTTTAAAATATTCTGAATGGCAAGTAGCATCGAAACAACAATGCACATTATGATTTTACAATAATTTCTACTCTATTTTATAATTGAATTGCATAAACTTTTTAGCCTAGCCAGTGAAAACTATTCATATGGCAAACCAACATACACATTGAAGTAATTCTGAAATATAGAGCCTTTAAATAATTAGCCGATCCATGGTAATGCTGTGATTATTGTTGGATTATGTTAAACTCAAAACTTTAAACTGCAGAGCTATGATGAACCTTTAAACGTACAATATGCGATTTTTGGCCACCAGGGGTCACTCAGTTAAAATAATAACAAAAGACGTACTTTGATGACGTCGGGAAAGAGCGTGGGCTCACGGGAGTTGTTGTCGCTGTCAATGACAACCAGCTCAGCTCATGACATGACATGATCGTTTTTACAAAATATACGGATACGGCATCTCTCTGTAAATTTAGCTTGTCAAGAAGCTTTAAACGCAACCCCAATGTTTACCTGTCATGCTTCTCCAGTCCCAAACCCTTCTCCGGTCATATTTTTCACCCGTACGTTTGAGCTTTATTGAGCTGGCTGTAGCAGAACGTGCAGGCATAGCGTAATCGTCGTCCATAACTGTAATACAGACGAATATAAATATATACGCCCCTTCAATGAATGACCTATTTTGAACATTTTTCATGTTTCGGGCATGCCAAATGAGGCACATAAGATACTGCGGTCAAACGTTTGACTGGGTTTGCGTTATGCATCCACTATGTGCTAAAGGGAATGCAGTGAGTGCCCGGCACCGGAGGTGAGGCGTCTATTTAGTAAGCATGAGCGCGCTGGAGCGGGCACGTAACTTTACAGTACATTCGCAGCCTGACTGATATGAGTATTCCATGTGCGCGGCTCGCTACAACTGGCTGTTTTGAATGAGACGACCCGGTTACTGTGAAGGGGGAGCGCCACTTTGTGAACAGTGACGCGCGAGCAGCACCGGGTGAGCGCTCGTGAGCGGGCACATGATTTACACACATAAAAATACGTACAACTTTTTTTCTTCGTCATTTTCTTTGCTTTATTGGCAGTAGTCCAGTGTTCCCATTTGTGTTTGGCGGGTTTCGGCGGGTTCCGCAAGAAGTTAGAGAAAATAGAGGAGTCAAAGGTTATATGACGCCATAGACGGGCGACGAAACGGAAATAAAGAAACGTCCCGTTTCTTCGAATTAAACTATAAATTTCTCCGTATTTTAAAGTTGGTGGAAACCGTCGGGATAATGTAAGTACACATCTAATAGAAATATATAACATAGATATAGTTATTTTTGCTATTTTTAAAGCAGAAAAAATACATATTGTGGCTTTAAAGAGAACTCTTGCAATGAAATATTCCCTTTGGAGGGAACTCGAACTGCGTCGATATGACACTCTTTGCGTAACACTTCTGAAGTATGAATGGAACTAGTACAATCCTATTGGTGTTGCATTATGACAGAGTGTGAGAGTTAGCTTTCACTCTTCAGCAAGTGTGAAACGTCTATTTGGTGTTGTTTGTCTTAAATATTATATATCAAAAACAAAAGAGATGGCAAGCAAGCAGTTTCATCAGTGTGTGCATCCCTGCCCCCGTTATGTTAAGGGTGGGGACACACACGAGATGTGTGTTTACTGTTTGCGAGCGCAGCACGAGGGGCTGCTTGGGGCCACTGTGAAGCACTACCCATCAGAGTACTGCGTTCCCGCCTGGCTATATTTGATGAAGCCGTCCAGGCTCGTGGTCCCCATGGTTCGGGTCCCGCGTCCACCGAGGTTTTGTGGACTCAGATTGTGGGGCTCACAGAGAGAGTTAGCAGACATGATCGTGACTCCTTCAGAACTTTCTTGATCCTCGTCTGATAGCTCGGATCCCCTCCTTCCCCATATGGAAGCCTGCCCCGCGGTTCCAAGAAGCAAAGAGAAAGAGCGCTGCTTGGAGGCAATATATCCCTCGCCGCTCAAGGTCCAGGAAGGCTCCCGCCTTGTGGGCAGCCTCAGCCGTCATCAAGCTCCTCATAGAGTATAGAGTATGTTCCTAGATCAAAAGGATCAGAATCGGTCTCTGAGGAGGTTCAGGTTCAAGATTCTCACCACTCCCATTATCATGAACCAAATCAGGTCTGAGGACTGGTTTGTCATGATAGATCTGAAGGACGCATACTTCCACATCTCCATCCTCCATACTTCCACATCTCCAACGAGATGTCGTCCTTGGCCATTTTCAGAGCTTGGGGTTGAGACTCAACACAAAAAAGAGTGTGTTGGCACGGATCAAGTCCATCCTGACCATGGTGACCAGGATAAAGCGAGGCTAAGCCATCATTGTGAAATATTTTTAGACAGTGTTAGGGGTCATGGCAGCAGCATCCACTGTCCACCAATACCCTTTTCTCCAAGGGGAAATCCGTTCCGCATAATAAGGGTTACATGCAGATGCCAGATCAATGTGGAACAAACCTTGGGTTCTGTCCCAAAGGCCTGGGTTGGAAGTGTCATGTCACCAGAAAGCCGGTTCGACAGACAAATCCCTCACATGCTGGGGCGCGGTCACGGATGGCCACTTTAGAAAGAGTTTCTGCCACCAGCATTCTGCCTGGCACATAAACTGCCTAGAGATGTTGACGGTCTTCCGGGGTCTCAGGAACTTCCTCCCAGACCTTAAAGGTCACCACTTTTTGTGAGAACAGACAACAGGTCAGTGGTGTCCTATTTAAATCATCAAGGGGGTCTGAGATTGCACCCTCTATGCAGACTGGCGAATCAGATTCTCCTCTGGTCCCTAGGGAAACTGTTGTCTCTCAGAGCAGAGACTTCACCCGGACATGGTGGAAATGATATGTGAGAGGTTCGGCCCAGTGAAAGTGGATCTGTTTGTGACACACTCTACACTGTGATTCTCCCTCACACCATGGTGCAGATGTGGCCGAGGCCGCCTCTGTACACATTTCCCCCGATGGCTCTGCTCCCGGGAGTTCTAGAGAGGGTCCGTCGAGACGGGGCCAGGCTACTGTTAGTAGCCCCATTGTGGCCGGCCCGAGTATGGTTCTCAGAAGATCCCTATCAGGAGGGATCTGCTGACACAAGCAGAGGGCTCAATATTCCACCCTCACCCAGAGCTGTTGAAGCTTTGGGTCTGGCTCCTAAGGGGGCACAGTAGCTAATAATAATAATAAGTTTTATTTAAATAGCGCCTTTCCAGAGCTCAAGGACGCTTTACAATAAACAAGCTACTATAAAGGCAATAGACAAAGACAGCAATCAAACCAACAATAGGTAGACGTAGATAGGTAGAGTGTAAAAAAAAATGTAGTACAACTTAAGAATTATGACATTCAGAAAACAAGTGAGTTTTGAGTATGGATCTGAATTCAGAAATAGTGTTAACAGGGCAGAGTGATCGGGGAAGAGAGTTCCACATTTTTGGAGCAACAACACTGTATGATCTGTCCCCCATAGGAGCCAGGCGATGCCGAGGCACGACGAGAAGGCTGGAGTCAGAGGATCGTAGTGAGCGAGTCAGGGTGTAGGGGTGGAGCAGGTTACAGATATAGGGGGTAGACCGGCCATGCAAAGATTTAAAAGTGAGAAGGAGAGTTTTGAATTCAATACAGTAAGCCAAAAGAAGGCAGTGAAGGTCATGCAAAATTGGGGTGAGAGGCTGGCCTGTCGGCTGGAGTGTTAGAGACCATACTCAGCTCTAGAGCTCGCTCCACGAGGAAATTGTACGACCTAAAATGGAATGTTTCACCATTTGGTGTAGAGAGAGTGAGGTTGACCCAGTTAAATGTTCCTTCAAGATCGCTTCCCAGCTGGTCTTAACCCATCTACACTCAAGGTTTATATGGCTGCCATTGCGGCTTCCCACACTCCTCTGAGTGATGGGCCTCTGTTCCCTGTTCCCCAGGCCTGTTCCTCTCTCGATCATCCACTCTGTCGCTCCCCCTTTATGGCTCCGCTCCTCCGTGAGAGATTCGAGACCGGTGTGCTTCACAGGTGTTGCTCATTAGCAATCGCACCACCGGCCTCGCGACTTTCTCTCACGTCCCTCGGCCGTCCTGCTCACCACACGGATATAGTAGACCATCCGGGTATCTTTGAAACACTCATTTCAACATACTACGATTTGGGACGTACTAATTCTATTTTCGAATACTATATAGGACGGATAGTATGCGAATTGGGATGCAGCAATAGAGTCTATCCTAATGAGCTAAGGATCTGAATCAGGTGTGTTAAATAAGGGAGACATACACAATATGCAGAGCAGTGAGTCGCGAGGACTGGAGTTGACAACCCCTACTCTACCTCATCACGCAACACAAATTGGATTGGATTAGTTTCATTCATACTTCAGACGCAATGCACGAAGTGTTGGTTCCCCAAAGTGTCATATCCACGCAGTACTCATTCCCTTTCTCAGGGAACAAGGGTTACAGGGTCGATTTCCTGAACTGAAAAAAATTTGAACTTTGAACTTACCTTCAAGAGACAGTTCTCCCCAAAATGTAAAATTCTGTTTAAATGTTGTTCTTAACCTGACCTCTATTGACCCCTTTTCCACAAAAAAAATAAAGAACTGGTTCGGAACTGGTTCTGGTTCAAAGTTGGTTCGGAGCTGGTTCAACTTGCGAACCCGTTCAGAACCTGTTTGCTTTTTCACTGACTAGAGCGCCCAGGGAATGACGTCGTTACGTCACTGTGTACGTCGCTTGCAATTACATTGCTTTGGGATTATCTCTACTCGTGTACCAAGAAAACTTTAAAAACAATTGAAATATGTAAGTCTTTTAATCTTTTCGTTTGATATGTAATGTTTTCTGATAAGTTATGTACCCTTGTCTTTTTTCTTTATATTTATTTGTTTTCTTCTTTGCTTATGTTTCAAAAAAATAAAAATAAATAAATAAATAAATAAATAAAAACGCTTGCGTGTTTCTGCAGTTTCTCCTAGCTTTGCGATGGTCAGAAAATATGTTTCTGAACGCAGAACGCATCTAAACCTGCCCCAGCCCCCGACGTAAACATGACGTGGTAAAAGAACGGTTCTAGTCCAGCAAAGAGTTGGTGCCGCTTTGGAACCAGTTTTCCCGGCCGTGAACCGGTTCTTTGGCTGTCAAAACACAAAGAACTGGTTCGCGCGCGGGCACCGGCTCCGAACCGGCTCTCAAAATGCTTTGGTGGAAAAGGGGCTTATGACTTTCTTTTTCAGAACCCAGATTATGATGTTCAGAGAATGTTAAGTGGAATTGGACCACGATGGACACATATTTTTTCTTTAAATATATTTTCTTGTTTTCCAGAGAAGAAATAAAAATCATTCAATATATATCCGTCCACCCATTTTTATGAGCATAATCAGGATTTTGCATTAAAAAAATGCTTGAAAAAGCCAGTACATGAAGTTTATAAATGTGCATTAAAAAAAAACATACGCTCCATTGAGGCAGATACATTTCTTTCAAGACGACATACACAACACATTCAAGGCAACGTATTTACCGAATAAATCCCACAATGTGCAACAAAAAACTCACATGACTTTGCAGTTGAAGTGATTGGATAACTGGACTAACCAACGGATCAGTTTCATGGCACAGCATCTTAAATGTTGGTTTGATCATTCTGAAATCCCTGAGCCAATGTCTGTCATAAAACTTATTTGCTTTAATTGCCTCCCAGAAGAGTCTCATAGGACTGTGTTTCCAAAAGGTTATTTAAAAAGGAGAATGACAAATCAGATATAAACAAAACTAAGCCATTTAAAATCCCCAAACCAAACTTAAAAACAATGGATTTCCTTAGCGCTACATAAAATATTAAAATTAATTGTACCCAGTGCATAGACTCTAATGGAGAGATTTCTCAGCTGTAATCTGCACATGCACACACCTTAAATCATTTGATATGTGTGCTGCTGTCCAGTATGTGTTGAATACACTGATTACTGTTAGATTGTGGAAACTGGCCATAACATCCAACTAAGATTAATAGAGCACACTATTAAACTTACTATCACAATAAACTGTACAGCACTAGTTAACAAACAACAAGTCATGTGACCAGGTACCAGTAAAATGGAGATCAGGGGAATAAATTAATCAAGCAAGCAGTAATATCCTGTCATGCATTATGGTTTCAGTATGTGGAGAATTTTAAGAGCCAGAACTAGAGGATTTAAAAAAAGAAAAAAAAAACTTTTTTAAATCTCTTTGTGATGTCTGCACTTCATTTTCTGACTTTAATGTATAAAACCTAGAACATACACTCAGGCTACTACTAACAATATTTTCTAGTGTCATCTGTCAAAGTTATCAAGGAAAATACATGCAAATCCAAGAGAAACAGGCCTCACAGCCAAAGATAAGTCAGGCGTATGTGTGACTCTACTGTGCTATAATCCTCGGCCCTCTATAGGGAAGGCTTTTCAAATGACTTTTAACCTTGAAACTCTTTTATTCAATGCCAGAGACTCATTCTAGAGATTCACATTTGACAGATCAATGGACCTCTAGTCAGAATACATCACTTTTATATGAACCATAAAAAAAAATCCCAAACTATTAGAACAGGAATCATCCAGTACCATTTAAAACTGGATGTCAATTCCATATGAACTCATGTATGTGACCCTTGCTTTGAAAACAGGTCACTTTGCTGGATGTTTGTGGTCTTTTGCATATTATTTATGAGGAATTTGATATGTTTCAAACTGCATTCAACTTCTCTAATTTGAAAATATGGGTAACACCCAATACGGGTGCACTAATATGCATTATTTCATGCTTAACTAATGCACAGATAATCATGAGTTAATGTATAACTCATGAATAATTAAACCATTAATTAATGATTACTGCATCATGAATTAATAAAGAGTCTACATGATTAATAGATTAAGTAATACATGAATTGCTATTAATTCAATGTGTCATTGTGTAATAATTCCTTAATAACATATTTTATTAGCTAATAGTGTAAATTAATGTGTTAATTACAACAATTAGTCAAAGTTATGGACTTCAACTTCCAGTTGTCTGCTTTAATTATTCGTTAGCTAATCCTTTGCAAAGGTATCATTATGTTATGACTTTACTTGTTGAGGCATATCATTATTAACCAACCTTATTAACCTTACAGACTCTTAATTAGTTCATAATGTGGTAATCATTAATGAATAGCTTAGATAATCATTATTTACACATTAATTCAGCATTATCTGTGCATTAGTTAAGCATGAATTGTATGTAAGTGTTGCCAAAATATGTTCTAATAAATGTCATTTTAACTTTCCTTCTGTAATTTAATGATAAAGCACGATGGGATGTTTAACAAAAGTAAAGTCAACTCTGAATGACATTTTAGTTTCATTTAATAAGTTCCCTAAGCCAGTTCATTTCATGTCTACAGTATATACAGTATATATATATATATATATATAGGTGCCCATGTCTACACATACAAAGATATCAATATATAAATTACATTGAGTTGCTATATACATATTTGCACAGTATATTTAATGAGATGCATAGCAGAGCAACCTCATATTGTATCTGTTTTTTGTCATGATGTCACATTTATGTTCACCCTAAATATTACAGTGGCCACTTTCCCATACAAGCAAACCGCAGACTTCTCATATTTTTTTTTTTCATTACAATTTTCAACCATTATGAAGAGATCACAACTCGAGAGTTATTTAAGTTGTCAAATGTGGTGTCTTAATAAAAGTTAATATCTTACCAAAATCACTGGCGCAGTAGTGCTCCATTATGGTGTCTGCTTTCAATTCGTTGTCACAGGGTGGACACACTTTTGAAACTACAGGGTAAAAAAGGAAAGATGGTTAAAATTATTTTCTCATTAAAGAACCATTAAACATAAATTGTAGCCATTAACAATAAGTATGTTTTTTCCCCCTATTTGTTGCCATGTTCGAAATCTGCAATTGCAGTCACTCACGAAATTATCAACTTTACGTAAGTTATACTTTAACACCCTCGACACAGCACAGTGTGGATGAACACAATGTTTGAGGAGAGTGTGGAGTAGTCAGTCACCGCGCCAGTGGGGGCACTGGCATTCAGAATCACAGATTATTCTTTTAGGAGGTATGATCAACATAATAATTTTCACCAGAAAATGTCATCTGAACTAGTAAGAAACATCCACTTTTGTTCTGGTTCTATGCAGTAAATCGTGCTGATTAAATCTAACAATTGCTTATAAGTTATCATATCATGCAAAACCACGCAAATTATACTTTGTTCTCAAATTGTTAATGTTGACAACGTAAGCAAGCATTGCATGACTACATGTTATGCCCTTCCGATATGTATCCTTGTTTTCGGATGGCTCCCGGTTGCAGTCTCTTTTTTTCTGGAAATGGTAACTTGTATTGGTGTTCATTGATAAGATAATCTGTTATCTGAGGTCAGTGGCAATGATACAGTTTAGTGAAAGATTCAGTGCACTCAGTTAATCACAGAAAACTCAAACAAATAAAGGGTGGGGATGTTCCGTATTTACTAAAATGATTGGTTTGGTCAAATTAAACTCTCATGTGATTGTTTATCCTAACAGCTCTAATATGGTGTTTGGTTTAGTGCAGCGAGTAGAACTCTGTTTCATTGCAATGCTGGACTCATGTAGGGGCAGCAAGCCAGTGCTAATGGACCTTAATCCACAGTGTTTGAAGCCATGAGAGGGAGAGGTTTGGCAGCTGCTAGTTTTATTTCCTCAAAGGAAAGGGAAGTTATAAAACAAGATTAAAACTTTCAGTGGTTCATCACTGTGAAATCACATATCTTCAGATAGTGTTTGTACAGTGTGATCTACATATACCTGGACTATAGTCTAAGACAAAAATATTTTTGGCCTCTGCACAACAGGATGTGTCTGAATGTCAACCAGAATATTTTACACTCGTTGCAAACGTACGAAGACAAATGCATGGGTAAGCTTTTAATAGGACACTGTGAAAACATTCTTCTCAGCAGTTTGACAGTGAAAATATTCACTGGAACATGCAAACAGCTGTACATGACCTTGGAACTGATAGTTATTTGCTGATCTTATTTTTAACTGTAGAGATACAGATGTTTATCGTGCCACCTACTGGGGTACTGATAATTTTTACATAGATAATTTATTATAGCATGTTGAAATGGTAGTTTTTGAGGTAGGGCAAAGATATGCTGTTTCTGTGCATGTATCTTTAAATGCAAATTAGTTTCTGCTCCCTTAATGGTCAGGTGTTTCTCCCTCCTTAATGGTCAGGTGTTTCTCACTCATTCTTTTATGAGTTTAATTAAGAGCTGTCTCGTCTTCTGTCCAAACATACAGCGCCATCGTTAAAGAATGATGGACTTTTATACACATGCCAGGTGTCCTGAGGGAAATTGATTTGTCTTCATTGGGCATATTTTCAATTCACTATTTGAAGGGAAATGGGAACACAGCTACAGGTAATCTTTTTTTTTTTTTTTTTTTTTTGAAAGTTGTGAAAACACTATTTTGGAGTTTTTCTTTTACCATTTGAACAAATGAGAACACAAAAAATATATGTAGTCTCTCATTCACCACTATTGAAGTTTACCCAACTTTACCAGAAAATCCAAGCCAATTTTTATTCTTGTTTTATTTTTTTTTTAAACAGGTGATTCCCTTGAGATTGGAGATTTATATCAGCTCCAAGTCAGCCTTACTCGCTCATTGTAACAACAAATTTGTAACTTGTAACTTTCACTCCCAAAACATACACACGTCAAAGTAGCCGAAGCAACTTTTCTCTATTTACGGATATGACGAGACGTGCATGGTTGAGTGACGCAAGTACGCAATTTCCTGCGAAAGCCATCCCGACAGGTCTAAAACAGTGCAGTCTCATCCCAAGACGTCATATAACTGACGTCTTTTGACCATACGTCAACATCCGCCGTTTCAGGGTACCCTTTAACGTCGGTTAGATGACGTTATCGGATCCTAACCCTACCCCAGACCTAAACCTACCCCTAAACCTAACTGACGTTAAAGGTAGAGCATCAGTTGTATGACGTCCCAGGATCATCATGTAACTGATGTTAAAGGGTATCTAAAACATAAACACTCATAATAGGCTTACCATAGTGAATCAGGGTAAGAAGAACACGTTTTGGAAGATGGATTGGTCTAGTATTGACTCTGAATTCTGAATTTTAGATGTGAGTGTTTTAAAGGATGTTTTTTTATTTTATTTTTTATTTTAAAGAACTAAAAGTATTTTTTTTCAACAAGTGTGTATTAGTTTATTAGAAGGATTTCCAAAGGATCTTGTGACACTGATGACACTGATTTCACAATATTACTGTATTACTGTTTTAAAAAATGCAGCCTTGCTGAGCACGAACGACTTGTTTCGGAATTATTAAATAATCTTAGACCCCAAATGACGCCAAATGTTTAAACAGTAGAATATATAATCATTTTTGTGAAGATTTATTATTATTATTATTATTCAATTGTGGAAGAAATTTTTACCCTATCTCTTCTTTGATGTCTGATAATGGTTCTTTTGACATTCGGGTATAAGTGTCAGGTGCATTATCCAGTTCCAAACTTCTGGGCTTCTATCACATCATCAATCTCCTTAACTGAGGAAGAATGCTGGATTTTTTTTTACAGCTAAAAATATAGAAAGCTGGGTTCTGATGGAACAAACCATGACCAGATTGGCTAAAGCTTGAAGTTCTCCACTGAAATCAACCACACAATGATGTTTGTTATATCTGATCTCTGAGGTGACGAATTAGATTTTGTCATATATTCAGCACAGGTTCTCCCTTGAGCTCACAAAACAAAAGCATCTGTTAACAAGAGCTTACATGGCTCGTCTCCAGACTCCCCCTTCCAGGTTAAAAACCAAGGGTCAGAGTTTATCACCCCAGCCCCAAGCACAGATATAGCGATAGATAATGAGGAGAGGGGTCAAAGTTCACCAGGCTTCAGTGCACAGGTCGTGGGGAGTTGAACCCCTCTGTACATTTTAACCGTCATTTGGTCCCTGAGCAGAAATTCCCATACATTCAGCATTCAGCGGGACGGAGACGTGACGTTGACGGTGACTTGCACACACTGAGCGTGCTGTGGAGGAAACTTTTGTTTCGTACTCGCAGGCCGTCGTGAGCTGCATTCTTGAAGCTGAAATGTCGTATTTGCGCAGCAGAGCGATTTATTCTGTTTTGCAGGGTGGCTCGCTGGCAGGATGCCTGGTAGAAACTGAGCCAAAGCATGTGTCAGGAGACCGAGCGAGGGTAATTCTGCAAACCGAGTTTCTGCAAGAAGTGCCAGTTCAGAGATTGAGTGATATCAGAGCAATACTTTTTTGTAATCTATTCTCTTAAATTTCCTGTTGAATACCCTCGTGTGTTCGTTGAAACATGTGTAAGGACTCAACAGAACTGCTTCTGAAAGAATTATTTTTAATAAGCAAGAGTGCTTTAGTTCTAAAGCAGTTTCTGCATTGTAAATGTTTTTGTCAGGTAACCTAAAAATGGGGTTCATTTGGTAACATCAGTTGTTTATTATTACAGTGTACTGACCAAAAAATGATGACCTACAAGTTATGTAACCTAATGTACTCGGGTTGATATTATTTTGTGGGTAAGACTTGAATATAGAGCCAATTAAGTGATTGATTGTATAGGGTCAAATTGCCTGTCTGTCCGTCTTCGTTTTTTGATTTAGACAGATTTTTTTTATAGTGGCCACACAAGGAAGTTGTCACAAAGGCTGTATCTCAAACCACACATTCATGCAAGAGTCAATGATTTCATGAAAGTATATTTTGAAACTGGAAAGCCTGAACTGTTTCACAACAAAGGTATTTTTCATAAATGATTACCTAAAATTATTATGTATACTACCTTTAAAAATGTTCACCATTGTAAACACAACGCTGTTTACGAAATTGTTGAAATTTGACACACAATCTATAATGGTTGGATCTATAATCCATATAGTGTGACAATAACAAAAAATAACAGATTTTTTATTTTTTATGTCTACCTATACAGAAATTAATGTTGAAAATATACCTAAATTGAGATTTTCCGTGAATTGAGACAATTAGCACCGGTCATTCATTATTATTCATTTGCAGTACTTGAATAAGATCTCATATTTAATAAGACAAGAAACCTGTAAGTGATGCAATCTGCCTCGAAGACCTTCCCACAGTTTGTCATCATGGATATAAATGTAGTTTTTGTAAGTCCTCGCGGTTTCCTCAGAGACTCTAGGTATTTCTGTATTCGAGTGAATTCTGCATCGCTGACTTTCTGCATCACAGTTTATGGGGAAAATGCTCTGTTTAAACTATGCACAGGTCATAATTTTATGGCTCATTTGGACCCGTGAAGTTATGAGTAGTAACACCTTGGACATAAAACATTAATCAGGATGAAAAACTGCTGTGATTTATGTCTGTTTAAATGTGCAGTGAGCGGAGACAGAGACAGGTTTACATGTCTTCCCAAGCCGCCCCTAAGGCAGCAGCGCCTCTGGATTCAACAATGGATTACACATTCACTCTAATCTAAGCTGGTAGATTTGTTTTATCCAGTTCATTTCTACGTTTAGCCTAATTAATTGTCTCTTTTCGGATCTGTTCTTTAAATAAAACGAGACCCTAAAAATGTAGAGCAGCAGAACTAATGATTTTCAAACAGGTTTCACACACACACACTCTCCCTCTAACAAATAGCCCCGCCCCAAACTGCTGAACAAATGCAATTGGGTGAACCTGATAACACCATCAACATCCTTGTTGATCCTGGAATGATTCCAATCAACCAATCAGATTAGAGGGATAGGTTAACAGCGGCCCTATTTTAACGAAGCCAACCCGATCTCACGAGAATTCGTACGAATTTTACGAGGTGGCTAATTCGTAACAATTCGACGACCTCACTTGTACGAATTAGTACGTTTTTGGTAAATCGTACATATTTTACGAATTGGCCAATTCGTATAAATTTATACGAATGATCTACCCCTGACCCCGCCCCTAAACCTACCCATCCCGTGGGTTTGGACAAATCGTACGAATTCGTACGAGTGAGGTCGTATGAATTAGTACGAATTAGCCACTTTTTAATCACTCGTACGAATTCGTACAAATTGGTCGTGAGATAGCGTAGTCTAAGCGCATGGTCTAAAGTGGAGGGCACAATTGCACGTAGAATCCACTTTTGCTAGTTTAACGATGGGAAAATGGTCTAAAAGGGTTGCCTCTATTCTCCTAATGCAATGGTAATGGTAATGGGTGTATAAGGAGTAGTAGGTGTGTTTTTGGTGTAATGTGCAAAAAAAAAAAAAAAAATTTTTTTTTTTTTTTTTCCCGTCCCAGGATTTCACCTCAAACCATAGGGGAAAAAAAACAGCTCTTCATGTCCCTGTGTGCCGGAGCTGACGGCTGCAGGCTGGAGCGACTTGCCGTGTCAAACGAGGGTTTGTGCTGTCATGTTATCTCTAGAGTCCTGTTTCACGTCGACGTGCACGCTCACCAAAACACACATCGCTGTAAAGGCTTGCCCGTGAGCTACTTTCCCATCCAGCTGCAATGCAGAGAGCTTTTTACTTAGTTCTGCTAGTTTTCAAACTCTCAGTATCATGAAATTTCAGAGCAGCTATGGCTGTAATTGATATTGTCTCGAAGGTCCCACTCTTGCCCTGCTTGGTCTTGAGTTTGCTGCAATTTTAAGGAGCTTATTTTTCTAACAGAAGCCAAGCTACTTAATTCTGAAGTATGAAAACAGTATTGTGGAGTCACATTTTTTTCAAAAGGCTCTTTTTTTCCTTCTTTGAGAACATTGTAATTCATCAAATCTTAGCAGTGAAAAGAGAATGTATATATATATATATATATATATATATATATATATAACTATGACTACAGACCTACCCAAACATCTCATACCCCTATTAAAAAAAATTGACTTCAAAAAAAAAAAAAGTTTGAATCAGTTTTACATTTCAGGATGTTCCCAAAAATAGGTTAAGTAAATATAGGTTTTCTATTCTATACAACTTTTTTGAATGAAAATGATCATCAGACACCATTTGCTAATTGTGTTATGTTAATTTCTTTTTATATATTATATTTAAATAAAAGGAAAGCTGTATTGTACATAACGGGAATCATTTTGAATGCAGCATACAGTAATGCATTTATATATTTCTTAATGTTTTGTATAGAGACTTGTCATTTGTGTATCACTTGTTGCATTAGTTTAGTTTGAGTTCTTTTTCTTTTAATTAAAAAAATTAAAAATCTTTTGATCATCTATTGTCCTGTAAATATGGTTTAACACCATCCTCGAACCGAGCTTTATACACTCATGGCTATTTCTCTTCACTTGTCCTTCTTCATTCTATTACAATAGTCCTTCTCGTTTCAGTCAGACAAAGTAGTGTACAACTTTTCAGACTAATTAGTGATCCAAAGGGTTGGCTGCCTGGCTAATTGGAAACCTAAATGCACGATTAAACAAAGAGGCATTGCGCAGCAGGAACGCTCCTCTCCACATTCCACATGAGATGTTTGCTTTAGATAGTGAAAGGTTTTTGTCCTTCCAAGAGCTTTTTCCTAATTTTACTTTCTCCAGAGCTCTAGGCTAAACAAAGCAAGGGGAAATCCACCAATGGGCCTTATTGTATAGATCTATGGAGACTTAGTGATTATAATTTTTGTACTTTTTACGCAAAAGAGGAAGTTTTAAAAGCAGCAAACTGATGCTTATATAGGTTATCACTTATAAAAACAGATAGTTCTGTTTTTTTAAAAAAAATGAAATTTTTCATGCATCTCTCGTGAAATTATTTATTTATTTTGTTTTTAGAGTTTATTTTTAGTTGTTTTTTTTTTTGCTTGCTTATTTTTGCCAAATTTTACTTTACAGGTACATGATTGTCACATCTGTGTTGCATTCATTTCCAGTGTAAAATCATTTTGGATTTTATAATCATCTTTACATCAAAAGCCACAGTGTTCTTGCGGGTCCTACCTGGAGTCTGAGTGGCGTGACCCGCCGAGAACTGCATGGGAATGCACAGATCATTGTCGATGGGGAACTTCTCGCACTGCAGCATCTCTGGCCAGGGAAAGCCGTAGGTCTCCATGACTGGGGCGCAGCTGTCACGCACCGCCTCGCACAGAGACCTGCATGGGTAGATGGGCCTGTCCAGGCATACTGGTGCAAAAAGGGAGCAGAGGAACACCTGCGTGTCAGCGTGGCATCGCTTTGCCAGTAGTGGCACCCAGCTGCCGGCCTGCTGCTTGACCTCAGGCATGGTCTCGTGGTCCAGCAGGTTGGGCAGACGCATCTTTTTATAGCCCACGTTGTAGCAGAGCCGCAGGTCGGTTGGGATATCCACACACTGTGGCTGCTTGGCATAGAAGCGGCCGTTGTGGAAATTGTCCGATTGCCAGCTGTAGTAGTCGTACTCCTCTGCCGAAGCAGCTGAGGTGAGCAGAACCAACGCCAGGGTCACAGCCTGGGTCAGAGACACCTGCCTCTTCTGCTCTGCCATCCTCCTAAAGCTCTGCTGTAATTCAGAAGGGGAATGGGGGGAAGCAGATCAAAAAGAAGAATTTTAATCCTTTTTGTTGTGTTTGAGAAGAAAAAAAAGGCTGGGTTTGCGCTGGGTTTTCCCTCCTTCTCGTCTCTGGTCGTCCGGGAGTTTATTAGAAACTCCTGCTTGCAGGCAATAGTGGAAGATCTCAGAGCTGAGCTCTTTTCTAGCTTGACTCAAGTGCACCTAGTGTATAAAAAGACAGTGGACTCAGGGCCCTATGAGCTGACAACCCCTGAGTAAGCTTGCCCACCCACCTCCCACTGGTTTCCCCTGTCCACCATAAGCCCCACCCCCTCCCAGCAACAGCCAACTGCTGCTCAGTGGGCGGCACCCCTGTAGCCCACCCCCCTCGCAGACACTTCTACAGGCAGACCACGCGCTGTCCTGAAGCACAATGCATGCGTGGAGTGTGCTGGGCTCATTCAAGTTCTCTTTAGCTCTGAGGACACACAGATTTTCCACACATAGCATCAGCCCCGGCCTTTCACATTCTACTTCATTAGGAAATGATCAGAAGGCAGGAAAAAAAAAGATTGATCTACAGGTGGTCAGGGCATTCGGGATGTGCGGTTTGAGATATGCTAATGTTGCCGCTGGATGTGAATAGAAACTGGATTTCTCTCTGTCTCCTTATATCATTTGCTGTCACACCGTGGGGCCCAAAATTCAACCCATAACAGCATCCAGCAGCAGGGGGCCGCACTGCTATATTACAGCCGCCCAAATTGAGAAGCCTTCCTGACAGATCTTTATCTGTTAACACTTACCAAGATTTATACATATTTGATTTGCTTTTCTTTCTATCTATCTATCTATCTATCTATCTATCTATCTATCTATCTATCTATCTATCTATCTATCTATCTATCTATCTATCTATCTATCTGTCTATCTGTCTATCTATCTATCTATCTATCTATCTATCTATCTATCTATCTATCTATCTACACTATAAAAAAAAAATCTGTTAAATTTACGGGAAAACTCCGGCAGCTGTGGTTAACAGAGTTTTCCTGTTAAAAGTACGGTAGCAACATTTTAGGTTTTACAGACTTTGACCGTATTTAATTTTACAGCAATAAACCGTATTTCATTATTTGATAATGTTAATTTACTCACATTTTGAAGTATTAATATCTGTTTTGTTCAATTTGCAATACATCGGCAGCCATCAATCACAGCTATAATGAGAGTCAAATGATCAAAGCTCATCATTATCAGCTCTTCCACAAGAGAGTTCATATTACTATATAGAAACTGCGCAGTGTCATTCACACAAACATTAAACACCATCATGGTAACATGTTGAAATTTAAAAAATGAAATAAGAATTTAACAACGTTAAATGTAACATAAAACCCTAATTAACATAACTGATAAGAAAATCAGTTAAAATACATTAAATGTGAAGTGTCACACAGGTAATTGTGGGAAAATCAATTTACATTTTTTCACTGTAAATTATACAATGACTTCTTTTTCACTTCCAAAAACTGTAAATTTAACAGTATTTTACAGTAAAATTATATATATATATATATATATATATATATATATATATATATATATCACAGTTATTTACCGTATATAGTAAGGAAACCTTCTGTTAACCAATTAAGTTTTTCACAGTAGCATTTTTACAGTCTTTTACTGTTAAAATCACGATCATTTTTTACAGTCTATCTATCTATCTATCTATCTATCTATCTATCTATCTATCTATCTATCTATCTATCTATCTATCTATCTATCTATCTATCTATCTGATTAAACATATATTTTTAATTTAGACAGGTTTTGATGAGTTATCTTTAGACATTAGTGAAGTGGAGAGAAAAGGAAACAGGCCAAGATTAGCCCACTAGAAAGGCGGCATACAAATGCCATAGCAAACGGTGGTTACAGTAAATCTAAAAAGCTAACAGAATGCAGTTAGCAGGCTCTTAGAATGTTTACTTCTAAGAGATAGTAAAGGTCGTAACAAGGTTTCCGTAGGTGAACCTGCGGAAGGATCATTACAGGTCTCCGGGCCTCACGCAGTCCCAGGAAAGATACCGGATGCCTCGGGTCCGCCCCGGCGGGCCCGAATCCCCCCCTTCGGTGAAAAACGAGTGGCGAGAGTCGCAACCTCGACGGGTACCCGTGGGTCTCCGGGCCGTGGGTTCAAAGACCTCCTCCCCATCCCTCGACCGGGGGGGGGGGAGGGGGCGCCCGTCCGGGTCTCGCCACCACTTTATTTTTTTCCCCACCTTGTGTTTGTGTCAGTCGGCCTCGAAAAACCAAATAAAAAACCAAGAGTACAACTCTTAGCGGTGGATCACTCGGCTCGTGAGTCGATGAAGAACGCAGCCAGCTGCGAGAACTAATGTGAATTGCAGGACACATTGATCATCGACACTTCGAACGCACTTTGCGGCCCCGGGTTCCTCCCGGGGCTACGTCTGTCTGAGGGTCGCTTTGCTATCGATTGGAGCCTCCGGGCCCCGCGGCTGGAGCGTCGTAGGCCTCCTCGGCCTCCGTCCTCCTAAACGCAGACCGTCCCCCTCGTCCCGTCTCCCCCGCCCTCCATCTCTCCTCTCGGGGAGAGGCCTCCGTCTTCACCCTCCGGGGGGGGAGGGCGGCGCCACGTCGCTCCGAGGACCGCGGGTGTCCTCCTCCGCGGCTGCCGGTGCTTCAAAACCACCGCTGCCCGCGCGAGGAGGGTCCTCACCCGCCTCGGGGTCGGCGGACGCCATCGTGGGGGTCTCGCTCGCACCCTTGGGGAGGAGGGGGCGGTGGAGGTTCAGCGGGTCGTGGGACGCCCCTAGGTCACCAGCCAGTCCCCTACCCCTGGGTGGGGCGGCCGCTTCCACAAAACCCCAGCTTCGACCTCAGATCAGGCGAGACGACCCGTTGAATTTAAGCATATTACTAAGCAGAGGAAAAGAAACTAACAAGGATTCCCTCAGTAGCGGCGAGCGAAGAGGGAAGAGCCCAGCGCCGAATCCCAGTCCCCTCAGCCGGGGCGAGGGAATTGTGGCGTACGGAAGACCGCTCTCCCGGCGCGGGCCGGGGGTCTAAGTCCTTCTGATGGAGGCTTAGCCCGTGGACGGTGTGAGGCCGGTAACGGCCCCCGCCCCGCCGAGGTACGGTTCTTCTCGGAGTCGGGTTGCTTGGGAATGCAGCCCAAAGCGGGTGGTAAACTCCATCCAAGGCTAAATACCGTCACGAGACCGATAGCGGACAAGTACCGTGAGGGAAAGTTGAAAAGAACTTTGAAGAGAGAGTTCAACAGGGCGTGAAACCGTTAAGAGGTAAACAGGTGGGGTCCGCACGGGCCGCCCGGAGGATTCAACCCGGCGGGCTGGTCGGCCCGGCGGGCGCGATCGGATCCCCCCCATAAGGGGACCATCCGTCCGCCGCGAGCTCGGCCCCCGTCGGGCGCACTTCCTCCGCGGTGGTGCGCCGCGACCGGCTCCGGTTTGGCCAGGAAGGGTCAGGGGGCAAAGGTGGCTCGGGTCCCTCGGGCACCCTAGCTTTACAGCGCCCTCCCGCCCCGACTTTGCCGCTCTCCCCCGGGGCCGCGGGCAGTGTCCTCCGCGCCTTCCCTCCCCTCGAGGAGGGACGGGGCCCCCCGCCCCCAACGCGTGCGTCGCCCGGACCGGACTGTCCCCAGTCCGACTCCGAATGCGCCGCGCCGCCAGGGCGGGGACCGGTCCACGAAAACGGGCGCTCGAGGTCCGCGGCGATGTCGGCCACCCACCCACCCACCCACCCGACCCGTCTTGAAACACGGACCAAGGAGTCTAACGCATGCGCGAGTCAGAGGGTGTCCACGAGCCCCCACGGCGCAATGAAGGTGAAGGCCGGCGCACGCCGGCCCGGGTGGGATCCCCCCTCCCCGGAGGGGGGCGCACCACCGGCCCGTCTCACCCGGTCCGCCGGGGAGGTGGAGTGAGAGCGCGCGCGATGGTACCCGAAAGATAGTGAACTATGCCTGGGCAGGGCGAAGCCAGAGGAAACTCTGGTGGAGGCCCGCAGCGGTCCTGACGTGCAAATCGGTCGTCCGACCTGGGTATAGGGGCGAAAGACTAATCGAACCATCTAGTAGCTGGTTCCCTCCAAACAATCTAAGCCGGAGTTGGTGGGGTCAGTGCAAGTCACCACGGGTACACAGCACACATAACAGATGCTGGGTGACTGCCTCGGAACGTTGGTTCGGTGGGTCAACCTTTAAGGGGTGGAGTGAGTCTAGTGTCAGCCAGTCGGTTTTGCACCTTTGGAGCTCCGCCTGGAGTGAAGACGGTCCTAAAACGGGCCTTCGGGGATGTATGGAAGAGGGTCAGCGTGGTGGTCCAAAACACAGAGGGCCCCCCTATCGGTGATCAGACCGTCGTGAGTCCCAGCCAGAGTCACTCTGGGTGGGCATATTAAAATCCAGATCACCCCCCTGCTCCAGCGGTGGAGCTCTGGAAGTACGAGATCCTCCAGGATATGACAGGCTGGTTTTCCTAAAAGCGCACCCCAGGCAGGGTGCCTCTTTCCCGGGCACGAGCCCCAGCGTGGGCGTGGATGATGGGTCGGGCGATTCTGGTGTCAAATTTGACTAAGTCCGAAAACGTGATGTGGGTTGAAAGCTCCATGCCCCCAGACCTCCTCGGCCAGCCCAGGGAGGGTGGCCCGTCCTGGGCCAGAGTCAGATTTCGCCGCCACCCCTGGAGCTCCGGGCGGAGCGAAGACGGTCCTAAAACGGGCCTTCGGGGATGTATGGAAGAGGGCAAGTGTGGTGGTGGCAAACACAGGGGGCCCCCACACCGGCCATCAGACCGTCGTGAGTCACACCAGGTGGGCATATGACATCCAGATTACCCCCTCTGGAAGTACGAGACCTCCAGGAAAAGACAGGCTGGTTTTCCTAAAAGCGCACCCCAGGCAGGGTGCCTCTTTCCCGGGCACGAGCCCCAGCGTGGGCGTGGATGATGGGTCGGGCGATTCTGGTGTCAAATTTGACTAAGTCCGAAAACGTGATGTGGGTTGAAAGCTCCATGCCCCCAGACCTCCTCGGCCAGCCCAGGGAGGGTGGCCCGTCCTGGGCCAGAGTCAGATTTCGCCGCCACCCCTGGAGCTCCGGGCGGAGCGAAGACGGTCCTAAAACGGGCCTTCGGGGATGTATGGAAGAGGGCAAGTGTGGTGGTGGCAAACACAGGGGGCCCCCACACCGGCCATCAGACCGTCGTGAGTCACACCAGGTGGGCATATGACATCCAGATTACCCCCTCTGGAAGTACGAGACCTCCAGGAAAAGACAGGCTGGTTTTCCTAAAGGCGCACCCCAGGCAGGGTGCGTCTTTCCCGGGCACGAGCCCCAGCGTG